>CM070107.1:18505000-18825000 GCA_036178185.1 Liparis tanakae
ACAGGCGTCTTGCTGTGACGCAGCTGTTCCTCGAGAAGACGTGCTCTCCGGCACAAGGACCTCTGAAGGTTTCTCCACCGTGCAGCGTACCTTGCGGCTGCGTGGGCTGAACCAGATCTTGAAGTTCTTCTTCTGTTTAAAGACAGGGCTTCGAGGTTGCGTTTCATTCTTGGCTAGAAAAGAATCTGCAATGAGGTGTAAAAAGAAAATGTTTCAACCAAAACAAAATGTTCCTCACTTGCATTTACCATATTTATTTGACGGTCAAAAAAGGCTCTTTGTATGTGTACCTTGCATCTGTTAAGATGAAAAGTGAATATAACTAACCCTCAACACGGTGCACTCCGAGCTAATAATACTTACCTTTTAAAGAAGTAGAGAAGTGCCCAATCAACTTCTTAAACCTTTGGCTTTTGGGTTTGAATCTAGACAGCCTGCAGATGTAATCTATAGTTTTTTGTCGAAGCAGAGACGCACTTGCAAAACTAAACACTACCAAAGTTAATTGAATTGCATAATTACAGTCATTATCCGGATGCTGGATGGGCGATAAAGATAATAAAGCACAGGAGCAAGCCACTAATAACATCATTCAGAGATTAGATCGGCAGAGGAAAATGTTAAGCGTCAGTCAACAAATGAAATAAGGGCTGTCAGCAGACGAGCGTGGGGAGAAAGCCAATGCATGAAACGCATGGATTTGAGAAAATAACTTGTGAATTCTACTTTCTGCTATCTAATTGCTACTATTCACCTGGTTGTTCTATGGGATGGAGCAGGAACTCCAACCCGCAGAAGAGCTGTATGACGCTGCTGAGCTGCCTGTTGATGTGAATGTCCTTCACCCACGCAGGACTCTGACACACCACACAGCCATCACCCGCCTGGGGGCCAGCGCAGGACCTGAGCAATAAACCATACCATGGATTAGGAGTTCCCTTCACAGTTCAGTAAAAAGAAACACAATGAGCTCATTGATTTACCTTTTAAGGGCATTCAGTCATGAAGAGCAGGAATACATTGAGACTATAGTTTATGTCCATGGGGACATTAATTGCCTTCAAGACTTGCAACACTGTAAACCGTTTATTGCCAAGAAACATGCCACTGTCATGGACATTTGGATGAAATGCCTGTACAACTAGTACTCTTAAAGTTGTCACACATTGATAAACATAATTCTTGGTTAATTTGCTTTTATTTAGAAAGAGATACTTTTATTGTCATATTACATGTATGAAATGTATTCTCTGCATTTAACCCATCCTTATTTATTAAGGAGCAGTGAAGCGCCCGGGGAGCAACTGGGGGGGGGGGAATCAGTGCCTTGCTCATGGACACTTCAGCATGCAACTAATGAGGATAGCGGGGATGGAACCGACTACCTTGCGGTTGCAGGACGACTCCTCTCCCCACTGAGCTACAGCCACCCCTGAATCCATCTCGTAATTTCAATCCAATCCAACTGACTCATTCAAATCTGGGATAGGGAAGCAACATATATTGTCTCACTGTGGACATTTTAAACTTGTAGGAGCACTTAAACACATACCGTTCTTGAAAAAAAACGTTATGCCGGTGATATACAGCAAGTGTTCTAGTGAACCAGCACAATGCTGGCCCACATACATAGAATGTAGCCAGTCAGCATTGTTGGTTACACCTGTGATTTGATAAATTAAAATGTCCACCATGAGCCAGGTCATTTGTTAGTGAGCATGTCAGAGTGACATTAAGCTGAGGTTACATTACCTGCACAGCATATGCTCGCACATTCCTAGACACACAGGTTCCGTCATCAACTTTGAGCTGGAAAAAAATATAAAACACATCAAAGAGGTCACCCCTCTGTCATTCACCCTCCTCACCCACAAGTAAAGTACTTTCTTGCACAGCAGTGGAGCACTCCAATCCATGTTTTATTTACAATATATAAATGGGTTGGCATTTTTGTGGGCTTTGTTTTCAGTACAATGGGAGTTTTGGAAAAGCTATTTAGCTTTATTTAACTTTGAATCTATTTAAATAAACAGGATGATGAGGCTTAAGATATACTGGAGCCTATTTGAGGCGGTACTTTGACCCCGTGAAGGAACAAGATAAATAGATAAGAACCAAAGTCATGAATGTCTAATCCAACTGTCATACATATGTATAGTTGTCGCCCTTGTACATCATTTGCTGTAGAAACATACAACTACAGTAGATCATCCATTTGCAGTAGATTTTGAGGCGTGAACCCCTCCACCCATCAGGAGCATCCTGAGCTGCAGCACTACAGTATGATGTGATCCATGCATCAGATAGTGGACAGAAGAGAGCACCGCCTGGGTATCAGACCCTGTGTGCAGAGTATCTGAATAGCCACCAGCTAGGCGAAGGAGCCCTCCTACTCCTCCACCTCCACCTCCACCTCTCACAGACGAGTCACCCTCTCGGCATCAGGGCGGACTGCGCACAGCACCACCTTCAACGTCAAGAGACCCAGGGCATGTTTGACAGAGTAAAGGGATCGCTAACGATACAGTGAATACTATCGGTTCCTACGTTTTGCATAAAGGCTACACGTGTTGGCACACGAACACTAAACCCCAACATAATTGATGAACTATCGTTAGTTTGTTATAATCGGACATGTTCAGCCGATGAAATCCAGTGCAATTACCTTTATTGCAACCAGGTGTTTTCTTACAACTTTAACGTTGACTTTTCTACTTACTTTTAAGCTTTACTTCCGCACTAACGCGAAGGTTTACTTACCATTTGGAGCAAAGTAGCAGTTGCCGAAATTTCCTCACCGCCTCCTTCGTGTTCTTCCAGTCCTGTGTCTGTGCGAGGACCTCGCTGTCCATGATTAGAAGAGTTTTCTGGCGCTCCTGTTATCTCTTTGGTTGCGAATGAAGTTTACAAAACAAGCTGCGCTTACTTCCGGGATACTTGCGTCTCCCGCCAAAGATTACCGGAAGTACGTCGTCACGACAATGCTGACGGGTTTTGGGCACACCCCCGGTCATCGAAACCTTCCGATAAAGCAATTATTTATTTGCAATTGACATTATTTGACTGCATTCTTGTGACCAGATACACAATTATAATTCTGCATATAAATATGTGGGTACATCTTGTAAATGTGACACCTTTCTTTGCTGTAGTACATTTCTATTTCAGTCCGTGTCCATTAGTAGCCTAAACAGTTTAATGCAATACCCAAAATGTTCGTATATTATAATTATAATAAAATTAAATAATATATTCATACATTTATTTTATAAGACGCCTTTCAAGGCACTCAAGGTCACCGTACAACACATTAAAAACAGTTCAAAGAATGGACACAATTAAAACAGAAGAACAGTCTGGAGCCGAGCAACAAAGAGGGGAACAAGTTAGGCATAGGCCTGCCTAAAAATGTCAGTTTTGAATAAAAAGATTGAGTCAATGTTTCTGATGTCAGGGGGGAGGGAGTTCCAGAGGCGAGGGGCAGAGCGGCTAAAGGCTCTTCTTGACCCCATGGTGGACAGACGAGCTCGCGGGACAGTTAGGTTGAATATACAGTAGAGGATAGGTTGAAAACAAATCTGTGAAACAAATATTTGTTTTCAGTGTCAGTTGTAATGCTATACTGTCGCCTCTATGCAAGGCCTGCAGGAAAAAATATGCTTGCGTAATCTGTGTTGCTTATGCGCAAGTAGTAGGTTATTACTCATGAGATTAGCCCATTATTTTCCATTTGTTAATCATGTCTCTATCCCTTTGGCTTTCCTGCTTTACAGGTTTGTGTGATTAGTCTACAATATTCTGCTCATCAGGACACTGATTTAATGACTGATTTGTAATTTCAATAAAATTATCATCAGGAATCAGCTGGAATGATTGTGGTTTAGGTCTAATACTAGCTAAATCAAAGATCTTGAATGTGATCTGATGCTAAAACACAAGACAAGCATGTAAAACAGGCAAAACACAGCAGTTTCATTTGAAATATATATTTATTAGAATAAAAATAGGCTCGATACATTCAGTTCAATTTTGAAAGGATCCATTAGCAGGAAAGAAATCTATTAAATATTTAGTACATTGATTCTAAAAGTTAAATACGTGCTTAACTAAAGTGTTCATGAGTATGGGAAAGGTGCATGTTGTGCATGTTCTTCCAAGTGTGAATATGTTATTTTATCAAATTGAATCCAGTAGGCACAATTACATGTGCGTCATCTTTGGATATGTAATATATTAAGTTTAAGTGCTTTAAGATGATGTCAAATTATGTTTGCCAACATTAAGGCAAAATAAAAAAAATCACTCTCAATAGAGAATACATTGTTTTTGTTTTCATTTTCTCAGATATAATAATCTAATTGGGAACAGTGCCCCAACCACAAATACATTAACAGCTTACAGGATTAATATTATCTTTCATAATAATAAAATCAGGAAAATTAAGGTTAAACAGGTGTGTGACATGTTGGACAGATCATTTAAATGTCACCCGTTTTCATCCTTCATATGATTAGTTAAAACACTTTCAAGAATTAATCAGTAGTTCAGTAGTATTTAGAACAAAGTATTATTTAAAACATATATAGCAAAGGCAGATTTAATACAAACATATATTGTGTTCATTTAATAGTTGAAATTTGCAAGAAATGGCAAAGAAAAGATGGCAGTCATCTCTACGTTTCTATGGCCTTGATGGAGTCCAGGTCACCATACGCATCTTGGCAGTTCAGTGATATGGATTCCATGTCCGTATTCCCCATGGCAAAGTTGATAAAGACCTAGGAAGGTTCAGTAATAATGTAAGTGCCATGCTAATATAACAATTATTTTTCTCAGAAGTACTTCTTTTTTTCTAATGATCTTTCTGGCTAGTTGTCCACCCTGATCCCCCTCTCTTTATTTTTCCAATGGTATCTTCCAACCCCAGAGCCCCAGCAGGGCAGAGTAGTTGAAGAATATCAGCATTGGCTGCATATAAAGCTCATGGATTCTCTCCCAAACTCATATTCTATTCATTTTCCCCGAGGCATCTGTCAGTTTCCCTCTTGCCTCTTTTACACTTTTTCAACTCAGTCTTTCACTCAAACTCAGCTTTCTTCTGTCCATGCTTCCCTTCCCACCACCTCTATCCGTCTCTCATCTCCTGTCCCCTTTTCTTATTTGTCCCTAGTTGCCATCCACCTACTTCTACAAAACCTCACACTAGTTCCCTTCCCCCTCTCTCCCCGTTTATGTCCCGTCTCTTTTTCTCACCTCGTCCAGTGTGGTCTGGCTCACAGAGAAGTGTTTGATCTTCAGAGCACACTTGTTTGACTCCAGCTGGTCAAAGATGTCAGCCACCCCTCCCGGAGCAATCGGCACGTGGTATTCCACCATCATGGCGTGCTGATTCTGTGTATTGAGACAGAATGCACAAGTAGAGGGTTAAATATTCAGAAATATTCTCTTTGTGGAACCAAAATTCTGCAGAACTGAGTGAACAGCTGTTCCTACCAATTTGAGCAAACTCCCAAGATTAAATGTCCTTACATGATCCCTGAACTCTTTATCAAAAATGAATTTTCTACCAAGCACTCTTAACTACTTTGGATTGCTGTTAAAGTTCACCTTGAGGTATGTGCTGTGGAATCTGTCTCGCATGAATTTAGTGATTGCCTGTGCGTCGCAGGAGGCCTCGGCCAAGTACATCTTCACAGTGAAACCGCTGCCGAACCTGCACAAAGAAGATTTACAAACAAAGTACCGTGTTATTACACGTCTGAGTGTGGAGAGTACAACGCTACAAGTGAAACTGAGCACAAAGAACCACAGAGGGAAAAGAATAGGAGGTTGTGGTGGCAGAGTGGGCCGGGCAGTCGTGGCTGAGCAGAGGTCACTTACCTGTTCTTAATGTGCTGCAGGGAGCCCAGGCAACGGAACTGACCTTTCACCATGATTGCAAGACGGCTGCACAGTGCCTCACACTCCTCCATGCTGAGAGACGGGGAATTAAAAGGAGAGAAAAATAAAAAGGTCACACTAGCACTCTTTGAGCATACAGTAGAGTAATTATCCATTCTCGTTAACACCACAAAAATAAAAAAAATACATTTACAACAGCGCAAACAATCTAGTTATTCAAAACACACTAACAGGTATGTGTATAATACGAACCTGTGAGAAGTGAGGACCACGGCGCATTTTCCTTTCACTTCTTCAGAGATAATTTTCCACAAGTGACGCTTGCTGCGAGGGTCCATGCCAGAGCTCGGCTCATCCTGTGGAGAGAGGAGGTATGAGACGAGAATAGTAGGAGGTGTGAAAGAAAGAGTGGAAGGTTAAAATCAAGCGAAAACAAGGAGTCATTTGAGGAAGGCAGGGTTTTGCAAGCATTGTGCAGCACAGTAAGTAGGTGAAGGGGAAAACACAAATGCATATTTGCAAAATAGGCAGGAAAAAGGGAGGCCATGTGTCACAGACAAAGCAAAAGAAGGTGAACGTAAGGGAATAAATAAAGATGAAGACAACAAGAACGACAAGAGGCAGAAGGAAATATCAAAAGACAATTGGGAAAGAAAAAACAACAAACGGACAGAGTTGAGCACAAAAAACAAGGAAAGAGAGAAAGAGGAGGGATACTTTAATGGAGACACAAGGTAGAAGCAAAGTTGAAAGATAACAGGGAAGACTACCCTTGAGTGAGCCTGAGGAAACAAGCTAATTAGCTCTATGAGATCTGTCAAGTCTTGGGGATCAATATCTACTTTACTACACAGATCCTTCAGGAGGAACAGTAGTATATAGAATAATGTTTGCCGTTGGGTGGCGATTTAGGCAATTAAATGGGCAGCTACAGGGGCCTGAACAGGTGTGTCTTTACCAGGAGTAGGATTTGCGGATGTCCAATGAGAGCCAGCGCAGTAGAGAGCTTTCTGCGGGTGCCGCAGCTGTAACCGTCAGTAATGATGTTCCTGTGGTAGCTCAGCTCCAGCCTCTTCAGTAGGTAGCTCACCACCTTTAGAGAAAACATGCAGGGGATTACACCGTGGATGACTATAATAACAACAACAAACATAGGAGAAAGGTTTACAGTTTGATGCGGTACAAAACAATCGTACATTAAAGTAATATTATTCATTCAATCCTCCAACTGTGGCAGAACTTGGTGACTTTCTTTTATTAAAGAACAGGAACTGACGCAGCATAATAATGTGTTGCATATCAATTTCTCCTGTGTGCCAAACCAAATTGAAAGCAGCAATTAACAAAATCCTTAATGGATCATAACCATTTCAGTTCCTTCAAAATACCTTTGCTGTAAATACCAATTTACTTTAAATAGCTTGAGGTGATTACTTGTCGGTAATCTTTAGCTTTCCCCCCCGTCGGTTAGCAAGTTGGGGAACCAGACCATTGAAGCAAACCAATGCTGGAGATAGCTGTAAGAGGATTTGCCTTTCAATATAATTCTTAGTTCACTGAACCAGGTTATTAGAACACACTGCAGGACATTACATACTTACACAGAATAATTTGCTACATTTGAATTATTAGCACTAGCATCATAGCATATAACTGAGTGCGTCACATCGCAATAGTTATGTTTTTATGTTCTCTCATAAAAGCCGCTTTCTATCACCTTTGATATAACAGCTCATTAAGCCTGACAAAACCATGTCAATGAGAAATGACCCCATTAAGGCATGTCTCATTATCCACAGCTAGGGGACTCTCAGTGGGACACAACATAAGAGGAACTCTATATATAACCTCATCTTTGTGAATTAGCCAGACACCGATGCTGCAGCCATTATAACCATTGTTGTCACTATCCTGGCCACAGAAGAGGAGACGTAATAACAGCAGCGATGCAGACGAGAGTAAGACGGGTCCATTAATGTGCTTCACTGTGTCGGTCTGCGTGTCGACCGGCATCTTAGCCAATGTGAGTGCAGGACTCTGTTTGTAACATGACTGAGATGTCAGACACAATCAATGTGTTATACTTCGGCATCCAAACAGATGCAATGGTGTAAGGAAGAGACAAACATAGAGAGATGTTTTTTTCAGCATACAATTCAGTTTGTGTGTTTTAAACATATATAGAGCCGTTTATTATCGGTTTTCTTTTTTGGGGGGGAGAAAACAAAAATCGGGAAATCAGAAATTACACATCTGTGATTGGTTGTTCTGAGGATTTCTCTCATGTCAGTGGCTGTGAAAGACAGGTACACTCAGTAATCACCATATAGGCAAGATTGATTAGTCCTCAGGAAGATAAATGAGAAGAATGGGGCTAAAGTGACATGTCAAATGAGATCCTCTCATCAACAAAGTATCGTTTAAATGTAAATGTATCTGCAGTGAGGCATGCAGCATCAGTTCAATTCTGCAGTTTGGATTGTACGGGCTGACAGCAAAAGCTTTCCCATTTTGCCCCAGATAGTACAGTTTTAAGCACACATCACTCAACACTTAACACCTACTGATTGGGTGCATGGAAGCATCAACAGTACTAGTCCTGCAGTGGGTGTGCACTTTTGAATTGATGTCAGATCCCTTGACATTGGTTGGTGTTTTCACTCCCGGGAGCTTTGAAAAGCAACACACAGAGTTTTCAGCGCTTCCTTACCCCGTCTATCTCCCTCTTTGAAATGCCTCGAATGCGAGCGTAGAAGTCCAAGTGCTCTTTCCCAGTGAGCAGACTGTCTAGCGCATCCACCTGGGGGCAGTAGCCGATGTTAATGCCCTTGTTACGACACTCCATAATGTCCACCAACCGCCTGGGGAAAAAAGAAAGACATTGTCTCTGAAATGGTAGCCACCAAACGGTGGAGGGCAGATGGCCGAGTTGGGTGATCCCGCTGGGAATACCCAGCAAACAGCTGAGCAACAGAGCTGTTGTATGGAGGCAGACAGGTGTACAGTTTATACCTGCATAGGACACTTTGAGATATGGTTGTTATTATTATATAAAGCGTCCACCTGCTGTAACCCAAACCAGTTAGTAGCACGTTGTGGCTGATCCCCTTTTATGGAAAGTTGCTTCATGCAAATGTGATCTAGCACAGCTTCATTAGACAATGTAGCTTGTGCACCTGTAGAAACGTAAAGCTTTGACCCGTGAGGGCTTCTGTTGTATCGTCTACGATGATTAATAGAATTTTGAAAAAAACCTTAACCTGGTGTATTTAGGAATGTTCTTTGCAGTGCAAAATGTTTAAATGGAAGGAAAAACAAGAGCGCAAATATAGCCTGCAGCCAGTGAAATATAAAATACATAAATATAAATCTACATAACCTTTATGTGTTTTTTCTGACTAAGATAGGTAAACTCTTTAAAGAAAAGGGATATAGCAAAGATCATGTTATATTCTCACTCAAAAGATAAAAGGTGTTCATGCTATTCTGAAGTAAGTTTTTCCCAGGTTTGCATTGTATGTATGAGATGATGTAGAAATAAATTCATGCTCTGCTTACCCATCCCAGTCCCTGGTCTGTGCCGTGCCATCAGTGGGGCTAATATCTCCAGTCAGCATCTTGAAGGTGGTAGTTTTTCCTGCTCCGTTCTCTCCCAGCAGACCAAAGCACTGTAAACAAACACTCATTGCTTAGTAATCTTGAAGCATTTCTCCACTTTACACTTATGTAATGCTATGATGGACTTTTTCACAGGTTGTAATGGCCAATATTGAAATATGCAGAAAAAAGAAAAAAAAAAAAAAAAAAAAACACGAAAGCACTTGGTAAATATCCAGCCAGCCATCACGCAGAGGGTGGCCGTATATAGTGTACTGGCTCTTGTATTTCCAACAAATCTCCCTGGCAGTGATGAATGTGAACATGCTGTGATTTAACTTGGGCTATGGGCATTTTGACACGTCATAGCAGGGTTAAATAGTTAATCATGGTCATGTTCTCTTTAGCGTGTCAATCATTCTCGTGAGCCATCGTGCACAACAACAGAGCCCTGGCCCACCGAAACACAGCAGGGGCAAACTTTATGTTATTAGTTACACTGCGTTTACCCCGCATATCTAATATGGTGGCTGTGAAAAGGACCGTGACCACTAATGTTGTGGTTATTTGGATAATTACAGTTACAATTCTATTATAACAAAAGGTCATAAATTAGAGGATGCAAAGTTTGTTATCCTGCTGATTTAGATGGAAAATGAATTACTAATACAAATGAATCCATGTGTAAAGGCTTACTTCTCCAACAGGGATGCCCACGGAGAGCCCCTTGACAGCATGGACCTTCTTCTTGAGGGTCTGATAGACCTTAGACAGCTGGTTGACCTGCAGTATATCGGTGCTGGCCGCTCCACTCGACACCCGCAGGCGCTCAGTCGCCACATCCTCATCCTCTTCCTCACTAGCAAACAGTGGCGTCGTCTTTTTGCCCCATATTAGATTCCTGCAAGAGTTGTATTTTATTATAACCACACGGTGTGAAGTTGATGTGAGTAACTGGCGACAGATTGAAATGCTTTCAATACGTTTCCATTTTTTCACCCAAGTGGTTCAGGCTTCTATTACCCTTGGGGCTCAATATTATGGACTTTTTTTTTTAATACAAAATAAATACTTTTGTTTTCTTTCATTATTTTAAAAAGGACTCAACCATTCATATTTACAATATTAAGGTTGGATATGTACCACAGGAGTTACCACCCAAGTCTAAGGCTTCTGTTTTCCTCACCTGACTTTGCGTATGAGGAACCTGTTGAGCAGGAGGCGCAGAGAGAAGAACACCACGCCTTGGATGAAAGAGGCGATGAACATCCAGCCCAGGGCGTCTGAGGAGAATGGGTTCTGATAGGCGTCAATGCCGTAGCCACTAAGCAACTTGACCTCCATGTTCTTCCTGGCCAACTCCATTAGCCCATTCCCAAAGTTGAACTGGGGGAAGATTAGGAAGGCGTGGCTCAGCCTCTTGAAGGTCTCCTGTATGAACTGCAGTATGGAAGAACAGAACAAAAAGACATTGAGAAGGGTAAAGCAGGGTTCTTACACATTTTGAACAATGGATTTCCATGACTTTTTCATGACCTTTCCCCAAATTTCCATGACCAAACTGAAATCTCCGTTTAAACATGAAAAATTTAGAACATGTTGCGTATTGATTGCGTACGCTGGCTTATATTTTATATAGCGTCTTTCTTTAAAAATCACATTCATTATTTCAAACTTGGCGTAAATAAACACGTGATTATAACAAATTTCCATGACCTTTCCAAAACTTTGATGATTTAAGTTTCTTCCATGACTTTTCCAGGCCTGGAAATGACTATTTTAAAATTCCATGTCCGTACGAACCCTGGTAAAGGCAGAGTAAGAAGAGAGGCTACAGAACCGCGAGCTCATCCTCAATCGTAATCTTCCATGGCTAGAGGGATGCTCGCCCTCGACACTCCTCTGCTACTCCACATCACTCCTGCTAGTAGGACTGAACAATCACACATGTAAGTGTGCATTGAACTACTTCTGATCTTCAGTGGTTCTACAAAAAGGCAGTTTGACTCGGGTAGTTTACACTGACCTCAGGGTTGTGAATTGAAATTTGACCCAAGAAATATAGGATGGAGGTGGACATGATGGTGTTGACACTGATGAAGAGGTTGATGCACACGTAGGTGATGAAGGCCATCTCCGCGTCCTTGAAGACGCCGGATAACAAATACATCCAGGGGAACGTAGACCACCTATGGAATTGACAATGACAGGATACTTTAAACACAGTTTCAAGGTAGAAATAACTTTGCAAACACACCGAGACAAAGAGCACGTGCATAGCCCTGCTGCGTTCTGGCTCTGGTGCTCACAAATACAGAAAACCCACAGAGACAAACAACCAGCCCTCCTCACATACACCGTCTAAAATGACATCATGACCTTGCATCTTTTTTAACTGAAGTGGTTCAAGCCTTTCACAGACTAAACAGGGCAGCTGTGAGCCTGATGAAAAAAGGCCTCTAAGAATACTGAAGAGGGGAAGAATGAGAAATACCACACCACGAGGAGCTTAAACAGTCAGACGTGACGCAAAGAGAGAGGAGGATTAAGAGAGGGGGATAAATGGCTTCTCCCTCTATTCCTCTGGTGGCAGGACGTCTTTTTGCCCTCTCTTTTCACTCAAATAATCTTCTTGTTCATTTGATTGGAGTATTTGGAAGAGGGAGAGCGAGAGAGAGAGAAGCCAACAGAGCCAGACAGAGACAAAGCATCTGCGTGCCTTGCCCCCCGAAAAAAATAGCTTGGTAGGCAGACTGTGGGAGCCAAGCCATGACAAGGACCAGAAGCAAGACAGCTGCACACTGGACCAGGTGGGTGCCGTGTGATGGACTAGTCATTGCTTGGGAGGGAGTCATCTGTCTGATGAATGAGAATCAGAGTGCTGAGGTGGCCTCCTAACATCTCAGGCTCAGGGCGAGGCCTACGGCGGTAAGCAGAGGAGACTGTTCCAGCTACATTCAGGGTTTTGTGTTAACGAGAGCAGTAATCCAGCTGTGGGGAAACATGCTTTTACATTGGTTTGGCACCTTTCAAAAAATCTAAATCTCTTCGTCAGATTTAAAAGCGTGGCGTCATGAGATCATACTAAACCATGTTGTTATTGCCACTGGAACTGCTGCTGCCTGACCCCCCTCCCATCATCTGTCCTCATACCGTCTTTGGCTTGAGGAGGCGAAACATGCCGCTAGAGATTTTTCTCTCAGCCTTTCAGTCCTTCTGTCATTGCGAGCAATACTTACACATTGAGCAGTGTTTGAGTTCACAGAGCAGAAGCTTCCAAATGCTCAGCGCTGTACATCGTAAATCGACATGTCGGGGAGTCTAGAAAATGGTGTGTATGTGAGGACGTGATTTTGAAAATGTTGAAACCTTTAATTAATCCAATTACTTTAACCATAAAAAAATGTTGGATGTGTGGGTGTATGGTGAGGATCATTTCCCTACTGTATACTTTATTATTGTTTTGCAATCACTTGGATCAGAGCAGACAAAGTGTTTTTTGTAATGCAGCGATCGTTGAAAATGGCATCATTGTTTAAAAACATATTTTAAAAGCATTCAGATAATTATTGAATTATTGCCTTCCTTTGCATTGGTCCCTTGTGTAATTGTATACAAATATACATATCATAAAGATATGCTCTGTATCGTTTTTGTTTTTTGACAGTTCAGATCTCCTTTTCGTTTTCTTATCCACCCAAACAGAAAGCAGAAAGGGAAGTTAATGTTGCATTGTCTTCCAAACAATGTCATAATATTAGATTCAAACAACCGCGGAACTACATAAATAAAACTTAAAAAAATAGTTTATGTAAAAATAGTCAGTACAGTGGTTTTGCCTCTACATAATCCAAATGTTTTGTCCTCATTGCTAGATTCATCGTCAAGTCGCTTCCGGTCAACCGTGTCATGAACAAACACCAACCATCCCATAATCTGACGGTGCTTTTTCGGCTTTGCAGACCACTCACCCAAAGAGGACCAAAAGCAAAGTCACAGCACCCAGATTCTGTCGATCTGTGAATGCTGGAACCTGGAAGGCTGCGATCACGACAACAGTCAAGGTCACAGGGATCAGATACATGACCTGTGGAAAAAGACAGGACATTAATGCAGCAACACGAGGGGCACACCATGCAACAGAGAAACGCCTTTAAAATCAATAATAAATGAATGGATTAATCATTATATAAGTATATGTTGAGCATTTCATTCATGAAGGCATTAACTATATCTTTTAAATGTTTTGCAGCTGCTATTGAAATCTAAGATTGAACATAGAGAAGAGCTACATCACACATATGCTTTTGCTTCTAATGAGCGTGACTTATAGACGACAGTGAGATGTCCATTTGGATCTCCCGTTGGGGGATGAGAGGATGAGATGACGTTACCATGTCGTAAAAGAAGTTCACGGCCCAATAGAAGGGCTCGCTGATGCCAGAGATGTGCTGCAGCCGCTTGGAGCCACTGTGGTGCTCGTTGACTTCATAGATGGCGAAGCTGGCTGTCGTGATTGAATAGCCAGTCAGCACACACATGGCCAACATGATCTGGAGCATTCCCTGGACACTGCAGGAAACAGAATCACTCAGACGTAAGTGACAAAACCAGCTCATTAATTGTCAGCCATGTCTGTAATTTGTGAATTATTATTGAACTACATCGACTTGATTGAAGCTCGTTATCTTCCTGCATGTTATATTCGGTTGTAATTCTACTTTAATAACAGGCTGCAGTGATAGAGCAGCTACAGGTTTAGATACACAAAGACGTGCACAATATATACTCTGTTGTGCCGAGTCATTTTGGATGAGGCAACCTGGTGCAATTCCTTTCCGGAAACAAAGACCTGCTAAAAACGATCATATCGTTCCCTGCATGGACCCGACTCATTTTAAACCACTAAAGTGGCTCACAATAAATGGACTTCTAATACTATCAAACAGCTTTGTTAAACGTGATGCTTTGCCTCGCCTCTCACGAGATAGGAACTGTAAAAGAAAAATGAAAGCCGTCACACTGCTATTGTGGCGATGTCTGTAAGCCATTGGTGCTGCTGGGAGGCGGATCATTTGATCCCTCTGTTACTCTTTAACCCAGTGCAATCATTCAAACTTCCTGGATGTATGGACCTGTTCATCTCCCATGCTCTCTTCCCCACCCTACATGCTGCTGTAGTGCCTTTACGCGTCGCCTCTGGCCGGGGCGCAACGCCACCGACCACAGAGGATAAGCCGCATGAGGCTGAAAATGAAGATGAGGATGAAGCTGGCGGTGTGAACGAGCCGGAAGGAGAGAGAGAGAACAGTGCAGAGGGACTTGTGGTGGGCGTGTGAGGGCAGAGCTCACTACAGAGGATGGCGAGCAGCAGCTACTGAGCAAGTGTGTTAGCACTCCGGCCAAAATAACCTTAGTAGTTTATTTCCCATGAGCAAAGCGTCCACGCTGTGAGGATCAGGACAGTTTGAGTGACATGCCTGTTGTATTTTTAACACGGCTCAAGCCAAGGAAGCAGAATTTCTCCGAGGTGTAACTGTGCATTTTCAGCCTAAGCTGTGTAAATACCATTGACATAAAGACGAGTCGAGTATGTGGAGGAACTGAAGGGCAGTAAACACGAAGGAGATGATGGGTGAAATGGTTGGAGAGAACCGGCCTTCACGAGGCCACGACGTCAGCTGGAGTAAACACACGTTTGCATCCACAACAGCATTTATTCTGCTGTCTAGGTCTCTTAAGCAGAAGGTGGAGTATTTTAAATAAATTCATTTTTGGAAGTGGGGTAGAATCAATCCACCTCTGTGCCACCTTCAGGGTAAACACTAATTGTATTGGGACTCTGATCAATAGTGCAAGCTCAGGGAAATCCATTAAAAAAAATCAAATATGGGTAAATACCACTGTCATGTACCACGAAAGACCTTTGATGTCTTAGATTAAAAAGTAGGGGGATTCAATAACTTAACTTTCGAAAAACAACCAAAAATATTCTAATGACTTGACTAATTTGGGGATATTTTCATCAATTAGAATGCTAATTCGATTCTATTTCGAAGTGCAGTCGTTGTGATATTGTTGAATACTGCAAGTCAGCTCAGTTGAAACAATAATCTAAAGTGCAGGCCTTACATTGAATCTTCATCATCCGCCCGGCCGAAATAGGGGTGGCTGGAAACTGAAATGGCTGTCATAGAAAAAAACAAAGCATTGGGTTAGAAGTAGAAACAACATGCAGGCTATTATTCATCACAGGAACCAAATGAGCAAAGATACTCTCTTAGTCAGGGACACAGTCAATTGAAAAATGTAGTGCAAGAGGATTCCATTTGCCACAAAGAAAATTGAATTTGAGATGCTCACAGACATGAACTGCCCCCCCAACATGTCTGCGCTTACATTTCCTGAGCTAGGAGTGTGAGTTAACCTAAGGCACAGCAGCCCTGGAGCAGGTTGGGGGCTCAGGGCTCCACAGAATTGATGGGTTCTGCCATCTAATCCAAATCTGATCCGTAATCATTAATACTACTTTAAAGTATTTTACAATGGAAAACGACTGTCGGTGCAACGAGCAATTATTTCATTCATTCATCTGCAGATTTCTCAATGGATTTCTTCATCATTTCAGAGCTCTGATCAACAGTCCAAAACCCAAGCATATGAATCATAGACGCCACCAAATATTTACATTTGAGAAGTTGGAACCATTAAATGTCTGCATTGTATTCCCTTCATTTAGTTTAATGCATTTAATAAGGTTTTTTCTTTCATTCATGTTGTCCAAAGGTGGATTCATAAACTGTTGAATAACTGTTTATTTGATAAGGGGGATGCAGGCAGACATTTAATACAAGACAGTGTTGCAGGTGGGCATGATCAGAATCTATTGTGGCCAGCGGGCAGTTTGATGGCACATCTGGCAGTTAGCAGTTACACGAGAGACCTGTGAGGGTGGCATGAACAAAATTGTTTGATGCCGACCTCTAAAAAGGATCCCAACCCAGTTGGTACTGCAGTACACAATGTGAGGGTTAGGGCTTCACATTTGACTGATAAACCATCACCTTGAAAAGCAATCTTCTTGGATCTGAACCTATGACACCGCTGTGAGTCTGCAGGTAACATTCACTCTACCCTCCAGCACTTTTATTTTCCTGTGTGGAAAAAATGTGTGCATGCACTGAATGTTTTTATGAGCACTTATGTGTGTGTGCTAGTGTGTGTGTGCTACTTGTGTGTGTGTGTGTGTGTGTGTGTGTGTTGGGTTTCGTTTCGTTTGTGTACGCCTGCCCGCAGGCAGATGGTCAGGGTGATGCAGAGCTAAAACAGTACTGAAAACGTGGGCCAGTCTCGTTCCCCAGTAAGCCGCCCTCATCAGTATTCACCATGCATACTGATGTGAGTCTGAGGACACACAGCGCCCCCTGGCTTCGATCCAGTGAGTGAACCTCACCGTTTACAGCTCTCTTTATATTTCGGATACAACATGCACAATCAGCAGCACATTGCTGGATAGATACATTTTACGCAGTGCTGATGTGAGCATCCCTGTTGCACAATCACAGCTGCATTTCAAACCTTTGCCTCAGCTTAAAAGGACAATCCCGCCAAAGATAATGTCTGGAGACCTTTTCTAAAAGTAAATAAAATATTAAAATATATTGACAGCATTAAATGTATACTAACACAAGACAGCGATGATCTTTGCTGTCAGTGCATTTGTATACTTAGAATCCTTAATAAATTAAACTGAGAGCTCGGTTTACCAATTGTTCTTTTCATAATTTCTATTTCGTACCATATTTCTCTGGATCCTTATCTGCTGGAAGATTGGCTCGTAGAATCAGGTTGTTGAGGCTGTTTAGGTATGCTGGCATTGTATGGTGGCCCTCTGGGTTGAACCAGACCTAAACCCATGCAAGCACAAACAAAGAGATGCACAGAAACCATCACTCACACTGCTAGCTGCTGATAGGATAACTAGGAATACTACATCAGTACAGTTTAAAAATACGTTTTTTAGTCAAACAATTCTGGGATATGATGTTATGTTTTAACTTTCAACTCATCAGTGCAGCCAATTAAAGTGAAAAAGAGACAGGCAGCAAGAGGAGGGAGACCAAGTTACCTTAGACAGAGTACGGTTTTTGGGCACCGTGGTTACGTCCATCTGCAAGTCAGACGGGAGAGGCATGCCAAAAGCAAAGCCACCATACCTGAAACCATAACAATAAAATCACATATCCAGCCAAACAAAGATCTCTGAATGCTTCTAATGAAGAAACAACTCACTTTATGCTTGTTTGTTGCCATGTTAATCAAATATCTAGATAAGAGCCCATATTTTATTCCAGTTAACATGATTGACAAGGTAATAAATACAACTGCAAATTTCTGCAATTCTTTGTTTTCAATACAATAAACTATCCTTGCAAGAGCAACATTGCATGTTTTAACTATCCAAAGCTTCATAGTTGGCTGTCACATATAATTTACTGAAGGTAAAAAAGAAAGTCCTTAAATGGACACTTGGAGAATTACAATATTTTGTCATTTTGTCAAACATCTACTCTGAGATTAAATAATGTGTTGCACTCAATACGTTACAAGTCAAACTAAATTAACTTATCAAACTGATGTAATATTATGCAGTTCATGAATGGGAAATAATATGTAAGCTTACTACTTGTAAATGACTTGAAACATTGCCTCATAAGTTTGATGCAATGAGAGAATTGGTTAACACCCGATGTGGCGGTATTAACCAAAGTAAACACAGGTTGCATTCACCTGTTCCTGATGAAGTCGTTTGCTGTGGCCACCAAGTAGTTCTCCACATTGATGCCACTCAGGTTGTACACAATATGAGCTGAAGGGATCTTCTTATGGGGGGGCTGGTAGCTTTCTCCATCACAAATCTGCAGTGTAGTGAAGAGGCAAATGTATTACACTCACCCTCACAGAAGACACATCCGTGTTAGAAACACCGATGCATAAGACACAAGAAAACTCACACACTGTTTTCCGTGACTCAGTCTCACCTGTTCCTTTTGGGTGCATTTACAGACACTAAATGCTTTGGAGCTGTTCCCTCTGGAACTCCAGTAGTTTGTGCTTCTTGCGCAGGCCCTTAAAAGGAAAGTCACAACGTGAAATGGTGGCCACGTGGAATGATGGGCGCCTGCAGTAAGTCATAATGCCACAAGATTAAACCGAGACTCAGCCCCAGAGCACATCTTGAAACTTAGTTGATATGAAAACATAAGTGCTAAAAGCATAAGTGCATATGGTGGCAACATATGCAACCATCCATACAGCAGCTGTGAGCTTGCATCATCCTTTTGAGAGATCAGGAACTCAATATAGTCTCTGATGTCATTTGAAAAGTGTTTCAAAAGCTGTTTAATATGTGCTGTAATATCATATTGTGTGAAATGTACTTTTGTGTGTTGATGTCCGACTCTCCCACTTTTTTGCCAAATGCTTTCAGGGACACTTTGTGCAGATCAAAAAGAGGCTGCAACAATCGACGTCTTTGCAAACGTATTACTTTTTAAATGAATTGGTCAAAAACTATGGCCATAGTTTCTGGAGTCTGGTACCATATCTTACATTCATTGTCATGTTGTGATTATAGACATCTCTCTCTTTTTCTCTCGCTCTCCCTCTCTCTTTTAATCTCCCTCTCTCCATTTCTTTTTTTTTCCCAGGCAGAGCATTTTAAAATGCCTCTGAGGTTCATGAGTGCCAACATTGATTTAAGTGCCTGTAAGGGGGAAATCTCTCCTATAAACACATGGTGTTTATGGAATACAAAGCACATCCCGCTGCAGGCTTTTAGCCACATACGATGAGCTGAGCGGCAGGAAAACAGAGAGAAAGGACATGTGAGAGAGCGGCAGGAATTGGACGGAGGAATAAAGGACGGGGAAAAAAATGAAACAAGGTGAATGATGAGGCATGAGGAGAATGACAATGAGTGGAATATGAAAATGATGAACATGTGGAAAGGGGTAGAATGCTTTGGGAAACGGAGCACGAAACCAAGATTATCACTGACACTTTTAGTATTTTCAGGAATAAAAACAGCTGGCATTTGATGTGTGAATACGTACGGGTTATCGGACATGTCAAAGCAGGTGTTATCGATCCCAGGGAATGACATCATGGCGTCCTTCAGCTTGTTGGAGTTGGGATTCTGGTTGCTATGGAGTCCGAAATCAAACAGTCAGCCACAACACACATACATTTGAGTGAACTACACCATAATTACAACAATAATAAAATAAAGTTAATCAAACAACAGGTTGTTTCATAAGGCTCCCACATGGCAGAGGTTGAACTTTATTGGTTTATTAGAATTAGTTCTGGTGACTGGAGTTTCAAGGTTGGCATTCATCAACGTTTTCCTCAAAGATAATCTAATATAAGAGCCATTTACTAACTCCATGGAGACAGTCAGTGATTCAAATAGCATTACTGTGGGGAACTGCACAGATATTATGAGTGAGGACATTTGATTTGCTACTTTGCATTTAATATCCTCCCCTTGCCTTTTAATGCACTCATTAATAAACATTTGGATCATTGCATTTGTATGGTTCACACAGCAAAGTCTGAAAACAGGTGAAACAAATGACTTCCTCCAACCTTCATCAGAACAAAACTATCAATCTCTTCTAAAATAAAGCTCATTTTGTTATCACTTTTGTATATCAAGCTGGAGAAGACTTGAACAGAGCGTCCATACGGCCTTTGATATAGATTGGCCCCATTTCCTCCCTTCCTACATATCCCTTGATCAAACAATAGCGCTTCTCAAGAATGAAGACATCTTGCAACCTCCCGATTCTCTTATTCTCTCTCCCTTTGATCTCATATCCCATCCGTCTTCTTCAGAATCATCCCTTTCCCTCACATTTCTTCTCTGCCTCTCCTGAAGGTATTTCTGCCCTTCAACCAACTGCAGCTTCAAATTAATTTCATTACAAGTGAGAGATATAATGCACCGCAAACGATGCAGGAACCCGACGAAACAATCAACGTGTACTCTTTTCCTGTAGAGCATCCTTTAAGCTGAGCAGTAAGATTTTTCTAAACAGCAGAACATGACCCGCAATACAACCTCCTCAGAGCTTTACCAGGAACCAAGTCAGTTACATTATAACAAAAATATCACTTGACATGCACAAAACTGTGAGAAATGTGTTACGTTGGACTAGTTTACCGGTATTGCTAAAAAAACTAAATTCAAAATTTGCTTGGAAATGACACTGGGACAAAGAAGTGATTATTTGTTGCCACTTGAGTCTCATTGGTCTGACCTTGTTAAAGTAAATTAAATAAAAGAGCAGAGCTTCAGAGTTTGATTAAACCGCTCCAAACATACTTGCTGTAAAATAACCCTGATTAACCTGGTTTACCTATGCGGCCTTCCCTGCCGGTGCTCCCTTGCATTGTCTTTGTCGTGGGCACTGACCTGAAGAAAGAGTAGCTCGGTGCATAGTTGTAAAGCGCGGGGCTGAGCTCCAGCTCCGGATAGTGATGCAGGGTGCTGTTCATGGAGGCCAGACTCATGGCAAACACCATGAACACAACAGGGAGCAGGATCTGCGAGAGCAGGCCCTTCCTGTCTCTACGGCTGTGGTGGAATCTCTTGATCAGAATGGCTGCCATCTGCTGCCATGCCAGGGCCAAGCCGCGCACCATGGATGAACCGGTAAGGTCTGGAACACATGGGAGAGGAAATTGTGACGGGATTTAATCAACGCCGTCTGTTTTTTCTCCCAAGACCTCACCGAGTCAGTAGAAGTATACGTTAAATATTTTAGCTTAACTATGAAAATCTATAATATAACTTTTACAAAAATCTTCCCATCATGCAGCTTTGTACTCACTGATATTGTCACTAAAGCTGGAGAAGCTTCCCGTGGAGTCTGAAGGGAAGCTGCCAATGGAATCCGTGTCAGTAATCGTCTCCGAGATAGAAAAGGAGGTCCCAGTTTCTGAGGCTCCAGGAGACAACTGGAGAAACACCTAGACACACAAACATAAAACGGGATCATCCGTGTTTGCAAAAAAGCCTTTTGGAAGAATTTTACGGCTTGTGATTCTGCTTCAATATGATTGATCATGGTTATAAGCACTACACAGTGGAAACGTCTGTGTGTCTGCAGTGGAAACATTGTGTGTGTGTGTGTGTGTGTGTATGAGCTTACCTCCTCTAGGGTTGTGTCAGAGATGCCATAGCCCCCCAACTGTAGGGCGTCCAGGTTGGAGTCCAGCGCGGTCAGGAGGGAGCGGTATGAGGAGGCGTTGGATGAAGTAAAGGGGGGCAGCGTGTAGACCAGGTCGCTCCCCAGGGCTTCCTTCAGTCGAGCTTCTGGTACATGAGCCTGGATGAAAACCTTCAGCTCAGCGTCGTCAATCCGCTCAGACCCTAAATTCTCCATCTGCGGTAAGGAAAGCAGGAACATATTATTATTATCATACATTGCACACCTATAAATCAACTGCCAGTAGCTTCACATGTATATTTGGCATTTGATACAGCCCAAAACAGAAAATGATCAGCCAAAATACAGAAATTGTGAAACTGGCATATACAAAACTATATTAAATGGAAGGATTCTGGTAAGAAATAGCGTAAGAAGAAATATGGAAACAGCGACATTAAGAAAACAGTGTAAGATAAAGTATGAATCAAATAAAAGGGCAGCAGATAATTTTTTTTGTTAAATTTAGCCTACTTAGCAGTTTTTCAATATATCTGATATACATCACACTATTGCAATATGTATCGTGTTCAACTCTAGTGTCTGAATAAAAACAAGAATGTATTTACACATGAACAGGCCAGCTCCTTCATTATAATGTATTGGGCAATGTTACTTTTTATTCTGGCTGTGCATTTTCCTTGTTAAGAGAAAGTCAGAGTAAAATGCACGAGATACATTTTACTACCTCAAATTGAAGATAACGTGTGTGGCCCACAATCACTCAACATTCTCGTATGGTAAAATGACAACATGGCGCACCAGAGAAACATGGATATTTGACCGGTTTGTCCCAAACAATGCGACTGTATGCCCGTCGGGATGAATACCTTCTTGGTGAGGGTGAGCTTGTAGCCCTGACCCAGCTTGTCTTTCAGGTAGAAGGGGGATCCGCAGCATTTCAAACCTCCTTCCTCCAGGAAGGCGATGCGGTCGCTCAGGACTTCAGCCTCATCCAGGTGGTGGGTGGACATGATGACGGTGCGGTCTACAGGACACACGCATAAAACAATCTGCATTATTTGTGTAAGGATCATTTTACCTACAAGACCCATAACTACAACTCAAATGGAAGCTCAATGTCATCGTGTGAAAATAAAGAAACGTTATACATGAAAATCGAGGTGAGATTATCTTAACCAGCTAAGGAAATCTGTTGTACTCTGTAGAAGTTTAAAGTTTTGAGAATGGTGGTAAAACAACACAGAAGCCATATCTAGATGTATAATAGAAAAGGCTATTTTCCTTATTTATGTATCCTAGTGATCTTATGTTGGCCTTTTAAGTGTAGCCGCAGACATATGCAACAACACACACGCAAATAAACAAACAAAAATCTGACTTCACAAAGACGAAGTCACACACAAGCTGTGTCGATTATTTTGGAATAGATTCCCATGGCACCAAAATCTCACTAACACCTGACACAGGGCCAATTACGCAGGATATTTTTCCACAGCGACAATTACATGACATTTGGCAGTCTTTCCGCCATTACTGCTGCAATTCTAAGACGGCCTGAAGTAAAGAAATGCTGGATTTCTTTTCGATTAATTATTTGCTAAATTTCAGAAGTGTGAAAAAGCCCTCCAGGGTGAGCTCTCGGTTCCTGCTCTTCTACTGCTGTCCCTCTTAGGCAATACGGAGTGGGAGGCGTCTTCAGGGGAATACAATGTGTAATTACTGTTAAATACTTATCCATTAAACTCCTTCCCCCCCCCCCCAAAACCTCGACTGTGGAACTTTTCCCAACATTTGGTTTGGGTTCTAGGTGCAGTATAAATAGTTGCAAGATCATAAAAACATAGCAGAGACAAACATGAGGGGCTTAAAAGTAATAAGGAAAACAAATTCCAAAACAAATGGGCTGATGATATATACCCTATGAGTATTTGTCAGGAGCCTTGCTGAGCATTATGCACCAACTGTAGATGAGGAATTGCAGCATGATTGAGGAAGTAGTACATAAGGAATTGCAGTAGTGAAGGTGAGAGAAAATTAAAGCATGAATACGGCGAAAATAAGTTGTTCAACAATGATTTGGGGGAGTGTGGGTCTGATAGACTTCAGGTTTATATGAATATTTCTGAGCAACTAGATGTCTGGCTGAATATCCGTAGCTAGTGGTTAGCGGCTGTTTAGTCTTTGATGGCAGCAAGACAGCACAGTAGGGAATCCCAATCAAGACCCAAAAGAGTAACGGTAAATAATGCCACGGGTATGTACATACATACATACATACATGCATACATACATACATACATACAAATACAAACTGAACAAAGTCGGGCCAAGTATTGATCCTTGGAAGAGAATAATTTGATTGTTTTATTGGGTTAGTTATATTTTTTATTTTGTCATTTCTTCCTGTTCCGCTTATAATGATCAGCATTCTTATTACTAGCGATAACTGCAATAGTACAGGTGGTTATAGTAATTAATGAGTTGGTGTTAAATGTATGCGTATGTCCTGGAGACTTACTTTTCTTGTGCTGGATGACCATGTCCCAGATGTTGCGCCTGGAGCAGGGATCGACTCCGGTGGTGGGTTCATCCAGAACCACCAAGCGAGAGCCGCCTATGAAGGCGATGGAGATCGACAGCTTGCGCCTCATGCCGCCTGACAGGGTGCCCACCCGCTTGTGTCTGTGAGCGTACATGCCTGTCTCCTCTAGGATCCTGGTAGGGGAGTCGATGGAAAAGCATTTAACATTGAGCTCGTCTTACATACTTTTTATGAGCTTTACAACCCAGTTTCCGATTGATACTTCCATCAGTTCCCGAGCATGGGTCTCTGAACTAAAGGAACCGGTGGAGAGGTTCAGTTTCTGAGTTGAGGCTTACTACTGCTCCTCCAGTCATGCAAAACCCCTCCAGAAATAGTCTTACACTGCAACTGGGGGTCCAACCCATTGCTTTATGCCACAGGAAGATATTTTCTTTTTTACAGTGTGTAACAATTATTGAATTATTGCATTTATGCCTACTTGCTATCTTTAAAAATGTCCGCTGTGTAACCAGTCCCTGTTGTTAAGGATGGGCTACGATTCACAGTTAAACTCTAGTGACCTCTGACCGTATTACCTTTCTTTTGGAGAACATGACATAGGCCAAGCAATAGAGGTCCATTTCCTGATGTATTTTACTTAAAACAAGTTACAAAATGAAACCACTGCTAAATTATGCAGAACCCCTGACATCATCTTTTAGACACAGAGCATTATCGTATTGAGCATGCTCGGTCACTCACTTGCAGACGTTTTCATTCAGTTCCCCGATTGACCAGTGTGGGGCCTTGATCTGGCCGTAGAGCAGCAGGTGCTCGTTGGTGGTCATGTGGTCAAAGAGGACGTCGTACTGCATACAGACCCCCATCTCTCTGCGAACTGCATTGATGTTGGTCTGCATGTCTCTGCCGTACACCTCAATGGTGCCCGAGGATGGTGGGAAAAGGCCAGTGAGGAGAGACCTAAGCACAACACATGATCATTTACAATGCAGGTTCATTCTGTTTTGGGGTTATTTCATGTTTCATATTTGGAAAAAAGTAGATCATATTATATTTAAGTCCTTTCATTGGCTTTTTCTGCAGCATTATTATTATTTTGTTTACATTCAACACTGATGCATTCATTGTGCACTCCTCTGGATAAGAGCATCTTCAACATTGCTCAAATTAAAAATGTAGATTTAAGTGCTCTAATTAAAACCTGTAAAGCTAATCTCTACAACGGTGCATTAGCTTTACCAGATTTGGACAAAACAATCTCCCTGTCAGCAGAACACCCTTTTAAAAAGGAACTGTTGATGCACAGAACACAATGTAAAAGACCTTTCATTTAGTATGAATTGTTGTATGGTATATGCATTCTCATTCATCGTATGACTAGCTGGTACTGTCGACATAGAGAAAGATTGTGCCACACATACATGGTGGTGGTCTTGCCAGCTCCATTGTGACCAAGCAGTGAGGTGATATGGCCCTCGTAGAAAGAAACATTAAGGTTTTCAATTGCTAGTCGGTCGCCATAGATCTTGCTGAGACCATGAAGAGCAACGCCCACTGGGAGCTTTGAGAAATCCTCCCCAGCCTGAGAGGAAAGAGTGTTGTGGCCTGAGAGAAACATGGAGACAGAGGCATACTGTAAATCAAACTCACAGGGGACAGGAATTAAATAAAGAGTGAGGGTGGCATATAAATGGAGTGAGGTGTTGGGGTTAGCACAAAAAAATGACAAAGGAAAGACATCATGTTCTCGCTTCAAAAAACAAGACCCGAGAAGACAGCATTGCTTTTTGTTATCTTCCACAAGATAGTACAATGTCATTTTCCTCCTGTACCTTTTCCCTTGTCGTCGGCAAAGACGGGCGGGTTTTCCTGCATGATGTTGATGAAGAGGAGCCCTCTGCCCCCCTTACTGTTCGGCCTAACACAACGGCACAGGTCGGCCCAGAAGGAGGCCTTGAAGGGGAAGTACCATGAGGCGGGGATGCCGTACTTTCCTGGTTAGGAAAAATTTAAATAAGAACCCAATATTTCTGATAAATACAATAACGTGAAACACTGTTTAGAAACAAGTAATAAAATGTAATGAAATGACCTCTAATTTATCCTTCAATTGAAAACATGTCCACACCGACTGATCCATCTACTCCCAACACTTTACTTATATAGCTAGAAAGCTAATATTATATAATGTTATAATATCACGGTTATGCTAAGAGTGTTCTTCCATGTGCTCATACTGGCATTACGCTTCAAGAACAGCTGAGCTGACAAAGATAAATGGGTACACTGTTAGATTGGCAAAAGGATAATCCAACAAGTAAAGCTAATCTGAACACACCGTCTGATGTTCTAGAATCAACACAGACATATTATAAAATCAGATTGAACCCTTCCAGACAGATTCATGACAACCATTAATTTGTACAGCAAATTCGGATTGAAAAAGTATCGGATCGACGTTTCACTAGAATCAACTGGGTGGAGAAGTGAATACTAATAGTTTGAAAAAGTTTTGTTATGCATTTATTTTCTTAAATATCTAAAGTATCCAGACTGCTGACTTGAAGATCATTGTGCTTGAAGTTTTAAAGAATTGTATGATTGTAAAGCTTACCTGGGAAGACCATGCGGATGTAAGCCCCGATGATGAAGTAGAGGATGGAGTCGATGAGCAGCAGCCAGCACAGCCAACCAAACGAGGATGTGTCTCCAGAGATGGGCGAGATGTACGAGTTGCTCCATTGAATGCCTGAAGAGGCAAGAGAACATTTAATTTGCTTCCCACCGACAAAAGCAACTTATATTTCAGAGAGATCATATTTCCACAAACACATACCTTCTCCTTGGGTCTCATACCGAGACACATATTGACTGGCATAACTGAAACAGGTTGGGGAAAACAAACCCTGTAGATGAAGAGGAGACACATTTTAGACCGTGAGACAATACAGCTTGTTATTTTTTCACCAACGCCTTTCCATAAAACCTCTCTTCTATGGTATCGACACCATTGTGTAGTATGAAGTGATACACCTTTGTCATGATAATAAAAATGTTGTATTCAATGCAAAACTGTATGCAGTGGTGTGATGTTGGACCTCCAATTTATGATCATATCAGACAGGAAGCATAACAATAACAAATGGTATGTATTGAGTTTATCAACCCAAATATGTGTAAACTGTCAGTTTGCATTGCACTGCCAACATGAAAAAAACAACCTTGCAATGGAAAACAACTGAAGGCTAAAGCCACCGCTTACTCAGACTATTTCATAAATTAACTGCCTTTTTTGAGGCTGCAGTAATATATTCTGAATCATAATGTTAGTCAAATTGTTTTATTGAATAGATAAAATAAATGCAGTTTTTGTAATAAAATTCAATAACTGCCATTTCTTATCTCTCACTTCCATTCCTAGTAAAATAACATTATTGTTCATTTAAATTGTTTTATATATATATATATATATATATATATATATATACATATACACATACACATACACACATACACACTACTAGTTTTTTTGACAGGAGGTTACTCACCAGCGCAGCCTTCTGGGAAAAGGTGAGTTTTGTCTCCACAGCCACGACCACAATGAAGGGGAAGAAGCAGAGGATGTAAAGGAGGCTCGCACTAAGGCCGGCGATGTACGTCTTGTCGAATAAGGAGCTGATGAGGTAACTGAAGGACAGGACGCTCAAACCATAATCGCAAAGGTACAGGAAAAGGAGGAAGCCGTCACTGTTGGGCAAAATTCTGCCGTACTTCAGCACAATTGTGAGGAAGAAGATGGTAAACAACAAGTAAGCGGTGCACTCCAGGAACCAGGCGAAGAAGTGGCTGAGCGGGTTGACCCCCATCATTTTCATGTACTGTAGGAAAAGCAAGAATAGCAATGGATGGAAAAACAAAGTATGGCAGTTAACAATACGATGTAATGTGCTAGCCTATAGTACTTGTACATGTTTACAGGGGGAGGAAGAGTTTACATTTGCATTACCTCATGCAGCCTCAGCTCTCTCTCATGTACTAGCTTCTTTACAAAGTCAGCCACAAACAGCACCCAGGCCAACATCAGCATGAGAGGGAAGACAAAAGCGATGGCCTCCAGATACCTGGGGATACAGACGTGCCAACCGTCAGTCACATTTCTAGAAAATCTGACATCCAATCATCGTCAACAACAGCAGATGAACATCATCCAGTCGCTGAGAGACAGAGATGAAGAACAATATCAAAGGGTGGGTGGGTGGATGGGGGGGGGGGGGGGGTGGAGATTTTTCTTCTGATCCTCTTATCATTTGCGCAAAGTAAATAACTCTCCATTAAAAAAAAGAATGTCCTAATCATATTTTTGGCCTGATGCATAGAAATTTAGCAATTTAGTGCCTGCTGCGTTTCATATTACACAGCAATATTCCACGACTTATGTCAGAAATTGTTTTGCTGAGTGATAAATCAGAAGGTTAAACATCTTCTAGTCCATCGGAAGGCAGCCAGTCAGAGGCACGTGAATTGTAGGAAACAGTGTATAGATGCACAGGACATTTTTTAAATTTAGATTCATAAAAGAGAGATGAGATGTGTTCCTAAATAGCCTGAAGGGTGTCTTGAGTGTATGCGTCTATGGTCTTCAAAGACGAACGCACAATAAAAGTGAATATTCACGCACATGGTGCAGAGCCAATTAGAACGTGAAAAATTCCTGTGAATGACGACTTACTGACGGTCCCGAGTGGCAAATGAATAATGAGAGAGTGTGCATTATTCCACATCAATGCCTTCACTACCCCACGGAGACACCGAGGATCCTTTCACGTTTCTATGCATCCATCCAACCGTGCTCATACTGTATGTGTGGGTGCTTGTTGGCATGTATGAGTGTGCATCCATGTATTCAGGAGACTCACTCATCCCGAGAGTGGCAGGGATAGGGGAAGGGCTGCAGCTGGACGGCTGGCTCTGTAACCCTCTCCCCAGTCTGGGTCTCGATGATGGCTCGATCGATGTTCTCTTGCAGGTAGACGAATCCTCGGTTGTAGCGCAGCGTCTGCCTGGCTGAGATGTGGTTGTCCTTATAAAAATAAGGTTCCCGGACTCGGTCGGTACGCATGACGTTGTCCATGTGCATGCGGATAGTGTAGCTGACTCTGGGAGGCAGGGAGGATGTGGAGGAGGAATCCCGGGCCTGGCGCTTCCTGGACGAGTCCTCGTCATTGGGAAGCTTGAAGATGACACCTTAAGACAGATTGCAGCATCTCACGACACACACTTTGTACAAACACAATTCAAAGACTAGCTCTTATATACAGGGTTCTTACACATTTTGACCAATGGATTTCCATGACTTTTCCATGACTTTAAACCAAATATCAATGACCAAACTGAAATCTCGGTAAAAATATGAACAATTTAGAACATTTTGTGTATTGAGAGAGTACGCCGGCTTATATTTTGAGCGTCTTTCTTTAAAAAAACATTAATTATTTCAAACTGGGTGCGATCATGACAAATTTCCATGACTTTTCCAAAACTTTTATGATTTAAGTTTTTTTCTATGACTTTTCCAGGCCTGGAAATTACCATTTAAAAATTCCATGACTTTTCCAGGTTTTCCATGACCGTAAGAACCCTGTATATAATAATAATAATAATAATAATAATCATAATAACTTTATATATATAGCACTTTTAAAAACAAGGTTTACAAAGTGCTCTACAGATAAACAAAGCATAAACACAACTTAAATGGCAGCAAACAAAAAAGACCATACCATAAAAGCATTGAATACAAGTAAAACCAAACAAAGGCAATTCAAATAAAAACATAAAAGGACGACATCAATTAAAAGCAGTTCTATAAAAGTGGGTTTTAAGAAGTGATTTAAAAGAAGTATATGACTTGTTCTAGAAAGATCTTCTATAAGCATCCTCACCTCAACTCATCATCAACAGAAGAACCCTTGAGAGGAAGCACCGTTTGATACGGACACTTTGTCTCTCTCAAACTCTTAACATAGAAACGGGACAGTGTAAGGGGGAAGAAGAATCAATACCACAAACCCTTGCAGGTTGTAGACGCACTGTCCTATTGAACCCTGAGGACTGAATGAGTCTGCTCTTTCCAAATAAGGCCCGTCCATTGTACTCACTTGCGTAGAGATCACGCTGTTTGGCAAGGTCCTGCGCTACGGCGTTAAGCTCGTCGGCAGAGTCGTAACCACGGTAACGGTCAAATTTGACACAGGAGGCGATGTTCACCATCAGGCTTGACAAAGTGGTGACCTGGTTCATGATGTGTTTGTTTTTCTCCAGCATGAGGGTCATGTTAGCTTTGGAAAAAAAGATGGTTAGAAAGTTAGTGACAGGGTTAAAGAAACTCAGAGTGCAGTTTCAAATTTGATTGCTCCAAACTGAAATGTAACTAAAGACATGTGCAGTGTCCGTTTAATGTCCTGCCCTGTTTGTTATATGTTCAGTGAGAAAGTAATATGGCTTGACAATACCATGAAATCAAATTAAATACCTGTACGTCAAAGTCAGAGCTTGTGGAAAATAGGACTGACATGATCACATGAAGGAGATGCATATGTATTGCAATGCTTCCTTTAAACCTATGGGGCACTCCTATTATCAAATAGCGTGGATATTTTATCAGTAATAATTGAGAGAGGAATGTAAAGGTAAGCCTGATATCTGCAGCGTACAAAAGTAAGACCTTCAAATGCCCACTCACAGAAGCTGCTGAGCGTCTCCTTCATTCTGCCGACATTGATGTCTGTCTGTACCTCAATGAAATTCTCAACAAAGGAATTGCCGAGGGAATTCTGAGAGGAGGAGAGAGAGAGCGGGAGAGACAATGCACAACATCAATATTCTACTGCTTAAACTTGTCGCAGACCACTGCAAAGATTATCCGAATTTGAGCGAGCAGACAGCGAGCCAAGGAGAATAATGAGATATACAGGAGACAGAGCTTTTGTACCTGCAGCATTGGCAACGTGTTATTGAGTATTTCGGCAGACTTTATGATGTAGTTGGAGGACTCAATCCATTCCTCAGAGTACTTCCTGAGATTCGCAAACTCCTGCAAGGTGGCATTGGCCTGGACAAGGAGAGGACAAGGTCAAGAACATTTGAAATGGCTGGGTAACAGCTGTGTGTGTGTGTGTGTGTGTGTGTGTGTGTGTGTGTGTGTGTGTGTGTGTGTGTGTGGATTGCTCGAAATACAGTCACAGGAGAAGATGGTGGTGCATACAAATATGTGTATACTCCCTGCAAAACAGTATTTATTGTTTACTACATGCCAATCGGGGTGCACGAAGACTACATAAGACTACATCGCTGAGAGGAGGGAGACATAGAAGTGGTCAAATCCTCTGTGAAAGCATGACAAAGTCAGATGAGGGCTTTTGGAGGAATTGGAACATACAGTTCATAAAAGGTTGTGAAGGTACTAACCCCCAGAGTAGAGGGCAGTGATACGTTTGATGTACTGGTTACCTTCTCCATTATGGCCCTGGTGACAGGTGTGTCAGGGGTATACAGAATCTGCCCCATCAGCATTGGTTTGAGGAAGGCCCAGGCGATGGCTCCTCCAGTGGTATTGACCATGTCCAGGTACATGTTCATACAGAAGGGAGCTAAACAAGAAAAGAAGAGAGCAGAACCAGGCAAACAGTATTCACAAGGGGGAAATCTTTTAATTGAAAATATTTAGACAGTTTGAGGATTATTTTTTAGGTTGAAGGACAACGCTGTAATTTGATGACTCCATGAAAAGCTCAACAAAACATAAATTAGTCTAAAGCTCGCTTTGGCAACATTGGAAAAACAGTAGACTGGCAGGTAGCGCATCCAACATGTAGTTGTGGTCTTTTATATTGGGATTATGATAAGAAAAATAGGACAAAGAAAGAAGTGAGCAAACTTAACATCTTTAAGTCCAGAGGAAGCAAAGTTGGTGAAAATGTTTCGCTATTATTAGTGACTCGAGCATTCCTTAAAGCAGTTAGCTAGTTATGAGCTAGAATTTCTGTGTCACTTGTGAGTTTTTAATTTTCACCTTCTGTGAGCATGAGAAAAGTCCACCTGTGTCACTATTTGAAACAAGGCACAATGTTAAGGGCGTATGTTACTCTACTGTCATTGACAATTTTGTGATTTATGCTTACAACTAAATGTTATTGTATATATCTTGTAATAAGATAATAATAACAACCATGCATGATTTCTAGAGCAAAGGAAAGCTATGAAAAAGACTGAATAACAATACTAAATTTACAGTTAAAAATGGCGACTGCACTGATGATAAAATACAGTTTGCGAAAGCCCCAAATCTTCCCTCCTCCCAACATACTGGCATTTGGTGGAATCTTGAACCTCTCAATCATCTGCTCCCTCTGGATGTGGTCGGGGAAGGTGGGGTTGGACTCGGGCGTGATGGGAAGTTTTGAGATTCCAAGCAGAGCCAGGATACCTTTGTTGCACAACGCTCGAGAGAGGGTGACAAACGTCGCTTTGCTGGAGATGCTGGTGCTCCGCCCTCTCACCATCTGGGGAAAAACAGATTGAAACATGGATTACTTTACGTTTTTTGTGAATTAAACATTAAATGTGTCGTGCAAATGGGAATACAAAACTGGAAGCCCTCAAACAAAATTTAAAACAAGCATCAGCAAGAACATGCGATGTTGCCTGCACCAGTTTTGTGTTAGCAGAATGGCCACAGGGACCATTTGAGCACTGAATTCCTTAATTTCGACAAAGTTAAGTGATCACACAGATAGAAAACACGTGAATACATCGTAGGTATATGCATTGTACATTAGCAAAGACTATATACTTGTTGAAATTCGCTGTCAGCCATCAGGTTGAGGTCTTCAATGGAACTCATGAATGTTTGAAGCTGATCCACAGCAGGAAGAATCGTGTCCATCATGTTGGTTATAACCTCGGCGATCTGGAGCATAACTCCCACCATTCTCTGCATTTCTTCAGACAAAACCATCTGAAAGACAGTAACCAGCATTCAGACATGCGTCTACAATTTTATTTCACTTTCTTATTGGTGTTTGTAGGTTAAAGTCAAAATGAATAGAAGACGGGTTAGTATGAGCCACACATGGGTACTGAACAGGGTGCTAGTAGGAAACATGCTGTCAATTTGTTTCCCAGTATTTTGTCAGACTGTAGTCTTAGGGAAAAGGCACATTTCTCTACATCATGTTTTTCATTGATAATTGCAATACAGTAGCGTATACCTCTCCTATTTCTATTTGACCAGGACAGTAGAATCCTTTCTTTTTTTAAGTTTTGTAATCCATATGTGATACAAGACATTTGTTTTGTTGTAAATTAACATAGACAAAAACTTTTTTTTTTTTTAAACACTGATCAATTTGGAGATTTTGGACTACTCTGCAAGTCTTCTTTCGGAAAGAAAACATCCGAAACACATTTAGTAGTTCAGAATAAACCAACATATCGGGGGGGCGGCAGTAAAAGAGTCCTCAATGCATTGACGTGAGACTCCGCCCTATCTTTAGAAAATAATAAAGATCTATATTTGATCTGGGGCCTTTTATTTTCCCACACAAATCTTGAGATCATCCTACATCATTCTCTGAAATCTTGAAAGGAACCATAATAGGAGTTAAGTGACCCTAATAGGCGAGTACATATTTGTTACCTTCGCATTGGAAATGCAGAAGGTAATGTTTTGGCCGGCGTGTATTTTGTGAATATGTCCGTCCGTCCGTCAGTTATTCGTCTAAATCAGACAAAACTGAGCCGATTCTTATGAAACTTGGTGGGATGATTGGTCATGACCCAAGGAACAGTCGATTAGTTTTTGGGAGTGATTGGGTCAAAGGTCAAGGTCAAGGTCACGAAAAGGTGAAAAACGTATATTTGCGATATCTCGGTTAATTGGCATCCGATTTGCGTGAAACTAGTGCCAAATTGTTCATAATTCAATCTTGTGATATGCGAAGGTATGCGCTCTACCGAGTGCCCATTCTAGTTATGGGTTGAAATTGGGTTTGACAAGTCTAGTAGCAAAGATCTGCTTTCATTGTGTTAGTAGCAGGACCATAATTCAATTTCTTTATTCTGATCATGTTATTTTTGATCCAAACTACACAATATTTAACAGCAGGGGATTCCCTATTGATGGCAAATCAGCCGTGCAATTCAGTGTTCTATGTTAAGTTATAAGAAAATATTAGAGACTTTTGTTTGTTCAATGTACAACCAGAGAATGAGCCAAACCATTTCAGGGAGGACATCAATACGAGTCCTTTATATTTCTAAATCCCTATTAATCCCTCCCTCCTCCCTTATTGCCTGAACTAGAGGTTCATACATACATACATACATATATATAAATAATGCAAAAGGTGTGGGGCTAAGTGGACACCCTTGGTGACACCCTCTGTAATGTTTAGGGATCGGAGGACATCAATTCTTATTCTAGCTGTGATGTTTCTATCGTTTTAATTTACTCACTGTGACAGCTCTTTTTTCTTTCATCCCCAGTCTTTACAAGTGCATTTGATTTTGATTTTTACTTTCTATGATTAAACTGAGTCCATGTTGCACTTGAAATAGAAGAGGCCGATTACAGATGCATGTTGTTCATTTGTTTTAAATGCATGTAGCTAACTAGATGAGTTTTTAGGACGGACAGCTTTCTTAGAGCAAACATTTCCTCGAACAAAAGCATTACTCTCTTTCTAACATGTTCCTCAAACAAACACACTTTGGCATCAAACGTGTTTATGACAGCAGCAGCCCAACAGCAACAATTGCTTTAGCCAATCAGCCCTGAGAGAAGAGTGTGCAGCCACCTCTTTCCCACATGTTCCGGTATATTTACAGATACAGGATTAAAAAAAGCATTAATTTTGGAAAAAGTGTCACATGTTTCATTTTTTTCTTCTTTTGACAAAAGACTCAATCTGAAATCAGTCTTACTCTGTAGAGAAGTTTCTGTGTGTTGATGTGGCGAGCCATCAGCAGGGAGAAGCTGTACCACTGTCCTTCAGACAAGGAGCAGAAGGCCTTTAAGATGACCACACTGGTCTCATCCCTGTTCAAGACTGCTGCGGTGTTGCAATGACGCAAGTTGACCAGCCAGGTCAGGATCTGTTTGAAAAGCATTACGAGTGCATGAAAACAGTTAATACTGGCAACAGAGACACATGAGAAAGTATGCTGTGCCAATAACAACAGACAGGCTTCAACATTAACCATGCAGTAATAGGTCATGTGGGTCAACTGAGACCAGATTCCTACTTTCAAACTATTCATCTGAGGCTTTATTCAGTAAATGGGTTTCCTAATCCCTGTTCTATTTTGACAATTTGATGGGTTGATGCATCCTTGATTTAGTGATAACACAATGTCATATTTCAACAACTCACTGTACATATTCACATCCATACTTACACTGTTGATCTGCACTGCACACATTTCATTTACACTACACACATACACACTAGATATATATATTTTACAGTGCTTTATTTATATTTACATATATATATTTTATATTTCACTTTGCACACTTTACTTTATGCACTGTCACTTTCTTTCTTTCTTTCTTTCTTTCTTTCTTTCTTATACTTATAGTTTATTGTGTTTAGTTTTATCGGGCTGCTTCTGTTGTCAACAAATTTCCCCTTGGGGATTACTAAAGTATATTTCATTCTTTAATTCATTCATTCATATTCATTGAATGTGTTGTTACTCTGTAACGCTTCAATCTGTACACGTCATCTACTGCTTCTGTCCATCCTGGAGAGGGATCCTCCTCTGTTGCTCTCCTGAAGGATTCTTCCCTTGTTTCCCCGTGAAAGTTTTTTTTCTATTTCATGGGAGGTTTCCTGATCTGAAGTGAGGTCCTGGGACAGGGATGTCGTATGTGAACAGACTGTAAAGCCAACTAGGGCAAATTCATAGTTTGTGAGATTGGGCTATAATAAACTGAATTGAATGTAGTATGTTAGGGAAGAAATCAATCCTACTGCTCTGAATGCTTTGCAAGAATAGTGTGCAATAACGCATAAAGTAGGCAATATGGAAACAAGTTAAAGGGATGTGTATGAGATACATAGGTCAGCTACTATACAAGCACATCTTGTGTTGTTATTTTACCTGTGTAGTATGCATACAATAATCCATTACCAGCAGCTGATAAACTCTTTAAAGATATTTTTTGCACACTTTTTGCAACATAATCTTCAGTGAACAGGCTATCATAGTTAAGAGGAAAGCAATTATTCCACAAAATCACGTCTGCACTGGACAATGGCCCATGGACATTGGCCCGCCACTTATTTTGATCAGGCCTACAATTGTGATCCATTTGTCCCATAAAGGCAACAATCGATGTATGGATGTTTCTGGCTCACCTCTAAATTGTTGTTTGGTAGCATGGTTTCCATCAGGAGGCGGAGAGCAGCTGGGTCAAAATCCATGTGTTGATGAACATCCCAAACGAAGGCGGTTTTATTCCTCAGCAACTCACCGACGGTCACCCCTCCTAGGAAATAGTGACACAAGAGCAGGTTGACCAGTGTATTTCTTACAAATGTGGGTATGGATTTATTTTTTATATACAACCTGTACAATTTCCATTCTATAAGGGTTAACATTCTACAAAAATATATTTTTCAGTTGTATTTTTCACTTTCATTCTTTGAGTAGTTGTCGTGTGAACTATTCCTCAATGTAACACTATATGCACATTGCATTACCAGTGGAACAGCTGCCTCACGGTGTATTCAGATCTAGGTTTTTTATATTTCATTCCCAGTTGCCAATAACCGTTATACAAAAGAAAGACTCTTTGAAAAGCGCTGCACCTGACTGCTGATTTGAAAGAAAGGACGGCGCTGAATTAGATTAACCGTTTTCTAGGCCAGCCAATCACAATGAAGGACACACTGGTTTAATGTTCACTCGAACAACAATCATGGACGAAATGACAGTGTGGAAATTGGCCGCTGTAGTAAGTTATCATTGTTAGATAGTTAAGCAAAAAGCAAAGCGGTGCATCATAACGAGTGAGCAACAGGTGAGCTGGAATGAGTCTGTTGCTATGGAAACAACTTTTGTGCTATTGTTTTCTCTACAGTTAACACACTAGGAATCCGTTTCACTACAAAGATAACCACAACCCTAAATCAGAATTTTAAAAACAGTTCAAACACTTTTTGGATATAAACTATTTTTCCTTCCAATGTGTCTATCCCTTTCCTTCATTCATAATTCCCTAGCTAAGAAATTTCATACAAAAAAATCACAAAAACCAGCAGTGAGAAGTACAATCTGTGAGGTGGAAAAAGCAGAAAAGAGGAGAATGTCTGCCTGAAAGGTTTCACCTGGTGAGGTGACGTTAATGTTGAAAGACCTCAGGCTGCTGGTGTTAAAGCCCATCCCTTCATTTAAGACAGAGGACCTGTAAACACGTGCACACAGACACAAACAGATAAATGCACTTGAATCAAGCAATACAATAAATAACAATATAAATATTGCTTTATATCAATTAAATAAATATCTTCCAGGCCACTTGCAGGCCAAATGGGCTGAGGTGGCAAAAAAGACAGAATCATTTTCTTTTTTTCAGACTTCAATACTCTCGAAACCAAGGTTATGCGTTATGTAAGGCGTAACAGCCCGGAACACGATTTACTAAATTATACAGAAGGGATCAAATAGATAACACACCTAGACAATGGACAGAGCAGCGTTCTCCATACAGAGTGCTGCTAATTGCTGCTAATTGCTGTGAAAACGTTTGAAAGAAAAAATGGTTTACGTAGAAAGATAATGCTGTACCAGTTTGACTGGATATTGTAGGCTTGAGGGTCTCCGACGACGACCTGGAAGATGGCATCGCTCACAAAGCTCGTGTTCATCGGCAAATTCTCAACCAAGATCTGAAGGCTGGGTAGAAAAGTGCGACAAAGCTGACCGGACTCAAAGGAGAGGGCCAACATCAGCAGACTCACGGACTCCGTTTCCTCCACGGTGCACACCTACAATAAACCAATTACGTGAGCACCAAGTAAGTTTCTTGTCATATTTCCAGATCAAACATGGTACGGTTGGTTGGACATACAGTACAGGTTAAAGCCCCATTATGTCATTTTCCCTTGTAGCGCCCCCTTCAGGTCTTTAACGTTTACTTCAGTGTCGTAAAGACCCACTTAAGATAGATCAGGGGTCGTGAACCTCTGGCTCTCGAGCCATATATGGCTCTTCCGGTGACGAATATGGCTCTTTTGAATTTGAGTTTTTTTTCCTTTAAGGTCTGAGCAAAACCTTGACTTCTTGAGATTTAAAGCAGTTTTTGGCACCGGCAACACAAACGTTTTACATAACTCATTTGCGCTTGTGGCTTGGGGAAAGAGAAGTTGTTTTCAAGTCAAAAGGCTCAAGTCCAAGTGTAGTCACGAGTCACTGGTGTGCAAGTATTTCATTGATTTCGTCGGGTCAAATATCAAGTCATCACTTGTGTGACTCAAGTCAACACCCCCATAACATAACATGACATTTAAGAAATGTTACTTTCATCCAAGTGAAATGGCTAAGTAGCTTTCATTCCTACGTTTCCTATTTCGGATGAATGTTACATGTGTGCAGAGACCTTGGATTTCAGGTTGCCAAGATGCTCCGTGAATTGCGGGTCCATCATGTTGATCTGAAGGAGCTCAGTGGCTGTTTGGATGGCCTCCTGCATGAGCATTATGTTCTCTGTGAAGGGAGGCAGACGGTGAACCAGAGAGGGGAAATGAGGGTAAGAGAGAGGTTATTAAGAGTTAGACAGCAAGATGTGAACGGAAAGAAAAAAGAAGGCAATACGGTCTGTAAGGTGAAGGAATAACATGATATCCCACTGGGTTTCATTACGACTCGCACCATTACGGGGCAGCGTCATCAGCCAGCAAGCAGCAAATGGTGTACTTAAAGTAAAGCCCTGCGCGGTACTGATGGGGCCAGAAGGGCGGGCAGTTCTAGCAGCGGTCGTGTATTAAAAATGACAAGTCCAAAAAAAGGCAACACCTCAGGCAGCAAGATGTGATGACAGAATATTTAATTAGGCCAAAATTAGACAATGGTGATGTTTAATCTCAGTGTCCTCAACACCTAGAGGCCTTTGCAATTACAACAAGTTCACTCTGTGTGCGAGTGTGTGTACGTGTGTGTGTATGTGTGTGAAGAATGGGAGTAGGGTTGCAGAGAAGTGAAGCGGCTTCAGCTGCTCACAAAGTAATTCGATGCACTAAAAACATTATCACACCAGCACAGATGCCAATTAAAAGGAGGTCATAGATGTCCACTTGTGCGAGTGCGAGGGGAGACGTTTAGCGCGGGCGGACAGCATAAGTGATTGAATTGTACTTTGCTAATGAGATTTAAAAAAGGTGCTGAGTGGCTTTCTACTGGAGAAGGGCCATATGGCCTTGGGCTCTTTGGGAGCTCAAGCTAAGCTGATGTGAAGGCTTATTTCTCATATCTCCAGAATGAATTATGCCGCACGATAATCATGTGTACAATAACTACAGCATTAACAAAAAGTTGATAGTCTTCCAATGGTGCCCTAATAGCCTTGAAGGTCGGAGAAAGGGGTGGCTCTCTTCCATCATGTTAGACTTATTAATAGCACACGCTGGCAAACTGCAATTATACATACATACTGTCGCAGCAGGTATGTACACACAAGCTGCAGTGCCAGTGTGAGCGCTGCATGACAACAGCACGTAGGCATGAGTGGGAGAGGAGTCACGGTGGAGTCAGACGATAAAGCTCATTTGGAGAAACTAAAAGAATAAATCGTCATTTGTTTGTGTATTCACCATATAACTAATACGTAAACTTTTTTCATTATTTATGCATTTATAAATCTGTCCTGGTTCAAAAGTCTCTCACGGTCCAGACCGAGTCAAGGGTTAAGTTACCTTGAGATTCACGGGCAAAGGCTCTGGTGATATTTTTCAGTGCTGAAGCGAATGGAAAGCCACTGGGAAGCATATCGACGGCATTCGTCAGTAGATCCATTGATGACCTGGGGGGAAGACAGGAAAACAAACACGGTGAAACAGCGGTGAAAAAGCAGTTGTTTTTAGATGCTGGGGGAAATTCATTCCTGAAGTGAGACGTTTTACACATGAAAATAAGGCAAAATGTACTTTCTTTTTTTTCCGTTCCCGAAAGCAATATTTGGTACGGTGAAAATAAGACTTACATCTCAAATGCCCCAGGGAGAGTGAAGAAGGAGAGCAGTCCAAGCGCAGCATCAACAGTTTCTTCCCGAGTGGCGTCCAAGCCCCAGGGCATGTCGCTTGTCGCTCCCTTCACCACCACGCTCAGATCAGGGTTGGCAAAGAGCACGTGGACCGTGTCCATCATTTCTGTTGTGGTAGCGGGGACGGAGATGGCTTTGAACATCGCGGGGTAGTCGATGTATAAAAGGTCTATGAAGTCATCCATGGGGTCTCTTGCCAGCATCATCGGGGCCTGGCGTCTGTGTCGGGTCCTCCCTGTAGTCGTATGGTTACCGGCTGTCATTTCTCCCCGATACATACTTTGACGGTAATCCATGGGCGTTTGAAGACCACCGGTGGTTCCCAACTGCCTCAGCATGGCGCATATGTTTCTAGCTAGATCTTCAAACTGCTCCATGTTTGCCGGCATGTCCACACTCATCTGAGTCAGGAGAGAGAAGACCGGCCTGAGGATGTCGTACACTTTGGGAAGAGCCTGAGTCAGCAGATCCAGTCCAAATGCTTCGGTGGAGTCCAACCATGCGGACAACTCGGCCGCCTTCTGCACGATCACGCTCGAGTCGTTGGACTCCAGAAACTGCTCCAAGGTTTGGTAAACCAGAGGCACATTCCCAAAGATCTTCATGTCAATCACCAGTGTTACCGCTTCCCGTATCATGTCGGTAAGAGATGATTCATTGAGTCCAGAAAAGGTTCCCCACATCATGGGGAACGTGTCGTCCGTCGTGATGTTTGCCGAGAAGAGGAAGATCATTGCTGCCTTTTCGAAGAGGTCCTGGCATGAGGCGTTGCCTTGCATGAGATAGTAGTTGTCCAGGATATGGCTCAATGATTGTTCTACAGCTTCAATGTAAGGCTGGGTGAAGGGGGCCACACCCACCAGCTCGTCTGAGACCATTTTGAAGCTGGACAAACTGAAGGCGAGAAGAGATATTTAAAGCATGTCAAGTTCATTCTGTAGATGTTAGTGTCATGTGTAAAACATGTCAATATGAATAGAAAGATATGACATGATTGTAAGACCTTGTAAGCACTTTTATGGAAACTGGACCGTTTTACTTTAATTTCCTGAACACTGATTCCATACAATTTGAATTTCTCAACTTTGACCAGAAGTAGCATTTCCTCATGATCTTGCTTTATACTTTTATACATAATTGTCTTATTTCACCTTGATAATAGACGGTGGAGTCTTTCCACTGTGATCAATGATCTATAACTCATTTAGTCAGACTGGATGGTTTCCCTGTGATATGCTAAATATGATCCTTGTGGCCATGCCTGGCTCATTATTGCAGCTGGCATGATGGAAAATCAATTTTAAAATGATGTCTCAGCTGAATCATGGTTAAGCCGCTATGTGTGCAGGCCTGCCTGTTTTAGGCTGAATCCTATTAAATAAATCAAGTTGAATGTAAATGTGAGCGCTCCAATTCGTTGTGCAATTAGGTATGAATCAAATTGGTCTGACTGGTTCATTGTGGATCATGTTCTAACAGCAAATGTCGAGGTGAGTTAGTGTAGAAGTGAAGAAGTGAGTCTGAGATGCTGTGTGGGGATCTAACTGACTCTTGACAGAATATAATGGACATGTCCACAGTCAGATAAAATATTGTTAATCAGTGGGTTTTGTCTCCTGGCTGCACAGTATTTTGATATGATTATATAATGTCCTCATAACCTTTGGCGTCAGGGTGGTTTGGTCTGTTTGATATACACAGGCTACAGGTTTGTGAGACAATTGGGAACAAAAGTATGCCATGACGGATTCCCCGACATAAAAATTCTAAATATTCTAACGCACTGATGCAACACATTGTTTTGAGAGTCGACAGGGTTAATTTAATGTGACGTCTCATCCATAATCACTGAATGGATCTGGGAAACCCGATTCACAACAAATAAACTTTTCCATGTTCTTTTCTGGTGTATGTTCCTGTTAAGCGTGGAGCGAAGGGCACATCGTGTTAGCGATGACATCATTGTATCGTGGCTGTAAATAATCACCTGTTTTGCAACTGCATGTCTTGGAGCTGCTTGTACCAGTGACACTGTGCTTCAGGGCTCAGGGGCTGGCTTGCAAGCTGAGAGAACTGGCTAAAGAAGGTTTCAGAGAGCTGCTCCATCACAAATGTGCTGTTCATGCTGACTTGGTAGAGAGACTGTACAGTCCTGACAATCCAGGCAGATGTGGCATTCACAGTCATTGGTCCCACACCCAGCTGCTGCACAGGAAACAGAGCAGATATGGACTGTTAGCAATGTGGCAGCGTTCTCTGTGTATCAACACTGCCACCAAGTGGCTGAACTGTTAATTGTACTAAATATCACATTTTTGAAACAAATTTTACTATTAAAGTTTGGTTTATGAGAAAAAAAAAGCAGATTATATTACTCCCCAAAAATTGTTTGTTTGCACTTTCCCTTTTAATCTGCCAAGCAACTACTTACACTCGTGTTCATGTGTGTGTAGGCAGCCTGGGCTGCAGCATAGGCATCACAAACGGGCTGCAGGCTGACGGTGCACCACATAGCCAGGGCGTCGGGGCTTAACCCAGCTGCCTCTCTCACTGGCTCCCAGACCTGGAGAACTTCACTGCACTCCAAAGTGCCATTGGTCTGAAGGGGAAACCATCAATGTCCGATTAGGTTTCATGTGTATTGTTCAGAGAAAGACAGTTCAGTTTGCAGTATAAAAAAAGAACAACATGTTGGTGAGACAAGAGATGAAGGCACAAGGGAAATCTTATATTCTCTCTGTTCAACGAGTTACCTGAGAAGCCAAGAAAAGGGCAGAGGTCTCACACAGGTATCACAGCTCTTCACACTGACATACCAAGGACCCACCCACCCACACACCACATCTCTTATAGATTGTAGCAAGAGATATACACACACACACACACACGTAAAGAATTAGTTCTGCTACACTACACTATCTGTCATTATGGTATGGATTAGTCCATCTGATGCTGATTTTCTGGACTGATAATTATATAGATACAAAAAATGTACTGTGGCTAGGTAATAAAATGAATCAAGAACATGAGTTACTTTAAATGTAATTGTACATTTTGAGCACCGTTTAGCTGTGGTATTACAATGTATCACACTGCATTATATATTATAAGAAAATATCTGCTTGCCTTGTAGGCTTTCCCTTGAGGAAGCATGCGTCACAAAATATGACGAGGACCTAAGTTGTTTTTGCTTGTCTGTTTTTTTAAAACAAGAAAGGCTGGCAGTGTCCAAAACAACACTTCATACCACTGCCTTCTTACCACAAAGCAACTTGTATTATTAACCTTTAGACAAATTAACAAAATATGTAAGTAATAAATCCCAGCTAATACGAGTTGACAGCCACGTCCTGATTACATCATGTGCTAACCAGCCAAGTCACGTCAACGTGTAATCTTTGTCCTGAAAGGACAACGTTGTCCGTCAAAGGCCTTTTGGAAAAAAGTAAATAAACGTGCAAATGGAAAGATTACATCAGTCAAGTGTTGGGAATCTATAAATAGATTAGGTGTGACACTGTTTAGAACTAAAGTATTGTTGATTTGCAAGAATGCATAAAGAGTCACGCATTGGTATAGGAGCTCACTTTTCACCTCACTCTCTCACGCTATCCTGGCGACAAAGAACGTGCCAAATGAGGGTGAGGAAACAGAACACAGAGACGGAACATGCAAAGGCGATCCCAGGCGGGACAGTAGCAGTCTAACCTGCTCAGCGGCTTGCACCGTGTCTTCAATTGCAACCTGCATTCTTTCCGAGACCTCGGACAAGTTGAAATGACTGGAATTGGCACACAGTACCAGTATCAGAGTCCCCACAGGCTTCTGAAGGCTTAGGATCATCCCTGGGAGGAAGAAAGGAAAACGGGTTTGACCAACATGAATTGCAAAACAACAAAGTGCAGTATAGATAACAAAATGTACTATTTTTAAGAAATGGTACTGGAGAGACTTTTGCGAGGTATGTTCCAGGTGTGTCATAGCTTAGACAGTAAAAACTCAAACAAGCCTGAAGGTGACTAATAATGCGTTTTCTATTTTCCCACTGAACATAGGAACCAAGTCTCCCTTCTGGGTCTTGTTCATTCTTCACTGTAAAACAGTCTGTCCTTGTCCTGGTTCTATAAAAATGTAAGACAAAGCTTTGCTGTTCGGTATTCTCCTCACCGTTCTGCGCTTGCATGCTGTTCACCATACTTCCTATGATTTTCTCAAGCTGTAGGATAACAGATGGGACACTCTCCCAATGCTCCGTTCCTTGGAGGGTTGACAGTAGGGCATGTAGTAGCTCTTCAAGTCTGTGACGACATACATGGAATTTGGTTTAGGGCAACTAAACAGTGGTTTATATAGTGAAATAAAAAATATATATATATATAATGTCTCACAAAAATACAAGTCATGCAATATAATATTACATTACATGTCATTTAGCAGATGCTTTTATCCAAAGCGACTTACAATAAGTGCATTTCAACCTAGAGTACAAACTAAGAACAACAAGAATACAGAAAGTAACATTTCCTCAACATAGTCAAACTACAAAAGTACCACAATAAGAGCTATTTAAGAGCCACTGAAGTGCTAATCTTTGTTTTAATCCAGATATAATCGGAAAAGGTGCGTTTTTAGTTTCCGGTGGAAGATGTAGAGACTTTCTGCTGCCCTGATGTCAGCGGGGAGCTCGTTCCACCACTGAGGAGCAGGACAGAAACCAGTCTGGATGTAGAGGGATGAGTTCGAGGTGACGGAGTCACAAGTCGGTTGGCTGTTGCCGAGCGGAGCGAACGTGCCGGGGTGTACGGTGTGACCAGATCAACCTACATCAAAGTAATTACTTGTTTGATTCGTTTTACATTAGAAGTGGTAATTAAAACGTACTTGTGCCACGTGTCTTGGTCGGCCTTCCCAGTCATCACTTCCTCCAGGACTGGAGCAAGATGTGCCAAGCCCCCCAGAGATGGAGCAGGAGAAGCTGAGCCGCCCACAACAAGTGGCCAAAGCCTGCTCAAGAGTTTGCCCATCTGATAGGGGAAAAAAAAGGGAGAAATTAAGTGGGGGGGAAGGGAATAAATTATACCTAGAGGGATTGTATTTCATATGCTCTTTGATTTATTACATGTCATGGGAACACTGACTTCAGGACTCATAACCGATTAAAGATAAATCGTGTTTTTGTTTGACTGTCAATGATGATAAATTATGCGTTTCAAAACCCTCATCTTGCTTGTAGACATTTGTGGTTTGGAACTGGATGTTGGAAAAATAATTTCACATAGAAGGCATAGAAATTGTATTGTCAGCATTTCATTTCCAAGTATGTGTAATGTTTAACTTGCAAACACAACATTTATTTACAAACAAGCATAAATGCATGTGACAGTGTTTTGATCCATACCTCGCCAAAGAGTATGGGCACATCTTCAACTGATGCACTCTCAAAAGATTCCCAAAGGCTCATGTTGCCTGAAATTACAAGAAATATTCACAAAAGTAAAATAATCTCCCGTGTAAAGTTTGGAGCGAAACGCCTTGTTCTCACAAACAACAAAAACACCGTGTTGCTTTAATCTACATCTCTTGATCTAGCGGGCGTCGGCTTGAATAACAAAGAGCACCATGCAACCTCCACGCCATCAGAGTTCATTGGGATTCAACACCTACAGGGACACAGAAAAGCTGACTTGCCTTGGCCGGACTCCAGAATAAAGTGAGTGATGAGCCTCAGGGCGGAGACGTAGGCCTGGGCTGTGCAGTTTGGCGGCAGGAGGCTTTGGACGGTTTCCATCTCCTCCAGAATCCTTAAGAAAAACACACATTTAAATTTGACTCATCAAAAGGTCGTCATGTCAAATCCAATTGTATCAAAGGATTGCAGGACTGCATGCACTCCACCTTTCTGTGTGTTGTCATGCATCTATCTGGACCTGCAAAAAATCTCTGCAGACCCCTCCCACCCCAGACATTCACTATTTAAACTCCTCCCCTCTGGCAGACGCTATAGGTCACTGTTCGCCAAAACCTCCAGGCCCAAGAACAGTTTCTTCCCCCTCGCCGTCTCACTTCTAAACAATAACTCCCTGTAGAATATACATCTATCAATCTATCACTGCACTTCTGCTTCACAGCTACTGTACATAGCATTGTATATACTGTAAGTCGCTTAAAGAAAAATACCTCTTAAACCGTTGCACTGTTTTTGCAGTTTGTTCTGTAATGCACTGTTCTTGTTGTTGTTTTTGTGTTGTTGTGTGTTGCGTCACGTTTTTGTCTTGTTTTTGTCTTGTTTTGTGTAACACAGTCACTTTACCAAGAAGAATTCCTTGTTTGTGCAAACATACTTGGCAAATAAAAAACGATTCTGAGGTTGTTAATCACTTTTATCCACTGAGGGGCTATTTTTATGACATACATACAACTTGAATACAATAAATCTACACCAAACGGTGGAGTTTGTGATTTTGGCCAAAGATCGTTGAGATTTGAACTCAAGCCCAATAAATACATTCCTCCTACTCTGCAATGCTCCTTTAGAACTTTAACATGTAGCAGATGTACCACCCTTCCCACTGCCTTGCCCGTAATGCAGCCATGGCCTTTGCCCTGTCCTTGCTGCACTAGTATTGTGTGGTATTGTTTGTTTTCTATTTATGGAGCCAGGACTGTGTATGAATACCAGATTTTTTTTCCAACATGATCAGAACGGACAGCCGGCAGACCGTGAGATGAGAGACTCCACCTCTAATTAGGACGGTAGAACTCAGAGCACCTTGAACACCAAGGACAGCAACTTGACTTTTTCCACACAGATAAAACTGTCGTCTAAAATGTCACGTTCAAGTATTTTGCCTTATAACAATTATATACTTGAACCTGCATTAAACTGTTATTTTGGCCACAAGGGGTCATTAGAAACTAGCTGTAAACACAACATTGACATATCGTCACAATGTGAAGTTAATATGGCAAACTTGGGAAACAATTTGCGCTGCGGGTAACTGTAGCCAGGTAACTGTAGCCAGGTAACTGTAGCCAGGTAACTGTAGCCAGGGGATAGTTGGCTCCTCACTACATGGGACCTTAATATTGTTTGTTTCTCTGCAACAGCACATTTCTATCCACATGTGTTAATGATTTTTGATTTTCAATGCCTTTTTCATTTAGTCCAAATAAGTTTGAAGTAAATAGCAGAATTACTCACAACTGATTCCAGCCGTCTGTTCCACTGGCCGTGCTCTCAAAGTATGTGGCAGCTACTTTGATTCCAGAAAGCAAGTATTGAGCGTACATGTCTGGCAACGTCTGCTGGATGATGCTCTCGGCCCTCTTGAGAATGAGGAGGGAGATGTTCCGTGATGAGGAAAAACTCATGTCTGGTTGGACGATGAGATTAAGTGAGTCCTGGAAAAGTTCTAGGATGTTCTGCAGTACCGGGAGCGGCAGGGGTTCTGTGCCATCTGGCAGGATCTGCATAGCACTCTGGATGGCTTCCATGATGGCAGTCGAGAAGTGGTCACTCTGTAGGCCACCTGGTTGCTCTGCCACCATTAGGGCTTTGCTCAAGGACTTGGTGATACTGCCAATGACTGAGAGGTAGGCCTGTTGATCGTCACCGAGAACAGCAGCCATCGTACCCAGCAGGTGCTGGAGGTCCGCCACGGGGGCGGACACATTCATGCTGGGGTCTCCCCATTGGAGCATACTGCCGAGGATGGACTTGACATTTGGTTGTTTCATCCAGTTCTCCATCAGGTCGAGGTACAGCTCAACTTGGAGCTCAGCGACATGAAGCATTGTCGTGTTTTTTAACTGGTGTCCATCCAAGTTATTCTGAGCATTCAGGTTAGCCATTATAAATTTGAATTGACGCCGGAGAAGCTCAACTGTTGTGAGGCCAATTGTAATCACCCCTTCCCCATCTAATGGGTACTCAAGGTTGTTGATCAGAGACTCGACGTGCTGGCTGACAAACAAAGATAAATCCATATTTGCCAGCTGTAGTGCCACTTGCATTTGTGTAAGGTCGTAAAAGGGAGAGAGGAGCTCTGAGTAGGAGCTTGCACTGGTGATATTTTCAAGCCTTTTCAAGTACCATTCCACAATATTTAGATATACCTTCTGGGCATATAAGGGGTCCATCAGTGAGGTGTTGTTCAAATTGTTAAACGGTTCAGTGTTGGCCACCAGTTGTATGAGGCCCTCTACCACTGCGATTTCATTCATGATCTCTGGAGTGTACAGGTGGTTCAGCTGGAGGTTTGTCTTGATATTGGCCAGGGTGCTGTTCAGCGTGTGTGTGAGAGCCATGTTAGGATTGGAGCTGAAGTTAACTTGGAAGACGTCGCTGATATTGACAATCGACGGGATGAGGGAGAGAATGGCCGTCTCGTTACGTAGAGCAGGTAGGTGTTTCAAGAAACTGCCGACACCGTTTATCATTCCCATAACACACTCCGCTGTCGTCATCTGGTTATGCTGTTGTTCGTAACACTGGCGGACATTGATAATCTCCATGACATCTATCAATAGGTCGTTAACGTTGGCAGCTCCAGCTAGCGCAGCAATGTCGTTCAGCTCCTCCAGGGTGAGGTTTGACTGCCGCAGAGCATTCTGGACATCTGACACGGTAATCATCGGCGTGGCCGCGAGCATTCGGATGAAATGAAGAATCTGCTTGATTGTTTTTACAGAGGCAGCATCATTAGAGGACAGGAGGAGTGAGAAAAACATGGATGTCATTTCCTCATATTCCTGTCCATCCAGAACAGAGTTGGTCGCAGCCAGTGTGAGGGTTACATTAGCGTTGGCTGAGAGCATCATGTCTAGTATCTGATCCAGGAACGGGAAGAGTCCAGAGATCCCAGCCAAACAGTCTTCGCCTGCGGCACATTCAATCATCCGCTTCTGCAGAGCTTTGAAATCCTGGAGAAAGCTAGCAGCCTCCTCTTGGAACTCAGGTGGAAGAAATGCAACAACTCGTTGTGCGATAATGTCCTGAGCAGCATCTGGTCCAGCCTGATACAGGTTATGAAGGCCTTCTGGGCTTAAAAAGCTGAGCAAGTCTTTTACAAGCAGGTGGAGGTCAGTGACGTTGGTTGCGCCAAGCTGCCCATTTGGTAACAGAACATTTTGGATTCGTAGCAGTCGACACAGAGATATCACACATTCTTGTAGCTGGCGTAGGAACCCGAGGATGATGTTAGTTGGGTCCCCGTTTGGAGAATCTGTCACTTTCTTCAGTAGCTCCATGCCACTGAGGATGGCTTCTACGAGGCCCGCTGAGGTCTGGTTGGTGAACGGTTGGATGGCTTCTCTGAGCTGGGCCAATTTGTCAGGTTGGAAGTATTTCGAATAGGTGAGCAGAGTGTGTCCCATGATGTGGGAGAGAGACATGGTAAGGTTACCTTCCAGGGAGAAAAACTGCATCATCAACCGTTCGAGTTCGGGCATCGTTGGGTCCGTCTCGTTGAAGGTAAAAATGTGCTGGTTGAGCCTGCCGAGCTTTGAGGCGACGTCGAGCACTGCAGACACATTCAGGGGACCATCGCTGAAGAGCAGAGGCAGCAGTGGTCTCAGACCTGTGGTCTGCAACAGGTTAGCGATGAGGGGAAGCATGACATCAGGGTTGGTGGTGTTCTGTTCAGGCAGCATGGAGATCGTGTTGACAAAGCTATCCAGGTGTTGCATCAGGTTAATCAGGTAGGCAGAGAGCGCATCGCCACCTTCGATTCCTTTCAAATATGATCCTGCCAAATGTTTATAGATGTCGCCGTACACATGCTGCAACAGATTCACAGTTCCTTGGAGAGAACTACAGAGAAAAGAGATGAGTGGCAACATGTCAGAGTTTTAGAAATTGCGATGAGTAACATTGGTTTACAGTAAGACCAATAAATAATACTTCTTCTTTGGGGATTTCAAATGGATGCCCATTTAAAGAAGTTACAAATCAGTTCACAGTAATTATTCAATTGAAGTAATTGTTTGCCATATACTTCGTCATTTTGGTTTTATACATTTCCATACATCCAAAATAAATTAGCTAAATCCTATTAACAAATGAAAGAAAATGTAATTCCAGTGAATCTGTAATACATGCATCGTGTCCATGTCCAAAAAGACATAATTCAGTCAAACTAACAAGTACAAGCACTTACTTGACCAGGACGTCTTGGTTTGGTGACATCAGAGCCCGAGTCATTGTTTGAACAAACTGAGGCCATTTCAAACCAGTATCGCAATGAGTGGTCAAGTCGGAGATGTCAATAGAACCTAAAGTGTGAGATAAATACATACGTGAGTAGTTGTTTGTACTATGTTACATAAATCATAATTTAGTTTTGGCACTAAATTAATACATAAACATATATTTGACCTGCATGTTTCATTGAGCTTGTAATAGAAATTCCCTTTTATGTGGGTGATGACAATGCTGACAGGCTCTTTTAGAGAAGTAAATCACTTTTGCATACTAAAGAAATGCACCAGGGCACATGGGCAAAAATCGGCATTATTTTTTATATCCGTTTTTCTTAGTTAATTACATTTTGATAATATACAATTCTGAATCTCATGATTGAAAACTATTTTTCGGCCCATTTGCAGCCTGGGTTTGCTGTGTGCATTTGATCGTCAAGTAATAAACATGAATGATACTCACAGTTTGCTGGCTGAGTTGTGATATCGGGCCTGTAGTTCAAAATCCAGTAAAGCATGTGGAAATAGTTCTTTACCTCGGGCCACAGTTGAGTCTTCTCAATCATTTCACCCAAATTCACCATGAACAAGGAAACACTACAAGCGAAACAAAGCACAGCACAACACTGTTGAGAAAGTGACGTGATAACCGAGAGCATGACATTTGACATTGTTCACATGACATAAAACCACATAAGACTTCACTGGAACAAAATGTTGGTGAGTCTGGGCCAGATCTTCTAAGTTAAAGACAATATGCAAGTTTTATACTGTACAACTGTTAAGTATAAATAGCCATTTTATAAGTCATATCTTCAGCCGTCCGTTCAAATCAAAAGCACATGGTAACGCTCTGGAATGCAGACATGCAGGTCAATCAATCAATCGTCATCAAAACCTTTGTTGAAGAGTCAAAGTAAGCTCATGAGTGCTGTGGTCTGGTATCCAGTTCATCCAGTATTCTCCATTGAGCTTTGTGGTCAGTTGGTTCGAAAACCCAACAAACTGCATACTGTTGTTGCACAGCTCACGCCACTGAGAGAGGATCATGGGAAGTGTCACGTTGTAGTCTCTTTGGCCTGTCAGGGCACTGTATACGTCCTGTGCCTGTGGAAACAGATTATTAGTATTCAACTATAACATTAGATATACGAGTGTTGATAGATTTGTATATTTCTACATGTAATGCAGCCACGTTAACTTTTACCGTCTGAACCAATGGCATCCAGTCCATTAGTAGCGCTTTCTGTACAGCGGAGCCGTTCTGACAGATTGCTGATCTCCATAACTCGGTCTTTATGCTTTCGGTGTTTAACAGCCACTCAAAGGGAACCAACAGATCCTCACATTGTAGAGGCTCAGGTGACATAATCTAGTGAAACAGAAGCAAAATGCACCAACCAATGAGTGTTTGTTAACTTAACCATCATCAAAAACCACAAACATGTCATGTTTCCTAAAAACAAAACCACATAAAGTCAAATCGTCAAAGTGAAGCTATTACAAGGCACAAATTATGTCAGCGGATCATTTGTGAAATCTATTATGGCAGACAGGTTTCATTGTCATCTAGGAATTCACGCACATACTGTGGTTACATAATGAAGCTTTCAACAATGCTTGGTTGCTCAACATGTCCTTGACAACATGACGAGTGAGTTTAGTTCAAATTAAAACTTGGTTGCGTGCCTCTTTTCTTCTTTCGGAAAACAATGTACATCGATTTCCCCACTGAGAAATGTCCCTGCAGCAATACTGGCAGCTTCAACCGCACCGCCTTTGTTCAGTAGCACCCAGGCAGACTTAAAGTAAACATAGTTTAATCCATTACACATTTTATTTGGAAGTGAAACTAAGTAAGTACGATAGTTTGGAAACTGCATCAACCCGTCTTCAAACCTGTCTGATTGGTGAAACTATGATGCATGAAACTACAAAAAGGTTTGAAGATTACACAATTGTTTCTTAAGAGATGAATCTGAATAAGTTTGTGGTGGGTTGGAATTATGAAAGCATACCTTCTGAATCATTTCGATCACATTGTTCAGGACACGATCAATCCAAACGCTTGCCTCCGACTGGTTCGTCAGCAACGTTAGATAAGTCATTTGGAGTCGATCAGTATCTTTCAGGACTCGGATCATCATTTCTGTAAACCACGAAGAGTATAAAACAAAAATATATCACAAAGAAAAAGCTAGATCCATTGACTCCAGTTGTATTATGTGATATGCCATCAAACAAAACTACATTTTTCAAAAAAGAAATCCACTTTTGGACACTGTTAAGTCACCCACTTATCACACTATTTCTATAGAAAATTACATCGCAGGGAGTTTTCTTTTTTTAGGGCATAATTTTCTTTTGTGTGTGCATATCGATTTCCACATAATAACTCCTCTAGTTCTACTTTGGTTCAAGAAATTGAATCGGACCCCTGAGAAAGGGTGTGAACTTGTTCCATTCACCACGCGGTCATAATGGCACACAAACTCCAGGGAGAGAGAAAACAATAGTGACCATGGCAGAAAGTGACAACAAAGATAGTCATACCACACTGAACATACGGTGTCCTGAGAATTGTTTTATCTTTTAAATACTCTTTTATTGTAAGGGCTGACTCCAAAAAAGGTTTCTGTCAAAATCTATTTTATTTTGACAGAAACAAATGTTAGTATATAAGAAAGCTCCTTTTAATAGTTTTAAAAATGCAACCTTTTTCACTGAGGTTTCAATGGGAGCAGGCAGTGTTGTAGTCGTACCTTCAACAGTGTCAAGGGCCAGTGTCGCCGCCTTCATAGATTGAAAACCCGTTCTGAAGATGCTCTGAACAACCAAATCCAACTCTGGCACAGTTTGTATAATCTCCAACACCACTTGACCAAGCTCTAAAAACCTGCAAAAGCACAAGGTCAGACTCGTCATACCAAACGCACTGCTCAGATCAAAGTGGACGATCGACTTTGCGTCTAATTCTCTGATATTTATTCTGATGTGAGCAAGGAGAATTCTGACTTTAAAAAGAAGGTTTGACTACAAACAGCTAAGTTGGTTTCCAGTATAATGTATTAAATAAGAGGTATTGGTATCAAAATGTGATTCCACATCCCCATACAAAAACATCTCAGTGATTTCCGAGAAGACAAAACTAACTTTCCCGTTTCTGAATGAAAATAAAAACCTTCCCACTGATAAATATGTAAACTCTTTCTCTCTCTTTCTTTCTTGCCTGAATCTGTGTACGACATTCAGAAAGCCCATTCAGTTGCTTTAATCAAATATAACTTTTTGCAGCATAAAAAAAAGGCTAGCCTCTGATGGATGTGCTCTATAGCTGATGATGGGCAATGAACAGCAATGCACTTACAGCTCCTCGTCAATGTTTTGTGGTTGTGTATCTACGCTACGCCTTCTCCTCGCGGTGTCGGAGCCTCCTGGTCCTCCTGGGGGGACGCCTCCCATCATACTCTGCAGCAGCCCTTTGGCGAAGGACACATCACGCGGAGCAACGTTCTTACTCCACACCAGGAGAGCCTAGAAATAATATAGATTACATTATGGGAGAACAAGATTTAAAAAACCAAACAAGTACAAGAACTCCTGTCTCTTTCAAAAGTAATCTCTACACATTTTGATTGGAATTGTTCTTTTTCTTTCGACTATTGCGGGGCTTATTTTTTCTTTTTCTTTTCTCTTACTATGTTTATTGTCATGCACCAAAATAAAACCTGCGTGGTAATAAATATGATTCTGTTGCCAGCATTAGATTGCTGATGGATGTCCGAGTTGCTGTTTGAGCGAGTACACAGAGTGACAACAATGTTAGCCAACAGCTTCTAATTGGGAATTATCTCATCAAAACACCTCTTCCGTAGTGACAGTGGCTAATTGGATACCTTTGAGGTTTCTTTTCCCCAGGTGCCACCTGGGAGTCACAGTTGATGTTGCTATGGCCAGCAGCTTTCTTTGTGGCCATAGACTAATTATTTGTCACTCTCTGAATCTAATCAGAAGTGAAGGTGGCACTGGAGAATGCACATTAGGAGAAAGTATGAGTGAGACTGAAGGTAGAAAAATGACGTTGACTAATCTCTGATATGTGCGATTCTCACTCTTGATGATGAAAACCGTCATATGATTCTCACCCACCTGCTTTGCCACCTTCTCCGGGTTGATCCACTCCAGAAGCATGCCCACTGTCCCTGTGCTGCACGCTGTTGTTAGCCAGAATGGCTTACTGCTGTTGCCGCACAAGTGCAAATGCACCATCTCTCTGTCCATTGTTAGACCGATAGCCTGGAAAAGGGACGAGAATTACAGTAAAAATAAATAAATAAATAAATAGTGGTCAAACTGTTAAACAGAGGTAAAACCAGTGTTGCATCACATTTTTAGTTTTTGAAAATACACTTTGAATATTTTTGCTCCTGCAGGTAACACACACACACTCATATTAGTCCTTTAACTATGAAGCTACTGCAAAAATAGTGTGATTTTGGATTAGAATTAAGGCTGGAAACATTGGTAAACAGCTAATTCAGTTTAGCTCATTTTGTTCCAGGCTAGCAGTTTCAATCTGTTTCTAGTCTTTATGCTAAGCTAACGAGCTGCTGGCTGGAGTTTAGGCATACGGGCATGAGTGTCATCCTACCAAGTTTCATAAGAATCGGCTCAGTTTTTACGTTTTTCACCTTTTCGTGACCTTGACCTTTGACCCAATCACTCCCAAAAACTAATCGATTGTTCCTTGGGTCATGACCAATCATCCCACCAAGTTTCATAAGAATCGGCTCAGTTTTTACGTTTTTCACCTTTTCGTGACCTTGACCTTAATAATTACCTTCTGCATTTTCAATGAGAAGGTAATTATCAGTTTGACTTCTCGTTCCTGTCTCAAATCGTAAACGGGAAGACAAATGTGGCACAACAGATGTACGTGCCGAGTGTGGGCAGCCCTTAAGATAGAGCTTAGCCTTGACATTTAGAAAATGTAATCTGAAATAACACAACTACAGTTGGTTTGCTTAGCACCTTTTCTTTTCATGAAGTTAAGAAAGGCGTGACGTGTTTTGTCTATGTTGTGTCTGTGAAATGTTCTTGATGATAGTCAACACATACCTTGTCCAGTGGTATTTTGACTTCTTGTAGAACATATTTGACCATATCACTTAGTGAGTCATTCTGCAGCGTGACAACCTCTCCAAGGGAAATGGACACATCTAAGCAGAATCAAATCACGTGTTCAGTTTACAGTCTATTGGCAGAGCAACACAAAACCGGACGGGCAACTTTTCTCAGGAGAAGTGTATTTGCATGGTGGCTTCCAACAACAGAACTCCTGCCTTTATTGTGATCCAGCATTTTAAGAAATGATACTGTAACATAAAGGTATATTAAGTAGCCTCGTCAGTGGTACATTTATCGGCAAATTTATTTTAAAAAAAATATATATATACATATATATTATTATTTTTTTACTTTAAAATATGTTAAATCTTTGTTGCCGATAGTTCAGGAGAGTGGATAGAAAAATCACCTTTGCCAGGCCAGTGTTGGACATAGTTGGTCAGGTTGATGCCTCCCGTAAGGAGTGGATGCACCCAGGAAAGTGAGGCACCGGCTTCAGGGATAATGCTCTGGATGATCTGCAAAGCACTAGAGAGACCACAGGGGGAACAACTTTAGTGCCCAAAGAAATACAATAAATAAATGCCAATCCCTGTCGTAAAAGTACCTGGAGTCAAATTGTATTGTACTTCAGTCTAATATTTCTAACCTGAAATGCATATATGCATAAACGGAAAGTAATGTTTGGGTTTCACACCATAAACCATAATATGAAACTAAAACTTGTGTCGAGGAGCTCTTTCACACCAGGTGATTCACGTCAGGTAAACACTTGAAACTATTCATTCGGGAAATCAAGAGTTAATTTTTTAAAATTGTTAACCAATAGAATATGAAGCAAACAATAAAGTTGAATGGATGATTTACAAAACACTGAGACAACATGCCGGGGCCTTTAACAAATATTAGTTCAAAACACAACATACTTCTATCATACCCTTCATGCCTTTCGTCTTATACACTCACTAAATAAAGTACTTTGCTTCCCTTCCCTAATTTTTTTATTTCTCCATCAAAGAAAGTACCTCACCCCTGTATGTTGGTGAGTAGGGCCTCCACGCCGGCAAGCACTTGCTCATCAGAACTGGAAGAGAAGAGCTGGGGAATAGCTAGAAGGTTTTCCCACAGCGAGGTCTGATTTTGCAGCTGATCGAAGGCCAACATCGCAGCCCCAGCCACCGTCACCATCTCATCTGGTTTCGTCAGCATCAGATCCGTCAATATCTGACAACCGGAGAGGATGTCAGAGCCGACAAAACAAACGGTTTGGGTTAATTTGGTTTTACATAAAACATCCCCAAAATAAAATTGTCCTGATAAGAAACAAGCTGAGACATGTAAGCAAGCAGGAGCACACACCTGGTTGAGTGTTTGGAGCGAGAACTCCAACACCGTGTTGTTGGACTTGCAGAAAGTGGCCACAGAATCGGAGAACGGGCTGGGAAATGCGCTAACCATGGGCAGCGTCATTTTGCAGATGGCTGCCTTCAACAGGTGTACTGACTCCAGCATTTCGTTCAAGGTCTCCTAGATTACAGTTATGATGGTATTCATTAAGAAAGGGAAATTCAACAAAAGTGAAATTTTAATTTTTTTAAAAGCCTTCTTGGCTTTCCTATGAAAAAAATGTTTTGACAAAGAATAAAGGGATTGTCTGCTCTTAACAATGACCGATTCAGAAGAGACCAAACAAAGGTTCAATTCAATGGCAATTGGTTAAGTAAAAATGCTGTTCCTCATTCTTAGCAGTTCTGTCTCTTACAATACCCACCTGATTATCAGGGAGATTGTAATCCGTGGTGTTCATGAGAGAGGCATTTTTAGAGCTTCCTTGGTGAGATGGACCTTTAATACAAGAATGCAACTGTTAAAAACACGGTCTGAATAGCAGTTACAGTAATGTCTAATGTCAACTTATAATATAAACATGAGATGAGACTGGAGTAAACAAAGTACATTTCTGGGGGGCCAGTGTCCGACAAGTGTGGTTCTCAAAAGAATAGTTTAGCGTTTTGGAAATTATCTGTATTTGCTTTCACACAGAATTCTGTCTATTAAATATGCAGCTAACAGGAGACAGTTAGTTTAGCTCAGCATGAAGACTGGTGGGAGAGAGAAGCAGCTTGCTTCTGTTTGTTTCACTTTGATACATATCGATCTTCTCAGTAAAAGAATAAGCGTATTACTCAAAATATAAAATTATTTCTGTAATGCTGTTAAATAAGATTCCCATGTTTATTTCATAATGTTAAGGCTGATCGACTAGAAATGGTTGCAATCTTCTGGACAGAGGATGGCTATTCTATCTTCCTAAGTGGGTCTCAGCTACAAAACATCATTAAATGGTTGTCTGTGACTCTGACACAAACATGTAATAAAGGGCACAACTTTCCTCAGAATTGGCGCTTTGACACTGAACTGGAAAACACAAACATGTGATTTGAACACTATAACTATAAAAGAAAGGTCTGTGAATAAGAATAGCTTACCCAAAAAGTTGTTCAAGACCATAATCAGTGCTTCAGCATCATTTCTGGGGTCGTTGGGGAAAGCAAACTTCTCTTGAAACATTAGGTTTGACCTGTAACACAGTGTCAATGGGATCAGATGAGGCCATATAAAAAGACTCAAGCTATATGTATTATTCGTTTCTAAACAATATTCGCTCATTACGGATTTTTCCATAGAGGGTATGTGGGGTGGAGATTTTCGTAATCCAGGTTTTAAATGAGTATAAATACAATAAAAATACATATATAGTAGGTAAAAGAAACTAATAACTATTGCAAAAAATAATGCAATGCCTATTCAGCTTTTTGACATTCCTTCCACTTCAAGAGAAGTGGCGTTGTTGGTAATTTCCATGACCACACTAACGAATCATCTCATGTGATTCTGCTATGGTGAGGTGTGTCCCTCCTGGGTGATGCAATGGCCCTCGACACACACTTTTTATCATAGGACACCAAGAGACATTCACTATGTTAAAGATGTTGATGTATGATAGCAGATATTACACACACATATGTATAATGTTTTGTAATCATAAATATTCAGTGTCTCTGCGATACAGCTCATATAATAGAGCATATACAATCTGTGGAGCTGAACGGGGGTACCTTGCATTCCCTGAGGCGATCCGAGCTGACTTCGAAGAAGCCGGGTCCACAAGGCTTGATTTGTTTTGACAGCTGCTGTCTGTGTTGCACATGAGGGTCTGTAGGAAAGGGAAGAAGCCTGCGCTGGGTAGGTTTCGGGGTCCCACAAAACCTGGATGAGACAATATTAAAGTTGTTGTAGTGAGGATGCTTAAAAAAAACACAACCATTATGAACTAATTTTGTCCACTTGATGGACAAAAATATTTCATTGGAGCTACTTAAAGCAAGTTACAGATAAATGGCAAGCCTAAATATTACATTCAAGTCAAGGTCATATCATTAACTATATGTAGGCAGGATGCAAATATCATAAACACTACTTAAACTGTTCATGAACAATGTTGCCAAAAGGTTTGAAGTGAAACTAATTGACCAGAATACCGTGAACACTTTCATGTTGTTGTAAATGGTTTTACTTCTTTGGCTCAATTGTTTGCATGATTGGCTCAAGTTGTTATTAATTTCTGTTTTACAGGCTGTTGACTCTAATTGGTCTGAATCACTGCCAATGAATTACTCCCATTATCTTCTTTCGGACAACCATTCGTCTCTTCCATAAATTCCTACCAAAGAAAACTATATATGAAGATCGAGTTACATTGAAGCAGCCACATTTCTCTGAAAGAGAACAATAGCTAAGCTAACGGAGTTTGACAACGCTAAGTAACAGCATTAGTGGAAGAGAATATGAAGCCTACCACATATACAACGTCTTTGTATCCATACATTTAACACGTAACTGCAAGAGGAGCTCATATAATAATGTGCTTTACTTTAATAAAGCCCAATGAAATCTAAAACCTATGGGGATGCACATGTTATATTTCATCATGTAAGAGCATTAGTACAGTTCAACAATTGCAAAACCAAAGACATTATTTGATGTCTGAGTTTTTTCTTTTAGTAGTTAATTATTAGTCTTCAACTTTCACTTTAGTATACGCATATAAATGGAACAAAGACCATCTAAAGGAAAATAGTTATTGTAAATGTCTGTAATAATCACAATGAATGATTTAATAGCACTATACTGTTTATGTTTATAGTTATCCGCAACACTATACTACCGGATTCAAAGCTACTGCTGAATATTATCTACAAAAACGAAACTGAAGAAATGGACGTAAGGGGTTACTGGTTACAATTATACCATATTTGCTTAAGAAACAGGTTTACTAGTAAGTGAAAGACTGATGTTTTTCCAACTGGTTGCATTGCCCAAGCTCTGCCCCTCCTTCTACAACCACATACTCAACTCATCTGTTCTTGCTGGCAAAGACAAACATGGTATTTAATGTTCGCTCCTTGAGCCCCTTTACTCGCAGATATATAACATCCTCTGCCTTTCAAAAATAAAAGGCACACAATCACCATGTCAACAGTGCAGGGATAGGCTCTGATCTAAAGAACTATTCATGTTTCACTTGGAATTCCCATTTGTATACATTGATTGTGAAATTGGAACGTCAGAGTTTCTAGTTTCAATCTTTTAAGATGACAAACAAAACCCCCTTAGGGCCATTCATATTGTGTCAATAGTAATGTTAGCCAATTGGATCTTTCCATTTGGTTTGACACATTATTAATTCTTTCAGATGTAGCTTTTCCCTTCATAAAAATAAAGTGTAAGATATCTTTAAGACTCATTTAATGTTCTAATTCAGATGTTTTCAAAGGCAGCGAAGCCATCTTTTCTATAACACATTGTCGTGCCAGGGCAGCTTGTAGACGTATCATGACAAGGCTGTGGCTTATTTACAGTAGTTGCTTATTCTGTTTGCTTGCAATTATAGTTTGAAAAGCATCACACATTTGCAATTGATTGTATAATATAAAAACATATAACAAAACACCATACTCTGTGCAGCTTAACACTTACATGTCTCTTTTAGTATTGGGGGGAAGTTCTTGCGGGCCACAGCAATGATGATGAAGATGACCAGAGGCCAGGCGATCAGAGTCACAGACCATAGCTATAACACAAGATATCATAACATGGTAATTAGTTTATAAAGAGTATATCATATTTAGATTTTGAGTGTCCATTGTTTTAATATTTCAGAAATATGGAGAATCAGTACAGGTGCTGTTATTAATGTAATTTATGAATATGCTTTATGCCGTGTGGAGATACAATTACAGTTGTCATTGTACTTTAATGTCACTCACTGGCTGTCTGATGGCTGCAAGCCAATTCTTCCAGAGAAGAAGTTTCAGCTGTCGGAAGAAGGCCATCAGTGGAGGCTAAAATGAAGACATAATACATGAGAAGGATTCATCCATCCGTCCAGCATGGCTCCATTACATCATGTTCATATGTAGTTGAGTTATTTTTGAAGCGGAAGTCTTGTAAATGCTCAAAGGAATGAACAGTAGATAATTTCCCTCGTCAAATAATCCAGATACAACAGATTAGGATCCAGTTATAACAGAGATATACATAACATTTCATTCAGCTGACGCTTATATCGAAAACGACTTATCATGTTACAAGATAAACATAACAAATAAATACAAAATTAATTGACGCTTGACAGATCACGAAACCACATAGAATGACACCGAATGATTAAAAAAATGACACCAAAAAAAGCATTTGACCTACCTGGTTGCGTGTGTCCTCCTAATTAGTGAAACGGTGTATTCTCTGAGTTGCTCGCAGGCCTAACAAGGACATGGCGAGGCGACCCTCTCCATTAACGTCAACCGGTTCAGGGAGTTTACAGAGTCGATTCCCGCTCACGGACAAAAGCAGAACAACACCGAAGTCACCACAATGGACACTGAAGAACCTCGGCTCTGTTCCGTGTCTCGCGCGTATGGGAGCCGAGACACCTGTGCTAATTAAACGTGTGACGAAGGGCGTGTCCTCTGGCTGCTCATAACAAGGGAGGGGCGTGTCCTCTAGCTGCTTAGGGAAGGGCGTCGCACTTCTGGGAATACTTGCAGGTCTGCTTGTTCCGGCGTCGGGAGGGCAACGCTCCGACGGGGGAAGACACATGCAACTGCTGGCGTTAATGGGACGGGACGCTTTAAGTGGCCTACTTTTGCTTTGACACAATATGATATCGAACAAAAAGTGTAGGGTTTTCATTATAATGTGCCACTGTAATGTTAGACAGTGAACTCGTTATGGTAACATTGTCCTATTCGGCCTGATTTGTAACATTGATATGATACGTTTCTATTAGGAATACACTTATAGTGATTAAGATTAACAATCATGTTTAACATATTATAAAACAGGCATGGACAAACATGCCAAGGGAGGGCATTACAGTAAAGGGGCCCGGGCAACGCCAAGCATCACATTATACAGTAATTGTAGAGGTTTGTAAGATGTTGTTGGGAAGGGTTGACATATTGTGTTAAAAACAACAACTCTTCTACGAGTGGGATGTGGCTGAAGCTAAAGTCTCTCACCTTCACTCCTACACACACATATCTTATGTTAGTGCTGGCCTTCATAGATAATATGTTGGTACACACAATGCTGAATGCCATGACATTTACCATTTGTAGACTGGCTAAGAGACACATGTATGTAAACTACTTTAATGACAGTAACCTCTGACAATTGGGGGAAGTAGATTGTTTCCACCTGGGCAAAACAATAGTTGGACTTTAGGGTTGGACTAAACAAGAAAATATGATACTTGACACTATTGTTTTGTTAAGCATAAATGAGAACACCATTATCAAGTTGTACTGGTTTTCCATCTTGATAATGACATGAACCAGGGAGCTGCTGGTAAGCCAGTAGGCACGAAGTCCTGTGAAATACTGCCAAATATTATTGTTTTATTATTTACTCTTTTTTTTAAAAAGCATTCTTGCTGGTGGTACAGGAATTATGAGTACTAAATACATTTTACATAAATGATAAAATACAATCTCTTGTGCATTGAAGTTTCCCCATGCATTCTAAACCTAAAAAATCCTCAAAATATAGAACATCAATGGAGAGCTGTGAATTACATTTTTACAAAAGAAATATTTTCTGTCATGTCTTCTGCAAAAAACTTTTATTCAACATCAAAACTACACAACTACTACAAAGCAAGTCCTGAGACACTGCCCCTTGCCAGACAGATATTAATAAAAGTGTGAGCAGTGTTTTGTAACAGAACAGCTTCATGGCTGGCGAGTGTCGGCGAGACACTGTGACTCCTTCATGGCATCTCAAATCCTTTCAATGGGAGGATCATTAGCAACAACACTACATGTGGTCAATGCCACATACAAAAAGAAGAGGCTGAAAGAATTGAACACCATTAAAGTTCATCATGATATTGTTATTCATGATGTCTGTCATATTTCCTATTTTTCCAAGATTAGGAATATTGTACTATAATCCAATAAAACCATTCATAACAATATGAAATGATAAAGGGAGCATTATTTCACACAAACACTGACATATGGTGACAGCACAAGCATATTGGGCCTATTTTTAACAAAGTGTGAACTGGAAATTGTAAGCGTATTTGTGCTTCTCTATTGTAAAAGGTACCCTGTGGAGGTTTCTTTTACCACTGGGTGCTGTGTCGATTAGTATTCTAGTAACCCTGTTGTTTGTATTTTTGTCCAAAGGCTCATATACAAGTAAACTAGAATGAAGTGGCGCTAATTCACAAACTAATGGGTTTAGAAGAAAACAGTGAAAAAGAGGGCTATACCATGAATATGGAAGGGTTCAAAGTAACAACAAAATAAGCTTTGTAAATGTTTTTACAAGATAATTAAAGACAACAGTTACACACTGACACTTGAACTGTTGGTAAGAAACAAAGAAAATAGCGTTACTTAAAAAAAAAAAAAAAAGAACTCCACAGGGTACCCTTAAAAAAAATGCATCATCTTCATACTATGGTAATGATCTCCTCCATGATAACTGAGCCAGCGGCTAGAAGGTAACGGTGCTGACAGCAAGAACTGCTCAAACAACGCCAACGAGTCTGTTATGAAACCAGGCTGTCATGAAAAATCCACAGTCAACATACAACCCCAAAAATATGTTTGCAGATTTACTTGTTGAACATTCCAGTAATACATGTTTGGCAGCCCAGTTTGGGGCTTTTGAGCATACGGTTCAGTCACAGTGGTCACAACAGACCTGATTGCACAACTCTGAAACCATACAAAGTAAGAAATACATCATAAAACAGTCAAAATATGTTGTGTATTCCATACAAATATGTGTCACTTTTAATACTTCTTTCGGCACTTGCGTGTGATTGGTCACATCAAAAAACTATTTTCCAGTGCGTGGGCTGTTCACATTCCTTTTCAGTGTCCCCACAGAAACGATTGTATGTAGCTGTGGGGTCAAAACCCAAGATCTCCCTCTCTTCATGGATCCGAAAAGAGAAGGTAGACACGGATGTTCCTATGAAGAATCTGAAAAATAAACGTTTGAAAAAATAAAAGCAAGTTCGACAAGACGTTTGGGAGGAGGGGGGGTGAAAGGGAAAAGCATTTAGAATAGTTAAGGCGCACACACATGTTGTTAAAAATGAACAAAAGGTTTATTAAAGGAATCAATGAAAATAATCTAAACAAATAACACAAACATACAGAAAAGAAGAAGCAACAAATCAGGCATAGTGATCTGAGGCGATCAATTACAAACCTAATGTCTGAAACCTACCATGAGCCAGCACAGGGCCAGGCCAGTGTACAGGGGCCAAAGAGGGGTGAGGCCATGACAACATGCTGATTGGGGGAGGAGCCAGCCTGAGGGCTCTGTTCACAACCCTACACTTCTTTCCTTCTCAAGCAGTGATGCAACAGCTCAGATGTACTTCATGGAAAATTGCATGAGCATGACACATGATATCAGAATATTTTCACTGAATGTCACAGAACAGTATTTTTCCATGGTAGTCTCCATCACTCAAAATTGTTTGCTGTCCTGGCTCCTCAGCGGTGGAATGAGCTCCCCACTGACATCAGGACAGCAGAAAGTCTCTACATCTTCCGCTGGAAACTAAAAACACATCTGCTCTGACTAGACCTTGAATAAAAAACAGATTAGCCATTCGGTGGCTCTTGAATGGCACTTACTTTTGGTATTTTTTTAGTTCGGCTTTCTTTAAGAAATGTTACTTTCTTAATTCTTGTTGTTCTGAGTTTGTACTCATGGTTGAATGTATACGTATTGTCAGTCGTTTTGGATAAAAGTGTCAGCTAAATCACATTTCATGATTGTAATGTAAAGAATTACAAGGCTGCAAATTATTTGGCCATTGGGTAAAAATGCATTTTCTACCTAGGCCTTCAATGCCGTTTTACTACAGCTGAACAACCTAATGTAAGATATTAGTTCAACAGTGTTCCAGTCCGGGGCTTTTATTGTGAAGGAGCACATGAAGCGCAACACCTACAAATACATACCTGCAGAGTGCAGATATATAAACACGCGCATGACGGGATGCTGCGTTATTAACGAACAAAGATTGAAGTCAACACCACCGTAATAAACACCATGACAAGAACACATTTACAAGAACCAGCCACATTTATATATAACAAAACATGATAAAACAATTAGACAGAACTGGGGCACTAAAACACCTCACTCAATAGAATCAGAAAGAACCATATAATAAAAAGAACAGAGACAAATGAAGACAACAAGCAGCTCACACACCAACTCCCTTCAAGTTAAAGTCCAATCTCCTCTTTTTGCCAACACACAACTCAATGAAGCTAGCTAGCTGTGGTGTGGTGTGGCCGTAGGTTATAATGTCCGTCTTTTCCTGAAAAGTCCTCCTTGAGAAAGGCTTCGAGATTAAATCTGCCACCAAGTCTGCTTCTCCTCCGTCCGCCATTAAAAGTTAAAGGCAAAAAACTTAAACTGTGGTGACGTCTTAACTTCTTGAACACCACTAATCCAACTCCTCCTCTAGTTGAACTGCATGCGGGCGCACTAACCAATCACAGTGCAGGTTACTCTGACGTACTTACATGGGATTTTAAACATTTTCTATTATAAAATAGCTTTAATTTTGGAATTATGTTTAGGCCTTCCGAAAAGGCTTAGGAGGTTGTGATGGCCCGCCACTGATATACAATGCTCCGAAATGATAACGCAACACATGTCTACAGCCGCATTAGTAGCTCTGTGAGGCTGAATTTAGGCAGAGTTTTTCTTTAGCTAAATGCTAACATCAGCTCACAATGTTGACAATGCTAACATGTGCTAATTAGCATCAAACATAAAGTACAGCTGAGTCTTCTGAGTGCCATTAGTTGTGCAGGCATTTGCATTTGGTCATAAACGTGTGCTGGATGAATATATTTGATCCGATGATTGTAATAGATGAGTCTGGAGTTAAGTGAATGAATGGCTGCTAGAGTGACTAACTTTTTTTTCAGAGCAGATTTCTGAAGGTTGAATTATTTTCTGATAATAGCCATCTGAAAAAAACTATTATATAAATCATTATATCTTAAATGTGTGCAAAGAACCATGAAAACTAATTTACCTTGCATGGGCACATATCCACTGGTCAATGATGGCCACCCCTCCATCTTTAAAGAGCTCCAAGTCCTCTCTGGACGGCTCAAACCGCACCATGTCTGGCAGCAGCCCTCTCAGCTCCCTTAATTCTACAAAATAGCATGGAGAAAACAGTATAATAAAAGCATCACTATGACTATGATTTAATTGTAAATGTTATACATACGGATATTTGTTATACTACTTAGTTAAAAGCTTCTTATTGCAGTATTATTATTATCATTATAATAAACAGAATTATTTTGATATTGTGTCAATGTTTTCAATGGTTTTGCATCAGAAAACTTAATCATCACAAAATACAGTATATTGGCCATTTCAATCTAAATAAATGTTTCTTGAATGATTTAAATGTACATTAAATAGTAAACCGTGTCTGGATGTGTCGGTTTGTCATTACCTTCCTCATCTGCATCCGTCGCAACAAATACATTGTCGAGTTTATGCTTCTTCATCAAGCTGCGTATTTTTTTCACTGCCCCCTTCAGGCTTGGTACATCCTCTCTGTGACCCCAGATGAAATCTTTCCTGCGCAAGTGGACCCCCAAATATGAACCACCTTTAGCTGATCCTAGCTTGGCCTGAGGAGAAAATGAAGACACAATACACCCCTGTGTAATTACTACTTAAGATGTGATCATCAAAAGTTTGAAATTTAAAATTTCTGAATTAATTCAGACTCAAACAGCACACACAGATACACATTTAGAAGTAAAGGGTGTGATTGACTTATCTGAGTTAGTGCCATGATTGGCTAAAAGAAATCTAACATTCATCAAATACGTAAAATTCAGGTCTTAAATGATGCACTAACATGGTGAATACTGGATAATCTACTGTACAGTTCAACAGCCTTGATTGTTCCTGTACATAATCATGCCACACTCAGATACACTGACTCACCTTCATGCGAGTCCAATCCTCACTGTAAACGGTGTGGTCTCTGTCGTCTGTAGAGTTCAGGTACTTTTCTCTGAAGTCATCTCCAATAAGTCTCAGGTGCTTGGAAAAAACCATGCTGCGGCGGGTCTACATCAAACACAGACAGTTGCAGAGGCTATTGAAAAAACATCTAATACATACACCAACATTACTTAACCGGTGTGATATTACCCCAAACATTGACTTACATCCCAGTAATCCTTTCCAGCATAGTGGTCATGGAGAAGTGTCTCTGCTCGGTCAAGCATTACTGATCTGCAAAATAATGTGGTACAAAATAAGCTTCTCCATGACAGTGGCATCAAGATCTGAGAGAAGTTCAAGCTGTAAGCAATACCGCACTTTGAGAACAATGAACTCAGATCACATTTAAGCTTTTTACGAATAAAAGTATAGAAGGCTCGGCTGTCTTTTTGAGGACGTAAGCTTAGTACTTTGGCTGTTTGAGCAAGAGACTGATAGGTTTGACCCCACATGATCAATTGTATGTTATATTGTGATCTTGGTAGTTTGTCATCTCAGCTAGTCAATTAGCGACACCTGTTGTTTAATGTGCACAGTGGCATTAGTAATGGTTAATAACTCCAGATTCAATTGAACTTCATTCGTTTTCCTGAAATAGTAGTGCTCGATAAAGCCAGAAACCAATCATATGTTGATGTAAAATGAGAACATGTACTATAATGCTTAAAGGATAAAAGCTCAATAGAACCGAGTTCAAGCACAGAACAAAGAAGATGTCAAAAGATTTCCAGACGTTGTTGCTTGGCAGATGTCTATACACTTTGCATGTATGTGTATATTATATGCAGTTTATATCAGCCTGTGGCCCTGTAGACTCACGTCACTGTGATATTGTTCTGAAGAACTGGAGACATGATGGAGGCATGGCCTTGTGCTGATATACAGGTTACGTTTCGAGCTCTCGTCTCCTCATAGCCCCAAAACCAGCCCCTTGGAAACACAACAAGAACAGATGTAGACAGTTGCAGATGGATGGAGAGGAGCGAGATGTGTGGCAAGAAGGTAGAGATGGATATCATTAATGCAAATTTACTATCGATTATTTTTCTTGGTATTTAAGCTCAATAAATCGCACTTAACAAATGAACAATAACATAAGAGTAAACCATAACAAAACATTTAAAAAAAACATTAGAGCCATCACAACTAGGATTGTATAGGATTATAGCCGAAAGTGATTACGACACATGAAAACAGGATGAAAAACAGTCTCTGGTGTCAAACTCAAACAATTACTACATGCAGGTACCACATAAACTCTTCAACCCCATTTGTCACTGTGCTAAACATGGTACACATTATTACTGCATTACTACTGCAAATTAGAAGAAATTGTGTTAGACAGTGTTTCTCTTTTCATACGTTGAGCTTTAAATGGTTGGCTTCGGTGCATTGTGTTGCTTTACCTGTAGTAACCCTGTTTATCTTTGGAGTACATCAACTTGTCGATGCACGGCCGCTCATCAACTTTTTCCTCCCATTTCCCATCAGTCCATCCCTTAGCGTAGTTTTGCAGTACCAGAACCTGGTCTATAAATGGTCCTCCATTCTCTAGATCCAAGAGAGAAACAACATTAATTTGCACTGATTATAGTGGATGTGCATTGTAAAAAATAAAAGAACAATACATATTCATTAAGAAAGTAAAAATTATAGTTTGAGAAGCTTAACATATATTAAATGTAACTCTAGTCTGCGTCACCACAATGAAAAGCTCACCAGCGATGAATTCCTCGTACTCAATGACAGGCACATTGGCTTGCAGGCTAGTGAGGCTGAAGAACTCGCCCCACGGGATGCGAATCTGGTGGACGTTGGAGCTCTGCCAGTGGTAGAGACGACCCCACGGGGGCAGCACCAGCACCCAGTCATCCCCCTCCTTCCTCAAAGTCTTCACCAAGGAGGCCATGCGGATAAAGACATCTCTCCGCAGATTGAAGCCCTCCGGTGGGTTCACGTCATACAAAAGGTACCTGAGATAACAACAGAGGTCGTGAGATGTTTTGGAAAACATTAGGATGGAATGTGTGAATGCTATGAAAACCTACCACAATCAGTAATAGAGCAACTTCCATCCAATTTGAAACGTATCATGTAAGCTCATTTGTATGTATAACAAAAGCAGGGCTATATTTGTCATAGCTGATACCTTTGAAATTATGTTTACAATAGAGCCCTCAGAAAGCCACAATTTAAAGCTTTTAAGAAATCTATTCCGTCTAACTTGTGATATATATATATGGAGTCCACATCCTGTCCCAACATGTAAGAGGTTGAGTGTTGATGAACCTGGATCAGGGAATTTTAACGATTCCCCAAACTAAATAGTGGCATACGGCATGCGGGACGTCAAAGAAGAGAGTGCATCAGAATGATAAATGTATGTATATTACGTTATAAATATTTAAAGTAATGCTGTGGTAACATCTTTAGATTGTTTATGTTTATGGTCTCAATTGCTGCTATGTTTTTTTGTCACACGCACAATTACATATTCGTATTGCATGTGTTAACTACGAGTATGCATATTGCACATTAATACACTTATTGGGAGACTAATGTTACTGCAAACAAGCCAGTAAATCACGCTAGCTTAGCTTACATCGTTTCTTGATGCCATATGTGGTCCCACCGTTACTCCTACGTTGTAAGGGAAAGGGGAACAATACGATTCTGGTGCTGCTTCACTAAATGTGTGTACGCCGAAATGTAATACGACACAACAGTGTCTTGCAGACTGTATTAACAGATAGTTTCCCCAAACCGTGTGTGGTTCTAATGCGCGAGAATTCATTAAACCGTCATATCATTTAACGTTACACCTTTATTCTTCATAATCTGCAGGGTTTATCAACAGAGGCGGCCTGGCCTGGCAAACGAGATTAAGAAGTAAAGACGTACAGCCTTAACAGGGTACGTGTTTAATCTAAAAATGCAATGTGGGCATAAACTCAACCTTTCCCCCGTTAGCATGAAGGTGTTATGCTAGCTAACAGTGACCTGACGTGTTGGGGACTCACCGGAGATCCCGAGCGGCGGCGACGGGTCCCGTATCTGTGCGGCTGGCGCTGAACGCATTGTCGCAGTGTCCTACTTCAAGTGCTGCAAACGCGACGAAAATGGACAAACAAACTGCTGTAAACGAATAGATTGAAGTAATGCACACAACTGGTATATGCACTGCTCTGTGCGCCATATTTCCTCAGCCACGCACTTCCGGGAGGGTGAGAAGCGTCTGTACAGTTGCCGAGCAACCAGAACAGACGTGAGTTATCGTCCTAAGAAAGCGTCAAGAGGCTAAAGGAAATTAATTTAAGGACATTGAAAGAGGTTGTACTAGTATAATACTTAAATATTGTATTTAATTTTACAGTGCTTTATTCATATTTACATTTACATATATGTTGTGTATATGCTGTGTATATATACATATATATTTTATTTTATATTTCACTTTGCACACTGTCACTTTCTTTCTTTCTTTCTTATACTTATATTTTATTGTGTTTAGTTCTATCGGGCTGCTTCTGTTGTCACCAAATTTCCCCTTGGGGATTAATAAAGTATATTTCATTTCATTTCATTCATTAACAGACTTGTTTTCAAAGCTGATGGCTTTAATGACATCACACTGCTCATTAAAAGAAATATAGAGCTGATGGCTTTAATTTTATAATCATAGAAATAGTTCCCTATAACAGAAAGGGAAGCAAAAATAAACAATAAATAGACACTATATTTTGTGGAAATATTTATTTTGCTACCACACAGGTTTCAAAATAATAAATACCAAGTTTTTGAACAACTTTTTTAATTTTTCATAAAACAAATAAATGAACAGGTAGACATTGAGAAAAAAGCTCTCAAAAATGAATTTGATGGTACAACGAAGGAACCTTACAGTTAGATCAAATATAACAAATAAAAAGTACAGAATATTTCTAAATTTGAAAAATCATTTGGAAAATGTGTTCCATTTCCTAAATATTGTACATGTAACAAATCTATTTTTTTCACTGAAAATAATTGGCAAATGTCAGCTTAAACCATCTAATATTCCTCTCCTTCCTCATCCTCTTCAAAGGAATCCATCCCAACCTCTTCATAATCCTTCTCCAGGGCAGCCATGTCCTCTCTGGCCTCTGAGAACTCTCCCTCTTCCATGCCCTCCCCAACATACCAGTGGACGAAGGCTCTCTTGGCGTACATGAGGTCAAACTTGTGGTCCAGACGGGCCCAGGCCTCTGCGATGGCGGTGGTGTTGCTCAGCATGCACACAGCCCTCTGCACCTTGGCCAGGTCTCCTCCAGGAACCGCCGTTGGAGGCTGATAGTTGATGCCCACCTTGAAGCCTGTGGGGCACCAGTCCACAAACTGGATGCTGCGTTTGGTCTTGATGGCAGCAATGGCAGTGTTGACATCTTTGGGCACTACATCGCCGCGATACAGCAGACAGCAGGCCATGTATTTCCCATGACGAGGATCACACTTCACCATCTGGTTGGCTGGCTCAAAGCAAGCGTTGGTTATGTCAGCGACAGACAGCTGCTCGTGGTAGGCTTTCTCTGCAGAGATGACTGGAGCATAGGTGGCCAGAGGGAAGTGGATACGAGGGTAAGGCACCAAATTGGTCTGGAACTCTGTCAGGTCAACATTCAGGGCTCCATCAAAGCGAAGCGAGGCTGTGATTGAAGACACAATCTGACTCATGAGCCGGTTCAGGTTGGTGTAAGATGGCCTGTCGATGTCGAGGTTCCTGCGGCAGATGTCGTAGATGGCCTCGTTGTCCACCATGAAGGCACAGTCGGAGTGCTCCAGGGTGGTGTGGGTGGTGAGGATGGCGTTGTACGGTTCCACCACTGCGGTGGAGACCTGGGGCGCCGGGTAGATGGCAAACTCCAGCTTTGATTTCTTTCCGTAATCAACAGAAAGTCTCTCCATCAGCAGGGAAGTGAAACCGGAACCAGTACCTCCACCAAAGGAGTGGAAGATGAGGAATCCCTGCAGGCCAGTGCACTGATCAGCCTACAGATAGAGAGAAACAATTACAAAGGCTGGAAAAGAAAATAATATGAAACAAAGCATTTCTTTACACTGATGTAGAAAAGAAGACGAACAATATATTTTTCAACTGTCACACTGCTGTATCGCAATGACAGAGTTCACAGGATGATGAAACAACTTTTCATTTTGGTGGCATTGGCCAGTTTTCCGACACAATATCTAACTTTTGAAGACACACAAAGGAGTTGCGTGATGACGTCCCATGGAACAGTTGTTCTTACAGTTTAATGATTTTTAAAACCGTTTTAAAAAGTGAGTCAAGGCGATTGAGAATCAATGGTAAAAGGGTACTAGACACATTCTGTCCCCACTTCTCCTCAGCACCTTGCCTCGCTGCAGTATGACCTTCCATTTTATAACATGGCTGAAGAGAAATGGTGCATAGTGAGGTCTGAGTGCAAGTCTGAGAGCTGTTGATACGATCTGACCGTTTTCAGTCAATATGAGCTGAATGGCCAGTGTGAATGAAAAATAAAACCTGAAAATAGTTTCTTACCACTTTGCGGATTTTATCCAGGACAGAGTCAATTATCTCTTTGCCGATGGTGTAGTGTCCACGGGCGTAGTTGTTGGCTGCATCTTCCTTGCCTGAGATCAACTGTTCCGGGTGAAAAAGTTGACGGTAGGTTCCTCCGCGCACCTCATCTGGGAAATCAAAGGCAAAAGTTGAAGCAACCAATCGGGGATCATTGTTTCAGACTCACATTCCTGATATGTAAAAACACAACACATGATGACATACCAATAACGGTTGGTTCCAGGTCAACAAAGATTGCCCTGGGGACGTATTTCCCAGCCCCAGTCTCACTGAAGAAGGTAGTGAAGGAGTCGTCGTGGCCTCCCACAGGCTTGAAGTCGGGCATCTGTCCGTCCGGCTGGATGCCGTGTTCCAGACAGTAGAGCTCCCAACAGGTGTTCCCCATCTGGACACCAGCCTGGCCGACGTGCACAGAGATGCATTCACGCTGGATGGGAAGAAGAGAAGTTGAAAGAGGAGGAAGAGAAAAGGAGAGTGGGGAAATACAGAGGGAAGATACATTGGCATTGCAGGGAAGGGTAAGGATTGCATACTCTTGGCAACTGTGTTTTCATTTTCCATTGAGCAAAGAGCGTTACACATGGTGAAGACTGTTCATATTTGCTTAATTGTACACATTAACTCTGCAGTTGAAGGAATCCAAAAGAGTCAATTAGAAAGTCAGACACTAGGTGGAAGCAAAGAGACATATACAGGGGAAAGAAAGTCAAAGTTTAAAGAACAAGCAAAACAGATTTGCCGCAGCTGTCACTGGGTTTCATGTGACGGAGCACAACACAAGCTGAAATGGGGGTCGAGTTCAGAGAACAACTGCCGGTAACCTTCATACTACAAAGCTGTATGAATGAATAATTCATCTAAAGTCATTTCACTCTCCGTTTTTATCCCTCCAAAGTCAGTTCATTTTCTGTGCACGTGGCTGTTGCCTGAAACAGATTTAGTTACAAATTTTGGGTTTTACTATATCATTTATACAATAGTAGCAATCATATACTTGCAAGCAGTGTTGCAAGTCAATGTAACCGATTGCTTTATGGCAATACTGGAACAATGTGATAGAATACATTAATGTATCAGGTGATTATTTGTGCTGGGTTAGCCAGAAAATTAAAATGCATTGAAGTCTGGTTCGTATATTCTTCTTAAGAGTTATCTAATTTAATCTAATCTATATTCCTCTAAGAGTTCTCAAGCAATTTCCCAAACTCGCATGAAAAGAAAATTACATTTAGCTAATGTTATCCATATCCGCCCCCCTTAAGTGGGTGATATGTTGTAATTAGAAGTATTGAAATATGTCCATCTAAAGTTACAGATGCTGAGGTCTGGAAATTGCTGCTGAAATAAAAACAATTCAAATTAGCATATGAAGCAGAGAAAATCAAGCAAACCTGACAATTCAAAAAGATGCAAGTAGGCATCAAGAAATCTTAATATTACCTTATTCCACTCCACTCACCAGTGACAACTTTTGACATAGTCTACATCCAAGTCAAGCCGCTTTGCTTCATCCCAACCTTCCCCGTCTCCATGACGAGACAGACAGGGGAAGGTGCTGGTGGGTGAGTGTCATTTTAGAGTCTGTGAAATCTAACTCCATCCATGTTGATCAACAAGCAGGTTGTACTCAAAACGTCATCACCAGAAGCTTTCCAAAGCAAGGTGACCCTGGTTCAGGGTTTCCAGGTATGCAGAGCTATGTGCAGCAGCTATTTTAGGTTTATCATACTAACCTGACACCTAGAAGCAAATGCTTACCGTTTAGGTAAACACTGCCTGGTTGACTTTTACACCTGATCTGCTCAAAGTTTGCTCCAATGTGAAAAAAAACAATCCTGTAATTTTAAAAATGTTAAAATAATAACTGTAAAGGTTACATCTGCTTTTCTCTCAAAATGATGCTAGTCACACAAACAAGGGCATGTTGAGCCCAGATGGACTTAGAGATGGCAGTTTTGTGAATAACTAATGAATACAATAAATACACTACATAGATACAGAGAACCCGAGAGAAAGACAAAAAGTCAATAGAGAAGAAAAAGAGAGCAATCAATTTGGTGAAAGCTTTTTTAGGTGAGCAGACATGGGAACAGCAAAAGCAGACACCTTAATTCTTGTTTTTGTGTGTCTACGTATTGTTTGAATGCTGATTTTATGACATCTACAGGACAGATGTTATATTTGGAAAGAATGGCTCTTTGAAGATTATCCACAGGGATTTTGGAGACCTTAACAATGCGTTGTGCCATCATCAGCCAGTGTGCCAGAGGCAGCTATAGGTCAGACGATTCAAGCCTATCTAGAACCAACATTGAACGCAATAGCGACCTCCATAACATATGATGAGCACATTCATGCTCCAAAAGGCAATAACATGTTCTCACGTATCATTTTGTACGACAAGCATGGATAAAGCCAATCATAAAAGAAAAACAACTTGCACAATAAGTGGGAGAGGCATGTGAATTGACTTGTGAGCCATGTGCATTTCAATGTAACCCCTTATTTTAGGATTACATTGGTATTTAGAATCACTGAACAGGTTAAACAACTATAGCTCCATACCGTGCAGAGTAAAGCTCCTGAGTGTAGTTTAAAGATTTGAATTGACATTTAAAATTATTAAGAGCAACGACATGTTATGGATAAAGAATATTTGATCAGGGTGGGTCTTGTGTGACAACATTTACTTTTTTTAATCAGTAGGTCTACTGACAATGCAAACAAGGCGTGTTTATACTAAACTGTGCACACACAACACAAAGGGTGCCTGTGCATGGTAGATTCATTCCTGACGCAGATCTAAGAGAACCACGGTGTATGTCAAAAAAGTCAAAAAACGTTTTATTACAATCCATCTTACCAGTAGCATCTCAATCACAGAGACTGCAACGTTATCTTGGTTTCATGTGTCGTTTACCATGAATAACAGTGTCTGTGGAAAGTAAACCCACAGACACTGTGCAGAGGCTGCTTTGGAAGTTGGAGGGGAAGGGTTTGACATGTTGGTGGAGGCACGATGAGACACACCTACATTCCTCAGTGACGCGTTTGTGTTTAGGCCTATAATCACCACGCCTGGAACACCCATCATACCGATTATACAATGAATATACTGTATTTCCCCATACCTGTAAAATATTGAGCAATTGATCAAATAAATATAAGACTAAAAGCACACTATACATATAGCATTCCGTGGTTAACGTGTGTCCCCCTTGTCACCAGTTGCTCACCCAGGCCAACAGCCATCTTCACTGACATGCACAGGGTCTATTTTTGACACGAGTCCTGCTCCAAGAGGGCAAACGGGGAGCAGTTCGGAGTTCCTACATCTCACATTCAATCTGGCGCATGTTTCCAAGCCTATTGAAATGCTGCAGATGTTCCATGTCGCACTGCGGCTAAATTTAAACTACTGCGGAAGACATGTGTCCACTCAGTTGTGAGAAGATAAACAACGTGAAGTCTGGAGAAGAAGTTTCTCTCAAGCCAAACACCGAACATACACTTACCATTGTAGCTTCTTAGTAGAATGCCCTTTGACAGAGAAGCCACTCGCAGCTGGATTTTATTTATTGGGTTTAATGTATGTGTGTGTAGCTTCTCACAGCGGCCGTCAATGTGGTTCGAGTGAGCGAGTAATGCCAGGTGGACGAAGCGCTGCAACGCTGCGTCCCACTGCAAACCACTCCCACCTGTCTCTTTGGCGAGCATGCGCACTAGGAGCGCGATGGCCACGTGATGCATTGCAAGCGTGTTCTTATAGGAATCATTTTTCAAACACACTCACTAGGGAAGTTCACGCGGAAATAGTGAATTGAATTCAGGAACTAATGTGTAGCAATACTAAAATACTACATAACAAATGATTTCATGTGAGTTATTTGACACAATGATCCGGTGAGAAGTACCTGATCAAACACCAACATCACATTGCTTGATTACAGATTCAAGGGATTAATTACAACCTCACTGATTAGTTGGTTCCCTTGCAGCAGTATGTCTCAAGAGTGGGGGAAAGCATAGTCCACATTTGTTCTCTTTGCATTAATCAATCATAGTACATACCAATATTAATCATGTTTTTTTATTATTCTTGTTGTAATATCATAACTCTCCTTCCCGCAGTTTAAACTTCTTGGCACTTGTATGTATATGTGTAGCCTCTAGGGCTATATAAGGGCCACGGCTAAGGTCAGTTAGCTGGTGGGTGGAAAGAACACCCTGGAAACCGATCCATAACATCAACCCCCTCCTACTGCCATTTTACCCACTTGGAAGCTAGAGGTCGTAGTTGCTTCACTGTGAGTCCCTCAATGAGTAAACAGTGAACAGAGAAGTCTTGTTTTTGTCTCCACTCCAGTGTGTCCTGCAGTGTTTTAGCTTGTCTCTCACCTTTTCTGTGTATATTGGGACTGTACATAACTTAGTTGATAATGTAAGGTATGTGGCTCCAACAGTACAATCGCAAACACTTAAAACCTTTCTTTCAACATATATATTCCTCATGTGCAAATTATCTCAACATCTCATTTCTGGTCTCTTTATTTCCTGCCAGCACTGGCATTATTAAGAGTTTTAGTGAACAAAACTTAATTATAGGGGGTTATTGGAGTGGTATACTCTCACACAATGGAAGTGGGACATGGATGTATGACTCAGAGAACACCAATGAGGGCAAACAAATAAGACAACAACAAGGTTCAGGCTTCCCTTTTTTGGTAGAAAAGTGTTCATAGTTGCTATATTTAGAAGAAAAAAAACATTGTTTAATAATTACCAACATCCTGGTCTTCTCTACAAGGTAATACAACATGCTGCTGGTTCATGTGTTAAGCACCCATGTGGAATCAAAGAGTTGTAATTTGACATTTCCATTTCCACCAGAGTGCTTTTTGAGCTATGCTAACAGAATGTGATGCTAACATCAGGATTCCCATTTGTTACAGTTCAGCCTCACAGCCTCAGGGGAGAAACTGACTGACTTGAAAAAATGGTGATGCATTTAGCGCTGTGGCATCCCTCTTGGTGTTGCTTAGCTGCCTCTAGACTGCCACACATACATATGTTCACAATCAACAGACTTTTGACTGACATGTAATGTACCTTGTGACAGTGAAGAGGACGTCAACATGCGTGTGAGCAGAGGCACCTAGATGGCAACAATGTTATAACTGCAAATGGTAGATTATAATGAATCAACATTATCATATTACAGTGGATGCCCTTTGGTCTTGAAAGTGATTTAACTTGTTTTAGATATAATAAATTGGGTAATTCCTGCCAAGTGAAACAGGCAGTTACTGCTAGCCGAAACTCATGTTGAGTGGAAATGTGAATACAACATTTCGAGTGCCGATGTGTGTTATACCCAGGTACCAGTGTGAACTTAAAGAACCACTGTTTCTGTGGTTGACTGTTATGTTTCATGTAGTGAAAACTATCCGGCAGCCAGTTGCTGTTTACTCCCCTGTTGTTGTCTGTGTACTCTACACTACCAAGAGGCTTTAGAATAGGAAAGAGAGAGCAGGTCTTGTATATGTATTTTAATAAAGATTAATTCAATTTAGAAAAGAGTGGGGTAAACTGGTATGATTGATTAACAAGGGATTTCATTTTCATAACCAGGTTAGACTGTACATATTGATTCAAAGCAGGCGTTACGAGTTTGGAGATTGTGTCTCCCTATTTTCTATAAAATGACATCACAGATCCCAGTCTAATTTTTTAACATTCTGGCATATGGGACACTGTTATTTGACAGTGACACACTTGAGCAGTGTAATTCTTTCTCAGAGTCTTTTGCTTATCATACATGTCACACTTAAAAGCAACCTCAAAGCAACAGGAGTGTTACTTTTTCTACCATAATCTACATCATAACGTGATATATTAGAAACTGCCAGGTGAAACTTCATCAGGTTACCTTCCCCTAATCTAGGGTTGTGCTTCTAACTTCTGAAATATGAGGTAAACATTACACACCAGTACTCACAGACTCACACAATGAATAGGGTGGTGACCTCCTTTTGCATTGTGTGTATGTCTGTCAAGCAGATGAGCTTATCTTGGTCTCATTAGTAGGTTCTCTGATTGCAGCGCAGATCAAATCTCTGTTCACTTTAAGTTGCACTACATGTTCTTACTTTGGAGAAGAGACATTAACTATGGTAAGTTGTGGTTTTCCAACCTGAAACTTACTGCAAGTACATACTACTGTATTTATTAAGAATATATGTACTATATTTTAACAATAATTGTGTGTGTGAGATATACAACAGGTTTCAGCCCATGACAGAGAGAAAAGTAGATTATGATAACTGGATTTAAGCAGTTAAATAAAATCAAGTTAAGCAGATATGTGGAAGGTAAATGTGCAATTTTCTCTGTGCAGCGTGAATGTATGTCTATTCATGTGGGCCAAGCTGGAGCTCAGATTGGCAATGCATTTTGGGAGCTGTAGTGTCTGGAACATGGGCTCCAGCCTGATGGTCAGATGCCCAATGACGAGACTATTGGAGGAGGAGATGATTCGCATAACGCATTTTAATGAACCCTATCATTATTATTAATAGTATTATAAAACAGAGCAAAATGGTGAATTCAAATAATGATTCATACATCTCAAGTATTCCTAAACTATGTTGTACCTTGAGGAACTCAGGAGTATTCTCCATACTGTGACACATATTCACAAAGAAAACCTTAAATCCTGAAAACATGAGGATTAGGTTTTGTGGTATCATAAAGCATGGTGCTGTGTAACATATTCACATTTCCGTTCAAAGTGAAACAAAATAATGGTCAAACATCTCATTTTTGACGTTTAAAGTTTAATTTTTTCTGTCATATCTGTCATGTCAGTATGAGAAACTTAGGCCGATCCCTCTCTTTTGTGTTCCTCCTCCCCACTATCCTCTCCCTAGTGGAATGTGAGTTATGAAAGGGCTCCTATGTCAGTTTCTATACGCCATTCAGCTGTGACTATGTGAGAAGGGGGGAAAGAGGAATAACTGACCACGTCACTGACCGGTGTTGTTTGTCTAGCTCGTACTGAGACAGTGGCCTGCAGCAACAATATGATCCCAGTAATGGATGAATCACAGCTCTGTGATCCTAAGAGGGCTGGTAAATAAGTATGCCACGGATAAGCAGAACACTTTCCTTGTTCTTACCCTTTCACATTTCAGTGATGTATTCTAAATTAATGGATTAAACTGAAACACTGCATATTTCCATGTCATCTCACATTCATTGTAAGAGCTTTTACAGATCACCATTTATTTGTCCTCCCATTAAAGCATTGTTTTTTTACATTTAATTTTAATAATAGAGACCTTCATGGGCTCTTCCCGTTTGCCAGGTCAGTTTTGTGTGATTATGAATTCAATGATTATATCCAGACAAAGGGTATGTGTGTTGATGAGGGTGCAAACAAATGCCTTAATTATACAAATCACAAGCCCACAGTCCCTGTGAAACACATTTACTGTATTATATCTGCTGAGATATTTTCGGGGGTGAACATTTTGCATATTTCAAACATCACTTTTTTAAGTGTTTAACTCTCATGCACACAGCATATTGCAATAGAGGTAAATTCATCATAAATAAAATGTAAGAGGGTTATTTTTGCACACATAAGCATCTAATCTCAAACTGACATAACGCATAAAGCAGATAAATGAAAGGGCGGATAACATGACAGACCGTCAGAGGGACTTCCCTCTTTTCCTTTTTTTTTAAACCACTGCTCCCTGCCGCCAATGAGCTATGCAGCTGCTGGCTGTTGTTTCCTGCCTGCCCCTTCCACATCCTCGTCTATATAAACCCTGACTCCCCCTCTCCTCCACACTTCTGCCTTGTATCTGAATCCTCAACGTCAGTCGAAGGACGAGCAGACAAAATGGTGAGTAACAGCTTGGCTGATGACGTAGCCTTGAAATTTCTCTCTTTTCCCTTCAGCCTCCCTTTGTCTGTGCTCCTCAGCATTTGACAGAGACTGGCCTCTATATTATCATAAAGCCTCTGCTTGGGAGTTTAAGCTTACTGGTCCAACAGCAGCTTTATCTTAGTAAGTGACAATAGTTTTCAGTGGAATTTATGTAATGAAACCTTTTAGGGGCATGTCTGGTGATAATTCAGGAAGAGGAATGCCGTGGGATAGTAATGTTTGACAACCCGACTCCTTAAGTCATCTCTACTCTTGGAGTATCTAGGTCAGATCACAGACACACACTACATGAGTTGGATTGCTTTGTCATTTTTTCTGTGATGAACTTCAGCTGGTCATAAAAAAGGAAACATATGCCACTAAAGGAAATCAAAATAGAGGAGTCTTATGTATTTCTTAAAGAATTAAAGTAAGTAACTATTCGGGAGTGGTCGAAGTAGACGTGGGGGATGGATAGGAAGAACAGAGGAAAGAGGAGTGGTCTGGCCTTACCAGTATGAGTAAGTTGGCGGCCATTTTGCAGCTTTTGGGAGTTTTTTGTTGGAGCAAGATGTGGAGAGAGAGAGAGAGAGAGAGAGAGAGAGAGAGAGGGAGGGTGACATCCCTGACTGATACACAGCACTATGCAGCTGGACAGGATGGGGGAGGAGAGAAGGCTCAAGATGGGAAGGGGTGAGGAGAGGGAGGAGATACAGGATGGAGAAGTGGAAGAAGCTTTTTTTATCTTCTCGGGACATGGCCTTCCTGCCTGCCACATAGTGCCGCACTTTATAAGTTCTATTTTCTCTACGAAAATAGATAGAATGTGTTTTCAGGGTTTTTAAATGTGCATTTCATCTGTAGTTACACTTCCTGCCCACTTTTGCTGTTTCTCCTTCAGCAACAAAAAGTGCAGACTCTGGATAATCTAACAGCTGCTTTCTTTTAAACGCTGGCTCGCTCGTCAGCGCTTTAAGCAGCTGAAAGCTTCAGCATTCCAAAACCAGAAGAGTCAACATTTCGATTGAGCGTGGAACTGAGTGCAGACGTCATACCAAAAATTGTCGTTAGACATGAAGTTCAAAGAACTAACATCTGTCCATGGAGCAATAATGCAATCCAATAGATTGTCTTTGTTTCTTTTTCCTTTCTTATTACAAACGTGAATTATGAAACCACGTAACTGGATGTCCTTGTGAGCAGACATGACATATACTGAAAAGGTTCCAAGACATTTGAACGTGGTTAGTGTTAAATCAAAATCAATGTAGTAAACCTTCCATTTGGATAGTAAACGACCATCTCATAATGTACTAGTTTCCTTTAACCAATCTCTCTCCCTTCTTTTATTCAGCGTGAGTGTATTTCCATGCATGTCGGCCAAGCCGGATCCCAGATGGGCAATGCTTGCTGGGAACTTTACTGTCTGGAACATGGGATCCAGCCTGATGGAAAGATGCCCAGTGACAAGACGATTGGAGGAGGAGACGACTCCTTCAATACCTTCTTCAGTGAGACGGGGGCAGGAAAGCATGTTCCCAGAGCCATCTTTGTCGACCTGGAACCAACTGTCATTGGTCAGTAATGTGTAACTAGTGTCTAAATAAACAAACAATACAAATCACTTGACTTTACAACGGTTAATGTATAACAGATGAGATCTACTGTACACTCTTTACAATCTGTACTTAAAGCAAAGCATTGCAGTTTACGTTTTTGAGGAAAACATGTTTATAACATTCATACCTCAAGGACATTAGCTCTTATTCTTGTTTGAAATTGTTCCTTTTATAGATGAGGTGCGTACAGGAACCTACCGCCAGCTTTTCCACCCTGAGCAGCTGATTACAGGAAAGGAAGATGCTGCCAACAACTACGCCCGTGGACACTACACCATCGGCAAGGAGATTATTGATATGGTTTTGGACAGAACCCGTAAACTGGTGAGAAGAGCTGAGGGTACAAGTTTATAGTACATCAACTGTTTCTTTGCACGAATACATGTTTTTCCAATCGCGTTTTACATTCTTACTATTACAGGCTGATCAGTGCACTGGCCTGCAGGGATTCCTCATCTTCCACTCCTTTGGTGGAGGTACTGGCTCAGGTTTCACCTCCCTGCTGATGGAGAGACTTTCTGTTGATTATGGAAAGAAATCAAAGCTGGAGTTTGCCGTCTACCCGGCGCCCCAGGTCTCCACCGCAGTGGTGGAACCTTACAACGCCATCCTCACCACCCACACCACCCTGGAGCACTCCGACTGTGCCTTCATGGTGGACAACGAGGCCATCTACGACATCTGCCGCAGGAACCTCGACATCGACAGGCCATCTTACACCAACCTGAACCGGCTCATTGGCCAGATTGTGTCTTCAATCACAGCCTCGCTTCGCTTTGATGGAGCCCTGAATGTTGACCTGACAGAGTTCCAGACCAATTTGGTGCCTTACCCTCGTATCCACTTCCCTCTGGCCACCTATGCTCCAGTCATCTCTGCAGAGAAAGCCTACCACGAGCAGCTGTCTGTCGCTGACATAACCAACGCTTGCTTTGAGCCAGCCAACCAGATGGTGAAGTGTGATCCTCGTCATGGGAAATACATGGCCTGCTGTCTGCTGTATCGCGGCGATGTGGTGCCCAAAGATGTCAACACTGCCATTGCTGCCATCAAGACCAAACGCAGCATCCAGTTTGTGGACTGGTGCCCCACAGGCTTCAAGGTGGGCATCAACTATCAGCCTCCAACGGCGGTTCCTGGTGGAGACCTGGCCAAGGTGCAGAGGGCTGTGTGCATGCTGAGCAACACCACCGCCATCGCAGAGGCCTGGGCCCGTCTGGACCACAAGTTTGACCTCATGTACGCCAAGAGAGCCTTCGTCCACTGGTATGTTGGGGAGGGCATGGAAGAGGGAGAGTTCTCAGAGGCCAGAGAGGACATGGCTGCCCTGGAGAAGGATTATGAAGAGGTTGGCACTGACAGCATGGGAGAGGAGGATGAAGAGGGAGAAGAGTATTGAAGGGCCCAACATCATTCCGGGTTTAGTATCACATATTCCAAAAAGTTACAATGAATGTGACACATTCCCAACAATACTCTGACAAACTGTGGTTAGTAATGCATATCAGTATTATCAATAAAATGTTCTCATGAATCTTTTAAATTATGAATTGTGATCATTCATGAACTCATACAGCATTGACAGGCTGTACAGCCAACAGTTTTTCTAGATTACTACAACACCATTCACCCAATACTTTGCTAGCCTAGAGACTAATAAGCATACTGCGTTATCTAAAGTTATCTCATTCTCATGAATTATGTATCTCATTGTAACAGCTCTTGCAGATTATACATTTTGTTGGATTGACAATTAATATACATTACTTTTCCAGTAGTGTATTGATGGATTTCAGAATGTGTAATTAAGTGCAGCTCCTATTATTTCACAAAGGACTTGTAGTAGCTCGGTCTTTGCTGCCCTTTTGATGATGATCCACAAAGTCCACAAAGGGCTGGGTCGGCCTTGTGCCTGCAGTTTCCTCTCGGAGCCACTAGATGGGAGCAAGGTCACCAGCTGGTAGTGTTGTGCGAGCTCACGTGTTAGTCCTATTGATGTTTGGTCATTTAAAGCTGGCTGCAGTCTGTGAGCTCTTGTGATCTCGATGAGTCACACGCCGAAAGCCCACTTGTTTACACCCCTGTTCTACTGAATGTAAGTATTGTGCTCTCACTCAACAGTGACTTTATGAAAGGCTCATATGTATTCAAGATCATAAGAACATAACTATTATCAGTAAAATGGCTTAAAGTATTGGTATGCAGCAAAATCACCCCTGCGAAAAGGTAATTAGTATAGGCCTAAATATTATATTATTGGACAATAATTATACTATCATAATAATAAGTGCGATAGAAGCAATTTACCGTTAAAGTTGGTCATCACCAATGTGTACTACGTTTGTCCATGTGTTTGTAGGCCAATATTAAATCAAAATGTCCAAACTATTGCAGATAGTCTAGTAAATGTTTAATGCGGAGTAGAGTCCCTCAACATATATTTACCTTAGAAGTTGGCTAACATGCATCACTGCTTTCGTAACGCAGTGCCATGACATTATTTAAAAAAACGATCAAATGTGAGCGAGAGTATACCGATTTCATTTGGCTGAGCTACGTATTATCGCGGAGCAACAGGCAGGGCGGGTCCGGCGAGGTTTCCGAACTCTCGCATGTTCCAGACGCTCTATTTTTCTCTCCCAGCTGATAGTGACGTAGCGCGTGCAGCTTCGAACGGCGCACGAGGCCAGCGGGGCTCCGGCTGCCCTGTTTAGTTGTGTTGTCTTCCCCCCCGGTGGGGACCGGAGAGCAGACCGCAGAGGCACCGCGGTGCACCGCAGACACGCAGCGGTCCTAGTGAGTCGTGTTGGTGTCGGGGCTGTGGAGAGAAGGAGCCCGAGGAGAGGAGGCTGTATGTGCGGCTGTCGCGGGGAGCAGAGAGGGGAGCAGAGAGGGGCAGCGCATACCAGAGACGCGCCGCTCTCATTACTCATTCGGTGTCGCTCCAAAGCGGCGGACCGGCTGCAAAACTGCTCACTAATTACCCGAAAATCCGAGACGGTAGGTCTGTGTGGCTATGGCTAATGTCTGGTTGTGAATGCGGCTGAACCCACTGTCAATACACGATGGAGTTGTTCCCTGTGTACAGATATATTCGTCGTCCAACGCTACCATAATAGGAACTATTGTGTCAACCGGACAACACAAACGCATCATGTTAATCCATGTTAACGTTAATTCTACATATGCACTTGAATATAGACTGCACCTGCGCCTTCGGGTGCATCTGCCCGTGTCTGTAAGTTTGTGTAGGCCGACTGTCATGTCAGCAGCAGTTGTCAGATGGCATGACGCTAGAAATAACATAGTAATTATACTTGAGTGAGCGCATGGCTGTTTCCCGAGGGGGCATAGAAAGTTAAGTTTAGTTGTTGTGTCTCAGTCTGGAAGTCCCCTTCAGCCCTAAAACCACCGAAGTCCACTTGTGAAATTGAAGTTGGCATGGTGAGTGACTGTGGCTATCGTGGAAGTGAGGTCTTATAATTTCTTAGAGCACACCTCCAAGTGAGTCGAAAAGGTTAACATTTTAACCTTTGAATGAATAATGCGTGAGCATCCATCTGTAGGTCATTTTGCCTCTATTGGAGTCTGTATGAGTCTGGTCAAGTATCTGAGGTAAGACTCTTCAAGAATAAACATTGAAACAACGCTAACCACATTGACTATTATTATTCCTTGCCTAAGCAGTGATCATGGCCTTGAATGTGAGACTAATCACAGTATTAACTCTCGTCTTAAAAGATATGTCAGTCTACTCATCATTACTCATTGTTCATGTGATGCATGATGACTCATGACACAAAGAACAGCAGCTTTAAAAAAACAAAAAAAAACATCACTTGCTGGCTGAACTTGATATGATGACATCTTCGGCAAAATGTATTTGAGATTCATTTCGTTGGAAATTTTGCTTTTCATCAGGAAAACAATCAGTTGAGGGGAATATCATTGAATGAAACCAAGAAAAAACAGATATTACTGTCACAGAACTCACAAACTTCACACAGGTGTTTAGAATTACCGGTGAGGAATAGCATGCTGGGAATTACATGACACCGTCAAACAACATTTATGAATAGGAATAGGTGACACGATAGTGAAGGAGATGTTGACCAACTGCCTGCAGATGGCCACACAATCCCAAGAACAAGTTATAAAAGAACAACATGAGCTAATTTCAATAAATGAAATTAGACATTTCCATAATCTGTACATACAAATGACTAGTTTAACATTATACATTGTCTTCTTTAGCCGTTGCTTGTACTTCCTCTTTTGTATATGACCACTTGCCTTTAAAGTAAATAGATAATGAGCATAGTGCTGTTTCATTTGCTTTTGGGGATTTTGGGAAATACCTTTACAAGGATGTACAATTGTTTTATTATCAGACAGGAATTTGGTAAATGCAGGATGTCCATTCAGAGTTGAGTATATTCTGTATTTAAAAAGAAAACTATTTTTCTGTCAGGGGGCGGTGTGGTGAGGAGTGACCGGAGGCAACATGGTGGATTACTATAACGTCCTGGGAGTGTCCAAAACCGCCTCTCAGGATGACATCAAGAAGGCGTGAGTATCAAGGGAGTCTCTCTCTCTCTCTCTCTCTCTCTATTAGGGCTCACTTTTAATATTCTATAAACTATAAAGGTATATTTCCCTTTATTCTACAATCCAGCTTTGGAAAATACATTCTGAGTTGACATTCTTATAATAATAATAATAATAATAATAATAATGCATTATATTTTTATCGCACTCTTCCTTCAAGAATCTCAGAGTGCCACACAGTTGGTAAAAACAAATAAAACCGATTAAAACATAGTTAAAAGCACCCCATTTAATTTTTTTTTTTTAAAAATAATAAAAAATAAATAAAAAGAAGAATGTAATGGCTAACAATAAATTAACTCAAGGTAAAAAATATGCCTCCCTGAATAAAACGTTTTTTAGGCCAGTCTTAAAAGAGTCCAGTGTCTGAGTTGCCCTCAGGTGGTCAGGAAGACCGTTCCAAAAGCGTGGCGCTGCCGAGCAGAAGGCCCAGTCGCCCGTGGTGCGGAGCTTGGTGTTGGGGACCCGAAGGAGCGAGCTGCCTGTGGATCTGAGGGTGCGGGTGGAGGTTAGGGGAGTGATGAGTTCTTGTAGGTAGGGGGGTGCATGTCCGTTGATGCATTTATGTGTGAGGACTAGGACCTTGTAGTTTATACGGAATGAGACAGGGAGCCAGTGCAGTGATTGGAGAACGGGTGAGATGTGGTCATATTTCCGGACTCCCCTCTGGACCCTGGCAGCGCTGTTCTGGATATACTGCAGTTTGGTGATGTTCTTGGCAGTGATCCCAGTGTATAGTGAGTTGCAGTAGTCCAGTCCTGAGGAGATAAAGGTGTGGACGAGCTTCTCTGCGTCTGACAGGGTTAAAATGGAGCGGAGTTTGGAGATGTTTTTTAGATGATAAAATGAGGTTTTGCACAGGAATTTGATATGGTCGGTAAAGGTCAGGTGGGGGTCAAACCGAACTCCCAGATTGGTGATTGTGGAGGAGAGGGGTATGACCTGACTGTTAAAGGTGAGGTGAGTTATGGATGATGTCTTAACCTGGTGTGGAGTGCCAACAAGTCAGTTGTGCTGCAGTTTAGCTGGAGAAAGTTGGTGCTCATGGCTGAGCACAAACCCCTCTGACATGGCTGCAGAGGGGTTTGAGGCAGTTTTGATATATAGCTTACTTAATATCCAGGTTATATAAGTCTTCTTCACCTCATGATTAACAGTTTCTTAGTTTTATGTCTGACCACAAAAACATTCCGAGGGATAATATGACAAAATACCAAAAATACAATATGTCATTATACATTGTAGCTAAACCCATAAATAGAGGTTTGAGAACCACTGGTATGATAAATACAGACTTTAAAAAAGCCTAGAATGGTCTGCCTGGTGTCTTATTTCTTCAAGGCTCTCCATAGCACATTGCATGTTGTTGTCGAGAGCATATAGTACTAGTGTCTTTATTCATCTTTATATATATGAGTCAATGTTATTGCTGTGATTTTCAGGTACAGGAAACTGGCACTGAAATGGCATCCAGACAAAAACCCCAACGACAAAGAGGAAGCAGAGAGAAAGTTCAAAGAACTGTCGGAGGCCTATGAAGTCCTATCTGACAGTAAGTCAGGGCTTTGTGTATCTGTATGTTGATGTATACACACACACTGTGTGTGGGTGGGTGTCACGATTCAATAGTAGGTTTAATTTGTGTTGCATGAGAAAAGAGAGAGAGAGAGAGAGAGAGAGACGTGTGGTGTCTGTTGTTTTTTATTCCATCGTTAAATTGCACTCTGTTCCTCTGCTACAGCAAGTAAGCGGGATGCATATGACAGATATGGAAATGAAAAAATACGACACACAGGTAAATAAAACTGGGCTCCAATGAGGTTTCAAAGTTCTGCTATGATTGCATTCATTACCTTTCCTTCTTCCCTCACTCCCTTTGCTTATGCCTCTCCACTTATTTCCTTCCTCATGTTTCCTACCCCTTCATTTCCTTCACGTGACCCTTAATACGTCTTCTTCTCCGTCTACTCTTTCTCTCGTTTGGTTGCTCTTCGCCCACCTGACCCCGACACCTTGATTTTCCAGGTTCCTCCACCTCCGACTTTTCATCAGATCTGCCAGGATTCACTTTTACATTCCGCAACCCAGACGAGGTTTTCCGAGAGTTTTTTGGCAGCCAGGATCCTTTTGCTAACTTCTTTGGTAAGTCATACACAATGATCATTGAAAATTAAACATTATACTTTTACATTCATGGCATATATAAGTGGAAATTCATACTATTATTAAAGTAATTTCCAGTTTAAATTTGACAGTTTTTTTTATGCGACCCCTCTGGAAATTTTTACTTTGGGAGTCTGATTATTCTACTTGGGGAAAATCTCCCTTTTTGTATTCCTTTACTTGTTGAGCAATAATAACACAACATGCCCCCAAAACACAAGATCCCTTTACTTAAGTCTAACTTCTTTGTCATTTTGTATATAAGTAATGATAAGTGTCTTTCTCTCTTCCAGACGACTTCTCATCCTTTGGAGGCTCGTCCTCTCGCCTCGGCCCCAGTCGGTTCTTTTCTTTTCCTTCAGCGCGAGGTGAACAGTTACACGCTGGTATCTGCATAGCGAATACAGCAACCTGTACTGTAGCCCGGCATTTCATATTGTGACCACAACTTAAGCAGTGGCGCTGAACAATTGCATCATTTTTTAATCTGGTTCAGTTTGGGAGTTTTGGCAATTGACACTTTACACACACTGCAGCGAGGGCAGCTATAAGAACTCACAGGGAATAGTCCAGTGAAATATGAGGGCTTTGACTTTTTGTATTTGTCATCATGTAAACTTTATTTTTGTTCAAGAAATGAGAGAGAAGACTACCAGATTGTTTAAATCCCTGTAACATGGAAAACACTGCCATCTGTTGACGCTTGAAACAAATTTAGTTAGTAACTTGTTATTATAAAATGTAGATTACACTCCATGTTGCCGAGGCAGTGATACTTGTGTTCCAAGATACACTAAAGGGCAACTCAACAGATTGGTATAGTCTTGGCACAAACTGAGATTTTGTCAAATGCATCAAAATGAATTATTCTCTCTCTTTTTTTCTTTTCTTCTGCTGCTTTTCTTACCTGATCATCTGCCCTTCTTCAGTTGATTTTACCTCCTTCTCCTCTTCCTCGGGTGGTCTGGATGGGATGGACAGCATGGGTGGAGGGATGGGCAGCATGGGCGGAGGGATGGGCAACTTCAAATCGGTTTCTACCTCCACTCGTATCGTAAATGGAAAACGCACCTCCACCAAGAAGTACGTGAGGCCGTCCTGAGAACGCTTACCCAACCTGGGAAATGCATTTATGTCAAATATTTCATTTGTTTTATACCAGCAGGGATGAAGGCAGGCATTAAGGTTAACTACTTGTTCTCAGGGTCTGAAAACTGTCTTAAATATACAGTTTAATTTCCCCACATTTAAAAAGAAACTGACAATTTAACATGCATGACTTAAACTAGACTACAACTAGCATTTTCTCAGTTTGATCTTGCCTAGAGTGTGATGACATTTTGTAAATGTCAAATAGAAAACCAGTGTTGCAACTATTTGTGCTTCACATTGTGTTTTTAATTTTATTTAAATTAAACTTGATATTGTTTTATTTTAAAAAGAAAATAGACATAATGTATGGCTGTAGACATATTATTGTACCCGTAATAATGTAGTATACATAAGACCTTAGAGTACCACAGTCACACACACACACACACACACACACACACACACACACACACACACACACACACACACACACACACACACACACACACACACACACACACACACATACACAAACAGATACACTTACACACACACACACATTGATGAAGAAATGTTCCATTTCATTTCTCTGTATTTGCCTTGCTTACAGGGTAAAGGAGAATGGGCAGGAGAGAACAGAGATTGAGGAGGATGGGGTGTTGAAGAGTGTCCTAATTAATGGTAAGACTCTACAAATTGAATGTATGTGTATGAATTATTTGATTTCCCTTTAGTTTCTTCAAACTATGTTGGTCCACAAAAATGTAACGGTTTCAATTAATTTGTTGTGCTTCTATATAAAAAGTCTTAAAACTTATTTTCAATGGAGTGTAACACATTCTTCTAAACTAGTACCATGTTCAATAATTGCTCATCAAAAAGCTTTCAAGTCCAATGTTGGAATTGTATAAGCAGATGTTTTGGTATTGAAGGTCATTTAAGAGAATTGTGGCACATGGCCAATCCTCCAGAATGAAGCTCCTCTGAGTGATGCTTTCTACATGCCGATGTGTCCTTGAGCAAGGCACTTGACTCCTTTACATTGCAGCCGCTGCCTTCACTGTATGAATGGCATGAAGCATTTAAGCGCTGAGTGGTCGGAAGACAGGAAAAGCGCTATACAAGTACAAGTCCATTTGCCTCACACACCTGTGTTGTTTTGTGTGCTGTTCCCAGGTGTGGAGGATGAAATGGCCCTCGCTCTGGAGCTGAGCCGACGAGTCGGACAGCCCCGTCACACACCTCCGAAGCCACACATCCAAAACAGATCACCTGCTGACACTGACCGATCCCACCTCAGCCCTCACGCTGCACCGACACAGCGGTCACTTAGCGCCGCTCCCTTCTACAACTACGGGGTAACGGGCAGCAGTGAGGATGACGAAGAGGACGAAGACCTGCAGATGGCTTTGGCATGCAGCCTGTCAGAAATGGAAGCCCAGCAGAAAGCAGCTGCTCCTAACTTCATATCAGGTGCTGGGGGTGTGGGCAGAGCCATGAGTGACCAAGGTGGTGGACATCAAGGAGGCGGGGTTGTTAAGACCACACACTGTAGTGCCGCTAATACTGAAAAGGTGCTTGCAGGGGAGAGAGATGGAGAGGGAAAGTTTAAAATGGGCGCAGGGCCTGAAGCTGGGCGGGTAGCGGAGGGAAAGGCAACCAGGGAACCAGACTTCTCTCCGGAGTCGTCCACAACTGGCAACACGTCGCCACTAAGCCAGAGCAGCGAAGAGGAGTTTGAACCTGCCGGGAAAAATAAGATTGGCAGTGTGAAAAAGAAAAAGAAGTGTGGGTGCATTATGTGCTAATGGTGTGTGTGTGTGCGTGTGTGTTTGTGTGTGCGTGTGCGTTTGCATTTGCATTTACAATGCCTCATCGTTTCATAATTGCCTACAGGCAGACTCCAGTGTTATGCAATTGCCACACTCCTGATTTGAGGCGGTGGGTCAACTAAAACACTTCTCAAAGAGAGTGCCAACAATAACATTTTCCAATGTTTTTGCCAAAATACAGCTATGAGATCAAATCGATTGCAAAGCAACTTTTCTGAAAGTATGTGAATTTGCCAAATATTTATGCAGATGAAAAAGAGTTGGATTAAGTGTTCTTACTTAAAATCTTACTTAATTACTTAAAAGCTTGTTAGAATATATATAAGCAACAAGTAGTCAGAAGCACTGACACACACTGCAAATAGACTATGTAAATAAAGTTTACAGCAGTCGGACTGATCGTAAACCATAGTTACAATTAATTAATATATCATATTTTTCATATTTTTCCCCTTTTGGTGCCTTTGCGTATTTTAACTATTTACTGTGTTTAATTTACTCTGATTTCCGCAAAAAATGTGCCAAGTTGGAGAAACCACTCGTGTGTTTCAACTTTAAAGCAAAGCGAATGTCAAAGCTCCGCCTTAGCGATTGGGCGTGATGTCGGGGGTCCTGAGGGCATGACGAGTTAAATTCAACTGCATTGTGAAGTTTTATAAATATGGAGCTTCATCTCCAAATCAATGGCAGGTCTACTTTACTTTTGACTGGTTTGATCTGTCAGTGTAGGGGAACATCTGTCAACATCTGTGGATTAATTGTAACCTGAAGCACAACACTTAACCCCAACTGCCCTGGTTCAGCCTGCTGCAATAAAATTGCATTAATAGCTCAAATAAATATTAATAATCAGCTTTCACTGTAAAAGAGGACTATCATCTCTGGCAAATATGAGCACAGCTGTGAAAGCACAATACAATTTTTGACAATATTCTAATAACTGCTGTTGTCGCTGAGTTGCTTATCATTTCCCCTCTTCAAACATTTATTGCGTATGCAGAGAGAATGAGAAGTGGCAGATGGTTCCTCTTGCAAATATATATATCCGTCTGTTTTTTGTACTACATAAAGTGTGTTCTTTTCATTTTTTTATTTTCGGATTGTTAAAAGGGAAGTAACAAATAAAGATTGAGCTGAAGAGGATAATTGAGATTTTTGATTTTTGATTTCAAAATATGGCAAAAAGTTCTGCATTTATCATTAATTGTCACTGATTTCATGCTATACTAATCCTACCATTACTACTAAACTAACCACGGTACACGAAATGAACCGCAGTGGTGGTTTCCTTCATCTAATCGGAACCATTCTTCCTAGACCTGGGCTTTCTTGGATCTCTAAAACAGACATTTTAATAGGAATGAAATGAATGCCTATCATTTAATTTTAAAACAAGAGCCAACAGAACGTTTACATTTTCTTTCTCTTGGTTACTAGTTCAAACCAAAGGTTCCTTATTTACTTCCCATACTGACCCTTTACGCTCACAAGCTGAAAGTGGATGTTGAAGTCTGGTTCTCCCCGCTCGGCGCTCATGGCCTGTTTCACCCGTTTTCAGTGCAAACTAAGATTGTCATTGCAACTATTAGCTTGATAAAAAAGAACGCATTGTTAATTAATAACTCAAAATCAAATTGTTCTACCTGTGTCGCCGAAAACTGCTAAAAATAAATGGCCAATTTAAATGTCCATGTTGAGGTATACTGCAACGCTTATCAATTATAATAACTACACACTATCACGCATTAGTTTAGTGTGTTATTATAAAGTGTTACCATTTATTTGTGTTTGCTCATGTTTAAGGCAGCAGTGGCCTAGAGAAGTCTCTCGACCAATAGTTTGGTAACCCTTTATAATAATTGCATGCTATGAAGCATTATTTATATATATATATATATATATATATATATATATATATTCATAAAGTGTGGAACAATGCTTTATAAATTAATAATTAAGTGTTTCCCATGCCTAACTAATGCTTCATAATGTGTAGTTATTAGAACGTGTTATCCAAATTTGAAATAGCCCCAGCATATTATTTCACACCTTGCTATCATTGTATTTGCTGCTTACATGTTCCCTTTGTTCATAACTAATCATAATGATAATATTACCTTCTAATGCCTATCTTGTATTGTCATTTCATGACCTATTTTTAGATGCAGACAGATCTCATATGTGACATCAAACAAAAGAAAGTTGTAATATTAATGTGACAGACACTTTATTGTACCAGATTATTTGTGTTTATTTGTGTTTGTCTTACACTCCCTGTTTCAGACTCAGACTTCGAGGCCTTCACAAGCTAACCTGATTGGCTCTTGCTGTGCTGTAGCTCTGCCGTGAGGTAAAGAGCCAGCGTGAACCTGGAGCATCCTGAAAGTTGCCCCATGTAGATGATGATCTTTCTATAGAGTCATGTTTGTACCAGTTGATGCTTACCGTATTGCATGATAAAGACTAACCTGTCATTGTGCATCTATTCCTACAGGTCAACGGTCAATTCCTCATGATGCACTTATCGCTCTCTGCCCACAACGACTGCTACCTGCTGATTGACACTTAACGACATGGCACAAAAGATACATACGTGTGTACTTCTATGTATGCGAGTGTGTGTGTGTGTGCATAGCTCATTGTGGAGCGAAACGACTGGAAAGATTGTGTTTTAAAACCCAGGGGGGTATTTGTCTCGTCATCTCTGCATTAACTTACTTTGTTTCATCTTAATTCTAATTTGAATAATGCCTGCAATAGGAAACTGGTGGAAACAAATAGAAACATGTTCCTAGACATATAAAGCAGAGCAAATAAAGCATTTCCTGCTGACTCTGTATCAGTCCGTGGTAGTTTATCTTTGTAACAATGGTCACGGTGAGTATCACAGTATTGAAGATAAAAATGTCAAAAATGTAATGAGGTTAAAAGAAGATCTACATATTTGAATACACTTGTCTGTTGGCTATTCCACCAGTGTGCTGCAGGGGTCGCTGTGCAAACTATTGATTTTTAATAATGCATGCAAGTAGCTTAGAATACTGTACCTGGAGAAAAAAAACACACCCACTAAAGAACAGGAGTTTAGAAAATTAGCTTGAGGCTTTTTCTTAGCTTTTTTTTTTGCATCACGTCACACATTTATTCAGGTCAAGTCAAAAATACATTTTATAGATATTTTTTTATATTATGTCTGCTACATGAAATAAACACAATCATCAGGAGGAATTATTTACATTAATCACAATATCGTACACTTAGTAAGACGATAAAAGAACCCAAACAAAGGTACTGAGGTGTGTGCAGAAAGAGAGAGAAGGCGAGGTGTACTGGTCAACGTACAGCATCCGTTACAAAAGGACCATCATGTTGTCATGGCAGCCAAGACGAGCTTCAGGATTAAAACCTCCTGGAAATCAACACACACTAGACGATAGCGTACAGTTACAACACACTCGGAGTGAAAATGATTTGAAACCTTATTGTGTGTTAACCTGATGGAGGTCTTGCACATTTGACAAGTTTGCGAACAGATTTAACATGATTTTAACTATATAACAACAACATTTTAATGTTCAACAAAACAGAACAAAATATACCCTCAGTGTTGGTGGTAAAACGCATATATTTTGATGTTGATTGATTTTAGGTAATTGAGTCATCATGTCCAGTAAAGGGGAAGATGAAGAGAAGCTGAAAACAAATAGAAGTCGATAGGTAGACAGTGTTACTCTTCATCATCACAGCCATCAACAGAAGGGCATTCTTTCCTGAAAGCGCAGAGTATAGCACCCTGTGTAGCTCACATCTGATGGCATCATTGTTGTCTAGTTAGGTAGAAACTTCAGAGAGAAAAGATCAAACGTGTCCCATATTGGTTTAAACAATTTGATCTTCTGTCCATATTTACACCCTGCCAACAATAATGTAATTAAGTTCCAAAAAGCTTCATAAACCCAGAGAACGAGGAGATGGTAAAAGACTGCATGCTGGGAACTCTAGCAGTGACCGTGGTCGGGCAAATAACTTTACAGTGATGGCAAGACATCCAAGACTGGATTGTACGAGCGTGTCCTCACAAGCGGTTCTCTCTGTGTGCCTGTGGATGTCCCCGCTGCGTCCTCAGCTCACTGGGGCAAGGCCTTCAAGATGGCGTTCACCTCCTCGGCTACCGCCGTCAGCGCAAACTCAAACTGGTCCTGATCAGGACGAGAGGCGGGGAACACAAATACCAAGAAGGGAATGTGAGAAGGTGTGAGAGGGATGGATCGCACAGAGGGAGACAACTGGATTATGATGGCTGGACATTCCCATCTGAAAGTGCTGAAATAGTGCAAACACACACAGACGTTTGGTACCTTGGTGCGGACTAAGCCAGGTCTCTGGTCTCTGATGTGCTCCAGTGAGGCTGCAATGTCAATCTCCTTCACGCCTAATAACAACACAAACCGTTGTGTGAAGCTTTGGTGCTAGAGAAGATAGGAACTTTCTCTTGAAACCTTTTAAAACTATAATAAGGAACAGGAATTCAAAATAATCCCAACAACTAAGAAAACAATTGTGATGGAATCCAGATGATATTAGCGTGACACAATAAAATGAACCTTCAGTGTGGAGATTGTATATCATTTGGATGTTCATGTTGAAACACTTAAACAAACAAACCCAGCTAACCTGCTCTATTAAGCCCTGCTTCATGGAACAACATCCATGAATGATTGATGATACCGTAATGAGGAATAATACAAAAAATGTCACATGAGCAGGATTATTTTTACTTTTTTTGTGACTATAGCCCCTTCTGCTGTCCACAGAAGGTAACACATCAGTGTCGGCCTACACGCTGGCTGCTATGAGCAAACCTCGGCATAAATTCATTCTCACCAAATGTTGACATTGTTAAGAAGTAAATGATACCCTATATACATGTGTGTGTGTGTGTGTGTGTGTGTGTGTGTGTGTGTGTGTGTGTGTGTGTGTGTATGTGTGAGTGTGTGTGTGTGGTGTGTGTGTGAGTGTGACTGCTCACCCTTGGCCATGCGGTTCAGCACCATGTCAATGAGGATGTACGCGCCAGTCCGGCTAGTGCCATCACTGAGAGAGTGACAGGTATAAAGAGAATAGTGTTGTTCCTCATTCTGCTTTACAAACACAAACTCATACTGGTCATATTGTGTGATTCTACTAAATATCATGTTTCATAGAAATCTTTTGATATATATATATATATATATATATATATATATATTATTGTTTTATGTACCCGCAGTGAACGATGATTGGGCAGGAACGACCTCTGTAGCATTTATTCACCTTCCTGAAAAGCAGGAACAAGGGACAGCAGAGAAGGAGAGGATAACAGAAAAAAAGGCTTTATTATCAATTAATTACTATAAACTTTGTAATCTCAACTAACCTTGTTGACACATTCACTGAATACACATACATGACTTCAATCAGTAATAAAGTCAGTAATAAATGCTGAATCAGTGCGTAAAGGATGTCAGGACAGGAACAAGTAGAAAGTGCATGAGAGATGATACAACTGGAAAAAGAATAGGTGCAGAGGAAGCCACAGATTCCCTGTCCCTCAGGCAGTAGCCAGTCACACCTGCCAATGCTCATTTTTGTGACTATGCAACTGGAGCCAGAGTACTAGCTGCAAACCACAAAAATGACACTGGGAGATGTCAAAATAGAAACCTTTCAACCTGCACTGGGAGAGAGGGAGAGAGAGAGAGAGAGAGAGCTACGGGGATGAATAGGGCGGGGAATGTACAACACGCCATGCAGAATGACCAAAAGATGGACGCCATCAGGAGGATTCAAACCCACTGATGTGTCCGGGTACAATATTTAAAACACATCGCATCCTGACCACCAGTTTTCTCCATCCTGTTGAAATCAAGGGCTCAGGTTGGGCAGGTCTGTGTGTCCATGCCCGTGTGGATGCAGAGGTGCTCACCTGCGGAAGTCGAGCAGCGGCCGCGTGGAGGTGGGGATGCCGTTAGCCGGCCAGCTCAGCAGGTGAAACTGCGTCAAGGTTCTGGTCTCCTGCGTCTGGACGTTTTTCAGGTAGAAGCTCCGCACCAGGAAGTCTTTGCACCAGATGTGCTCAGACACCAGGTTCACCTGACGGACACAAAGACAGAGGGAAAGGAAGAGGGGGGGGACGGCAGACACAAGAGAGAGAGAACAACAGGGTCAACTTAATGATGGATGTACTGTGTTTTCTCTCTTGCTGTTATTTGATGTGTTATGAGAAAAGGGCCTTATATTGTGATTACAGATGTGAGGAAGCGGTGTGGGGGTCACATACCATAAAAGAGGGGCTATTTTTGTTTCGGGTAAAACAATAAATCTAATGTTAAATGCACAAAATATGTTTATGTATTTAGTTTTCTTCCCCTCAAAATGTTGATCAAGATTAGAATGATGCATTTAGGATTGCTTATTTAATTAAAAAGATCTGACTTTATTTTCAGAACTCAGATCAATCTCTGATTACTCTGAATTGTTCTTAACATAACCCTGCACACATTTGTTTTGAACAAAACCCCTATAACCGCAGGAAAAATGCAGAGAAGCTATAACAGTTCAGCTCCATATCTTCCTTTTTTATTAGTTGTTTTCATCCCGTCTAACTATCATGTCATTCCAGATCCTGTCATCCTCACCTCGTTAGTCCCTCATTCCCTTCACCTGGTCCTCACGCCCTTCTCACCTGCCTCTGATCACCTCGTTAGTCCCTCATTTCCTTCACCTGGTCCTCACGTCCTTCTCACCTGCAGCCCATCCCCTCGTTAGTCCCTCACTATTTAGCTCCCTCACTTCCACTTGTCCTCTGCCAGATTGTCTTGTGTTCTTCTAGAAGCTCTCCAGTGTTACCAAGTGTGTTCATCTGTTCCCGTCTGTTTTGTTCCTGCCGGAACTTTGAGTAAAGTGAATTACTTTCCAGTTCTGTCTCCTGAGTCGTGCATTTGGGTCCACCCTAATACTCCCGTGACAGAAGCCATAACTGTTACTCTTCATGTTTGTTGCTATAAGAGCATGATGGAAAGATGCTGCGCTAAATGTGAAAATAAAGTGAGTGAGTGCCGACAGGAAATGAACCTCATAGATGTGGTAGAGGGATGAGCCCTCATCGGGCCAGTATCGCTCGCACTGCTTCTCTCCATCTTCCACCAGAGCTGTCATCATCACTATCACTGTGCAGCCGTTCTCCCACACCATCTGTGGGTTGGAGAGAACACACACACACACACACACACACACACACACACACACACATAGCCGACTGTTACATTTAAATATAAATGTGAGTAACGAGGCCAATTTCCTGCAGATGCACTGAATGGTCCAACGCCCTACATGATTTTAGATGTCACTAAAATGCGAGTGCATTCTCTAAATTTGGAGAGAGATAGAAAAAGAACAAAGATTGCACCGACCTGCCAGAAATCAGCGACAGTATGAGCCTGCGGTCCCTGTGCGGCGATATAAGCTGGCTGGCGAGGGTCGTGATCACACTGTGGAGTTAAACCGGAAGAAAGAAAGAGAGGCGAGTTATACAGTTAATTTTTTCCCTGAGGATTCTCAAACAGATATGAGTTAAAGCAAGGGAGCATTACAATGTTATACAGTGAGGTGGTTAGAAATGCATGGGACAGAGATTTCAAGATAATTTCTTTGACCTCATGGACATGAATTACATTTTACCGATTAGAGTTGAATCAGGTCTAAGTGGTTGTATTCTAATAGAAACACAGGCTTTTGCTTTGCAGATTTAAAATCAGAATGTAACTGTAAGACACATCCAGACAGATTTTCTTTCCACGGCAACAAAGAATGAGGAAAAGGAAAATCTATCAGCAAGACAGTATAAAGTATGTACTGAGTTCAAATATGTTCCAATATTTCAAATGTATTCATAATATATCAGACACAATGATAATCAGAACTGTTTATTTAAATCCTCATGTCGAGAAAGTTGTAGGTTGTTTGAAGAATTCTTACAATGATGCTGGCGTTGATGTAGTCTTGTTTATTAGAATTCACTTCAGTCTTCAGCTTCACCCGAGAGTGATCATCTGTAAAAGAAAACAGCCGTCAAGAACGAGTCACTGCGTGAATGACTAGGACATATGATATATATATATATATATATATATATATATATATATATATAAAATATATATACATATATATGTATATACATATATATATATACATATGCATATATATATACACACATATATATACATATATATATATATATATATATATATATATATATATACATACATGACACCATCACAGAAAGAGAAAGCAAACTAACAGGGGAGAGATTCAGCATGTCTGTTTTTGTCCATGTTGCTCGGGAGTTGTGCCGCGGCTACTGAACTGGGATCAGCCTGGTAGGAGCACAATGCCTCCCACTCCCTCTGAAGGCGGTCCTTATTACGCAGGTGATCCTCCATATAGGCCTGACGGAGGGGTGACGTGCACATAAAGCGTAGGCAGTTAATAAATGCTAAATGCAAGAGATTCCCTACAGCAGGAAGTCTGGTCTCGCCACTCAATATCTCACCAGTATCATGTGACCAGTAGAGATGTCCATGTTGGACTGGGCTGGCTCCTCGCTCCAGGATGGGGTGGAGCTGTGGGTGGAGGACGGGCTGTGCTGGGGACCGTCGCTGAACTGGGAGGAAACGCTGCTCACGCGGGACGTGTCCGTACCCCTCCGCCCGCCGGCGCCCGTGCCGACGGCAGAGCCCACCATGCTGCTGCCCCCCCCGACCACGCAGTCCTGGCGGCACAGGGAGGTTTTGGACGCCATGTGCTGCCGACACAGCTCCTGAGTGGAAAGTACGTTAAATAGAAGTATATATGAATAACTATGAGATATGTAATACACTGTATTGTCTTTTATTTAACTATAACCACTAATTGCTTCGTATTGAGGACCACTTTTTGGTGATTGGATTAATCAACTGATTATTTCAACATTAATCTCGGCATGTTGTGCTGATTGCGTGTCATTAACACTGTATGTATAATGTGTATTTCTTATAGTCATTTCTTCATTATTACCTATATCCTCTGACATTTAAAAAAATCACACAGTTATTGTCCTTTAGGGCGTACATAATGTGGTTTCTTACACTATTCCATTACACCATTATACCATGGAGACGTTGACGCCATGGTGAAAACAAACAAACAGACCAAACCTCTTGGAGGTTATATACATTGGGCTTTACTCAGTCCTGAATCTGCCCTTGCTGCCTTACCTGGTAGTCAAAGTGTGTTTCTGCTCCTCCCTCTGGCCCGAGGCCCAGCTTGCCAGTGGCCACTTGCTGAGAGTAGTGCTTTACACAGGCTACGGCCATGGCCAATACCAGCACACTTCCTACGACTGCCATGGAAACAAGGGTGATGACGGTCCCACTGGAGCCCTGGGAAACCCTGGTTACCTGGGGGAGACCCCGTGCATCTGTCCTCTGGGAAAAACACATCATAAAGAGGAAGTAAGACGTGGGCGGTGGGGTAGTAGCACAAAGGAATACATGTTGTTATCTCACTATAGTGCTGTTTCTATTTGTTGACGTGCACATCTTGCCTTTTAAGTTAATCCCACTGGAATCCAAAGGTCACTCATCTTATTCTATCAACACATTTGTTTGGATGCAACTATACATGACGGCACAGTGGCCTCAGTGAGAGGTTAATGTTGAGTTTTAAGGACAGAGGTCTGAGAAGTCATGATCGTATGAACCGGGAACCTGTTAAAAAAGCAGCGGTGTGTCATCTCTTCTTCATCTCTTTTTCTATCTTTCAATACAGTTTTTAATCTGCTGCACAATACAGCACAATGTATGAATTACCACATTAATGTAATTTTGTTAATTCTAAGTGTAAATCAGTATTCAAAGCATGCGTTCATTTAAACTGAATTAATTTGAAAGAATAATATATTTTTGTAATGACTTGACACACATGTTCCATGTATTGGCAATTCAATTACAATGTTATCTGCAGCCCTGCGTTCATTCGGTGTGTGCATTTATGTCTGTTTGTGTGTGTGTGTGTGTGTGTGTATTAATCTATTACACATAAAGGTTTGCGATGCAGGCGATGATTTACAGACCGGGAACAAGGCACCCGGTGTGTGCTAGTGTACAAATAATGAGGTTAATGACACCTGTGACTGTTGCCATAGCACCTGGGATCTGGGAGCCACAGCGGGGGATGGGGCTGTTAGAGATGAATCTCCATGACAACAAGTGTAAATTATGCGAATAAGGTGACTCGCTGATTTGTTCTGGTCACTTGCACTCCAGGTGGTACACACTCAGGGGTTTACGCACACACACAAACACCCACACGCCATTGTGCAGCAACACAAGTGTTGTGGTTGATGGAAAATAAGCTTGAGAACCGAGATGGATGCAGTGAGGCTCGGAAAAGTGCTCATGAAAGTCATATTTTCTGCAAAAAGTTGATCTCACTTTCTTAATTTGATGCAATACACTTACAATACACTCCCCGTTTGCAAACACACTAGGAGTCAGTCCTTCGCCCTGTGCATCATGTGTTGTGATTGGCCTGCAGGTCTTCCTGAACACTAACACACCCGGCTGGGTTTCTGAACCACTTCAAAAGCAATCATTTCATATAGTACCAGTAATACGGCCTGAGTCAAATCACTCAACATCCCTGGGTTACGATACAGGATCAAGTCACTTTATAACTAGAACGGTCACTCGGTAGAGCGCAAACCTTCGCATATTACAAGATTGGGCATTGCATTATGAACATAAAAATTGACTGTGCTATGGTAAAAATAAGATTTTGACCTTTTTATGACCTTGACCTTTGACCCGATCAATCCCAAAATCTAATCAAATGGTCCCCGGATAATAACCAATAGTCTCACTAAATTGCATGCGATTCAAAGAAGATGTTGACCTTTTCATGACCTTGACCTTTGACCCGATCGATCCCAAAATCTAATCAAATGGTCCCCGGATAATAACCAATCATCCCACCAAATTCCATACGATTTGGTTTAATACTTTATGACTCATGCGAATAACACGCACACACATACAAATACACGGCGATCAAAACATTACCTTCCGCATTTTCAATGCGAAGGTAACTACAAAAGGGGGCCACAAATAAAGTACACAAATTCAGTTCGGAGCTGGTAGTCCTTCAGGAGTCTAATTTCACACCAGCGAGTCTGATCGTCCGTCGAGCTCGGGTGACTAGATGGCAAATGGAAGGCACTGCAGATGAGTGATTATATCTCTGTAGTCTTGACAACAGCTCTACTAATGGAGGGGTGACAAATAAATGTGTGTATCAAGTACCTCTCCAACACCAGTCTGCACAATCTTCAAGCCTGTCTCAGACTCCAGGAAGTTCTTTTCGGTGACTGTTAGGGTGAGAAAAACAACCACAACAAACAAATGGAGCTTAAGCGGTAGTTCAGGAAGGAAGAGTCTCTTTACACGGCAGGTCATGCATAAGTGTCTCAGTCTATGAGTCCCAGTGATTACGCTATCAGCTGATCTGGGGGGGGCGTCCACTTTGAAGCGACCAATTAGATGCGGCACGATGTCTCTAAGCCAATCAGATCGTTGTTGTCAAACTTTAAAGGGGACATATTATGAAAATTCTATTTTTTTATTGCTTCTATTTGTTAATTTGGGTATCTGGCATGTCTCCCAACACAAAAAAATAAGACAATTTTGAGCCTTTGGTACGATACTTCACCACAATCTGGCAGCACGGAGTACATCGCCCACTCAAAACAGGTCAGTCTGTGGGGAGGTGTTTTTGACATGGTAAAAAGGCTGTTTGAAACGATTCTTGTGGTATTTTGACCAGAATATGTTACAAACGTTACATTAAGACTCCAAGGAACCATTATCAACTTGTGGAAAAATGGGCATAATATGTCCCCTTTAAAGGAGTTCTCTACTCTGCTATCAGTCTCAGCTCAAACCTGAAGGTGACCCTCCTCCACCCAGTCACCTCCAGGCAGCAACTGCTTTCTTCACCACCACCAGTGTCTGGACTCCAGGGAACTCAGCGTCACCGCTCCTTGCTTATCCTGGTTCAGGATAGAGTCCCATCGTCAAAAACTATCCACGATTCAATTTTTGTTATAACGATGTAATAAAGATTAGTTGAATTTGAAAATAAGTCTCCTGATTGAACTGATAGTTGAGGAAAAAAGCTGCCAGGGCGACTTTTCCCTTCAAGGTTCAAGGTTCAAGGTTTTTTTATTTACCTAGACCAGCAGTCCAGACACATTGGAATTATTTTTGCAGGGCTCTCCGAGTCAACAGAGATACAAAACAAACACACTATAATAATAATAATAATAATAATAATAATAATAATAATAATAATAATAATAATAGTAATAGAAATATGAAAAATATATAAAAAATAAATAAATAAAATAAATAATGTTGAGGAGGTGTTTGTGCGTCTGTGTGTCTTGAGCCTCACCAGCTTTAGCAGCCACATCAGCAGCCGTCATGTTGTTAACATTCTGGCGGATACGGAAGGTCAGCGCAGGGCCCACAACGCTGGCAACGCAAAACCACAGGGACACACATGTTGGATGCTTCAAAACTGTGAAAACTATTCAACTAAAAAAGTACAACTTCCTAACACACTGGCACACACAAAAGGGCGGTGTTACCTGATGTTGACGAAGCTGCTGGTTGCGAGGTGTATCTTATCAGCCAGTAGCTCCAACAGCTTCACTCCATCATACAAACTCAAGGGACTAGAAAGGACAAACATCATCATCCTCCTTGTAAACATCATGTTTATGATGTCTTATTTGCTGCTCTTTACTGACAATAAATATGACAATTTCCTAACAATAATGATTGACTCCAAAGGAAGATATACACTTCTTATTTTCGCAGTTAATTTAGAATTTAAAAAGCGTTTAATTTGATGGAGCGCTGACCTCTGACTGGTGACGATGTACCCATACTCCTCCTTGGCTCCTGTACCCTCAACCAGTGGTGGCCCTTGATTCTTCAAGCCCTTTCCACCTTCAGCAGGGGCGGCCTGCGGATGCTGGGAGGCAGGAGGGAGGAGGTTGGCGCTCTTGGCTTTAGGTGTAGACGGGGCTGAGGTGGAGGTTGGGGCAGGAGGGGCATCATGGGGACCAGGAAGAGGGCCGAGCTTCGCCGGTTTATTTGACACACTGTCTGTTTTTAATAGCTGCAGCTAAGAGGAAATAATAGAAGACAACTCATTAAAAAATATATATGTCTGACTGCTTCTCGTGAACACTGCTGACAACGATGGCTGACATACCTTGAGGCTGTTGAGGTCTTTCTCTATTGGATCTGTGTTAAGACAGACAGACTGATGTTTGTAATGAAATACTACCAAAAGGCACAATTCAATATCTTCATAATCTGTTTTCCTCATTATGCATTAGCGATCAAGGTTTTCTGTTTTTCCACTTTTGAAATTGAACAGACTTTATTACGAATGATCTCCACCATCTTAGAAAAGCCACACTCACTTTACTGTCATAGGTTGCATGTAGCATACAAACCAAAGATAATACTATCAGTCAGTTTATCTGGGGTCTAACCTTGAATCACATATAGTACACATATAGTTATTGTAGCTTGAAGCTTCATATTCCAATTGTATGTGTAAACAGAGACAGTGTTTCTGTTTAGTTGTTGATTTTAAATGACTGAAAGACTACCTGTTTTGCCTTGGGCTTGCATCAGCTGCAGAATGAGGGCCAACTTGTAGAGCTGCTCCTGACTGAGCTCTCGGGGGTCAACTCCGTACCGCTTCAAGACTCCTGACATCCTCTGGAGAAGGCCATCTAACACGGGACAGCCAAGTTAGTTATTATCTTTCCACTTATCAATGAAACAATTCGATGAGCACACCGTGTACGTACTCCCACTACTTAAAACCTGCTGAAAAACCATTACGTTCCTTTTCCTCACCATTGTTTCCAGATTGAGTGCTGATCTGCTGAGGAACTTTTGTATTGGGCTGTGTCTGTTGTCTGCCAGCAGTACCAAGTCTCTCCTCTAGGGTGTAGTCTTCGACATAGTCCACTGGTACCTCCAGATCCAGGTCCTCATAATAAGGCAGACCTGATCATATCATCATAGTTGAGGATGGTCAAGATACATTTGTTCTAACTGTTTCATAACATAGCTTATAATAATATATTTTTATTGTGTGTCTTCTTCTTGAAAACAGGTGTGTGTCTCTGTTTACCTGTACGAGTCGTGGCAGCGGCCCCTCGGTGGCGATAAGAAGGCTGAGCAGACGCGAGGTACAGAGACAAGGCTTCCTGTAGCAGCTGCCTCTCACGTTCTTGCTCTCTTTGATTGGCTTGGGACCTTGAAGGAGGGCGGGCATAACCGGCTCCTGCTCTAATAAGCGATCTCTCTATGTCATCTTGATATCTATGCTGGAATCAGGAGAGGTACACCGGTTTAGTGTGTACATGTGTGTAATGTCTGAGCTCTTAATGTATTTACCTTTTCATTGGCAAAACTGTAATAATCTTTAATGCAGGTTTTCAAAGTACTTATCAGTTTTGCATTGTTCTAAGATTGCGTTTAACTCTGCAGTTGGGATTTTATGCATGAATTGTTGTCTTTTGTAATGATACTTAGCCTGGGACTCGTTTTGTAGGTTGATCCACAGGTACATAGTCCTGCTTTTGGATGCTAATGATGTGTGTATGTGTACCTGCTGGTATGTGTATGGGTCCATGGAGGCTGTCTGCATACGGAGTGGGGTCTGAGGAGGTTCCACTATCATGTAGTCCACGAAGTTGGCACCAGGAGGTGCGGACCCCGTCTTAGAACTGTGATGGTGGAGGCCGTTCTGTTTGGACCTGGCGGCGCAGAGACAGACAAAGAGATGATTAACATAAATACACAGGGCCTGAGAGGAGGTAGGGATGAAACAGGTCCAGAAGTAAATAAATGGTGACACCACAAGCGTGAAATAAACGATTGGCTCTGACTCTGATCGTTGGCTCATTTGTTTTGTGTAACATGTTTGTGTAAAATGTGCACTCCTCACTGTACATCACTGTAACTGAAGGGAACTTACTGAGACGAATGAGCATTGGAGGGAGAGGACTTTGGCTTTGAGGGGTGGGTGGTATGGGGAACTCTCTTCAGCTCCCTGGATAAAATATACTGGGTGATGTCATCTTGCCAGGAAAGATCTTTGGACGAACACACACACACACACACACACACACACACACACACACACACACACACACACACACACACACACACATATTGAGCAATTCAAGTTTAGAGAGAAATACCAAGTTGTATGTGAAGTTTGCGAAAATCTATATTTTTTCTTATTGGATTTATTATATATTGCTAATGTTTAGCACTAGCATGATAAAACGTTAAACTAAGCATTGTCAGAATGCTGACATGAGTATTTATCTCAAAGCAGCTGTGGTAGGTATACTGGTCTAGGTTTAATGACACAGATAGAATATTAATTGTAGTTTTCAAATAAATATGGTTAAAATTGTTGTCAAATGATACACAAAATCACACAGTGTGTCTAAACCTTTGACTTTCCTCGGTCACTTTGAAGGAATGGGGCAGTAACTCCAACAGTTTCAGCTTTATCGAGAAATGCTGGTGATGATTTCCATGTGTGATCTCACCTTGTAGCATGAGCTGTTTGAGGACTTCCTGCATCCTTTTCAGAATAGGAACTGTCACCTGGTACTGGACCAGGTCCTGCTTAGAGGTACGACACTGACCAAAGAGCCCATCTGGAATGAACACACACACACACACACACACACACACACACACACACACACACACACACACACACACACACACTGTATAATAAGTTATGAGTAACGCCTGGACTTTTCCTATTCAGACAAATCCAAATGGCTGCTGTAAAAAAGACCCAGAGAAAATACAGTCTCTGAAAGCAAAAGTCGTTTAGACTTTTAACTCTACTGTATACATTTTTACCACACATACTTCCGTGAAGATGTACTTGAGGTACATGACAGTGCTTTGTAGTAATACTCATAATTCTTCTGAAGCCCACAACACACCAGACCACAGCTGTGAGTCATAGTTTTGAAGTGCAGCCCACACACTTACAGTGCTTGTCACTGCTTCTGAAGAGGTTTTACCATTGTTACTGAGTGTGCTTTAAAAAGAAGTGTTGCTAACTAACCTATAGGCAGCCTCATGACAACAGACCAAAAGGATAGCATTTGCTCAGTATTATTTTTTCCCAAACTGTTCTCATATCCTGATTGTGAATTAATCCATATTTTGATCCTTTGCCGTAAATAAAGATTTTTTAAAGTTAAACACACAACAATTTCATACATCCACTCTTCAGCCATGCATCCTTTCGAAATAAATGATTTGAATGTTTGAACACAATGAAAGAAAAGCAGGAAACAAGACATCAAGCGGTTCATACTGGAACATTCTTGTCCTACTCGCTGGTCTGCTTCAACATCACATAGAAAAGATTCAGAAGGTTAAACAACTGAGATAATGATAATCTGAAATGTCTTACTTTATATGGAGCTACTATTATCAATATCACATTAAGATGGCTGTTGTAAAATCAATGTAAACATGAACATATTTCAGAAGGAAGAGTCAGACTGCTATGTGATGGGAATAAAGACAAAGCAGAGCATTATGTGGCGCACTATGAGTCACCGCACTACCCTGGCTAAATCTCCCTCAAGCCAACCTGCCACGGTGAGACGGTAGGCCTACATTGTTACTCTGAACAGATTAGTGAGGATTAATGTGTTTTTATAGCCACACAATTCTATAGGAAACAGAATAGCTTGTTTTTTTTGCCACTCTGTGTATTAAATAGTGAGGAGATGATGTTTTTACACAGCCTGGTTTTAGTGTTCGCCTTTATTTATTTTTAGAGATCCAAAATATTGAACTAATGTGTGCATCCTTTCCCCACAACCCAGTCAGAGAAACATGTAATCAAATCACAAATCCACAATGTTGATATTGGAAAAGGGTCGACGTGCAGTAGCTCTTATCCCTGGTGGTGAACTGGCTGATGACAGAGAGGAGAGGAATGTGAGGAGGAGGAGGAGGAGGAGGAGGAGGAGGAGGAGGAGGAGGAGGAGGAGGAGGAGGAGGAGGAGGAGGAATGGAGAGAAGACAGCGAACTGCATGGATTGATTGGATTGGGACTATTCCTGGAGCTTGTATTATTCCAGTAGATATCACTTATGTGCAGGGAGCATACTGTGGTATTCAGCGTTGAGCAGTGGATACATGTTACAACACAGAGATGTGATGAATTGAATTGAATCAGCTTTAATGGCCATGAAAGTTTTCACATACATGGAATTTGTCTCCGGTTCCACTTTGTGTCCCAAATGATATGATTTAAACTAAACGCTCCAAATAATCATTCCCATTAATTAGTCAAGTGAAGTGTGATGACAAGCATTCTTTAATATGTAAAAAAAGGTGTGTACGCTCTATAAAGAAGTGTGTGTGTGTGTGTGTGTGTGTGTGTGTGTGTGTCTTCACAGTAAAGCCATGCCAACCAAACTAGGGCACACTAGAGACTTGTATTAAACTTGGATGTTTTATGGATTTATTTATCTTTATCTTGTGTGATTTATATTAATACATTAATGGCACCAACCATCTGATAATCTAATTTACAATTACAAATAATTACAAAAGACACACCAAACCCTCTCTATGGGCTGCCCACATGCGTGTTAAGCCTGGTATCCATCCACTTGGTCAACACCTCAAGGAGCTGCTGCGTGACACGGTCAGGGTGCTACACCTGTGCACACCGCCCCTCCACTAAAACTCTAACTGACTCAAGAGGCTTTCAGGGGAGATGCTGCCATCACATCATTGTGACCTCGGTCCACGTATAAATGACCCCATGCGGCATCACTAATACTAAACACCTCCATCTCTGAATATCTTTGAAAGAAATGGAAAAAGAGGAAAAGCCCCATGTCCAACACGGCACTCTCCACTACTTCAAATGTTTTAGAAACAGTACCAACTAAAAACTTGTCTTATTTGCTTGGCAAATCTATAGGGGCCAGCCACACATCCTGTCACAGACACAAATAAACTGCTGAGAGCAACAAGAATATGCTCTGCATCCCATTTAGCTCACCGAGACACATCCATCTGTCCCATTATGAGTGGCAGGCAGCAGGCGAGCAGAAAGAAAACGACTTTCACTCTAATGAACCTTTTTAGACAAATTATTCCTCAGAGGCTGATTGTGTGGATACACCACTGCCTCTTCAAAACCATAGAGGATGCCACTAAATAAGATGGCACCTCTGCCAATAGTGTTGAGTGGAAATTGAATATGGAAATTATTTTGTTTAGTTTAAATTAAAAGATTCACATTACCTGATAATTTAGTGTTCTCATTATTTAAGCACTGTTAGAAGACATACTCGTTTCTCTTTAGCAGATGCTATTTGTGAACCGGATCAGTCTCACTCAACACAGAGACAACATGTATATTGACACTCTGATTTTCTTCAGCAAACAAGCCTGAATCAAAAAAGATGGAATAAAAGCAGAACGGACATTTACGGACAGCTGCCTTACAGCAATGATTTGAGCTGTACAATATTTGGTTAAAAGCGTGTGAATTTTTTCTAATGATGGTACTCCGAGTTGTCTCACGCACACACACACACATCTCAAACCTCTCCGTCTGAACTCAACACACTAGCTGCATACTCCTTATCTGTTAGTCACAGGGACACTTCATTGTATAATGACACTGTTATGGTTATGCTTTCTCTGGACTTCAATATTTTCCTTCCACAAGCTCCACAAATAGATCAATAAGTATTTGTTTGTATCCAAGACAGATTGACTGCAACTAATTTTTTAATTGTGGGCTATGACGAGAGACAGAATCAGAGAGACACACAAAGGGACAAAAGGCTCATTTCAACCTTTCATGCTGAAAAGCTCTGAGTCGTCGTGATTCTCCACTCAGAGCCCTCGATGAGCATAAATAAAGCGCCCGTCTGGTCTTGAGCTGCACATCCGCTCGTTTTTGTATTCCGTCCAATGGCTGCTCATGTGCGTAAGTGCAATTTCCACAGAGAAGTGCGTAAGTGTGAGTCAGTGACTCATTGATGTATTGCCACAACAACTGTGGGGGTGTCGACCTCACAATGATGTCAGTGTTGCCATGGAGACAGTAGAGCAGGGGAGGGGCTTGGATAAAGATGAGGAAAGGGAGAGGGGCAGGTGACGGTGACGGTGAGAGACCGACACATGGAGCCGGGAGAGGAAAAATCCTGGACTCGATTGCCCACTCACGTACTGTCTGTTTGTGTGTGTGTTTGTGTGTCTGTGTGTGTGGGTGCATGTGTTTGTGTGCATGTGTATGTGCATGTCCAGCTGCAGGGTTAATAATAATAATAATTAAGTATGCTGATGGGGTACAAAAAGGATTAAGAAAGTAGACATGCAAGAGAGAGATTATGTTTGATTGTGTGGTGTGTGTGTGTGTGTTTATACAAATACACAAATACATGTGTGTGTGTGTGTATGTGTGTGTGTGTGTGTTTTACTCACCATCTGAGCAGATCTGATCCCTTGTGCACAGTTTTCTCTCAAACAGGCAACCTGAAGGAGAAAGACAGAGAGGGTTAACAGGTATTGGTCAAAATCTGCTTTACCTCACAGAAAACCACACAAAGTGAGCTTAACCCCCGACCAACTCGTTATAATCTGCTTAAAATGTGGTTACAAAAGCCCACACGTCTTTCATATTCAAATACCACCTACACTTGACTTTTTTAAATTTTTTTATTGCGAAAGGACATTATGACATAAGGACATTATTAGCATGAAACCTGTAACTTGTGTGGGAAGGAGCAGGTGGCTGACGACAAGATGGATTGTTTTGTCTATCTTTCTCTTTCACAACATACAGCATGTCTCTTGCTAGAGAAATTGTTGTTGCTCTTTGGATGTACAAGAGACATAAATGGTATGAAATCTGTATTTACGATAATCGAGGAAATTACAGATAATTATTATCCCAAATCAAATGCAAAAGCTGGCAGGTGGGTAGCTGTTTGGCAGAATGGTGGTGAATTAAATGGAAAAGATTGCAAATATTTTCTCAACCTTATGTAGGAAGTGACGCAGAACCTACAGCGGCTTCAGTGACTCACCTCTACTTTCTGGAGAAAAAACACACACTGCACACACACTGGAAGTGAGTATGTTGTACGTCTTTTATAACTTTAAAAGCTGAGGCCATTCTTCAATGACCAATTGTTGAGCACTTTTCTGGATTTCCTCATTTCTCTTTTTGTGAAACTATTTGGACGAAAGCTTTTCAACCTTGCACACACATTTGATGACTTCTTAAAAACAACAATAGAGTGTTTGGTACCGTTTTACAAAACAACGTTCCTATTATCCCAGAGACCTGGGCTCTATACAATCTCTGGAGGGTAAAGTGTACCTTTGTGTGTCGCTGAAATAATAACGTATCCGAGTAACTGTCGAACACAATCTGTCGGAGAAGACTTGAGGGAGAGAATAATATTGGCCTTTCTTAATTTTGGTCAGAATTACTCATTGAATTGACAATTTTTTTGTCATTATTGAAAATCAACAAATCAAAAAATTAAACCTATCTTTGGGTAGAGTACGGTATAAGGGGCGTAACAATCACCTGTTGCATCAATTTATGAATAACCAATTATGTCAATTTAATGGAAAAGAAAAATAATGAAATAATTGCAATAATCAATAAGCGGAAATTACTACAGCTTTCATTGTCATTAATATCAACCTACTACTGCCACTGCCCTTTCTCATGCTGAGAGTATATTGTGAGGTTGACACTATTAAATATTTGTTTTAAATATAGAAAACAATTAACTTATTTCTTTATATTTTTGTCAAAAGAATATGCAACCTACCGTATATCTCTGATTAAAGCATGTTTTTTATGTATTGTGCATAAAGTACCATATTACTTTTTGTGTGACATCATTTCTGAACACTTCTTTTATGCTTAAAATATAATGTTGCAGTCTTTTTTATATTTATCCCCAACATCTGGATTTGGTGGCTTTCCTACTTCCTTAAATAGAAAGGACTACAAATGAAAACTGAATACTAATAACAGCATGAGGAGTGATGATGACATGAATCATTCTTGAAAAGGGTCCAAAGAAAAATATCTGATTATTTCTTCCCCCATCATTTTCCATATCTCCTTAGCCTAATGCCCCCCCCCCCATCTCTCTATGGCAAATCATTTACAGGTCGCATGATAGTGATGCCACAGACGATAAAGTATCCCACAGTCGGATGAGATCACCGTGAAGTCATTGGCTACTTAGACACATCATGTAGTCTGGGGGATGATACAGGAATACGACCGTGAATTCATGATAAGGACCTTGCCATCATCAGTACCGTCACCACGGTCATCTTACCGTATTTGTCTGAGATTCCCGGTTGGCACAGCACGGTTAAAAGCAGCAGAGCTCGCCATGGCTTAAGGTGTTGCATGATCCCCTGAAGCCTCCCAGCAGCGGAGGAGATGCAGAGAGAAAGATACGGAGTCTCCTTTGCTTCGGTGCCTCTTTTAAATCCCCATCATCATCTAAACGAGTCTCAGTCGGTGTCGACAGCGCACATTGCACCCACGGAGCCCGTGTGACAGAAACACATCAATGGATGGCTCACACAACTCTTTTCCACAGTGGCGAGGCGGGGCGTGAGGATGGGGAGGAGGACGTGCGCCAGCAACGTAGTATCGACGCACCGCTGCACGACTGCGGAAATAACGAAGGCTACAACCTGAAGAAGAAGGAGACGAAGATGAAGAAGCAGGGAGCTCTCTAAGATGCAATGGATCGACCTGCAGCTACGTCATCACGGCTTAATGGGGGAACGTTGTATCTCCCACCTATAAACAAGACGTCATGCGCTCGTCAGAGACGTGCATGCACACACAACGTGGGGGGGACATACATGCACGTCTCATATCTTCAGCTGGTGATAGGTGTATGCTAATATAAATATGAATTTTGATTTAAACTGTTGATAGCTGTCATCATGGTATCTTCAGGATTTGTCTCAGATATACTTCTCACTTTGATACAAACACTGGTTATAGTGTTTATTTAATAATCGAACAAAATCGTGCCTCATAATGAGCCTGAACCTGTCCTCCATATACGATGGAGTCCACAACATTGGAAGAAGAGAGCAGCCTTAAAGGACAAGGCGTATCTTGCACTTATTGGAGATTCAATATTTTATTATTGATCCTAATAGATCATTTCTGATTGGAACGGTATCTAATATGGCAGAGAGTCCACCGACTAGAGAGCCATGTTCTATCATTTCATGCTACTTGTCGAGAACCGATACCATGTGGTATTGCGCATGCGCCGAGTCGATTTTCCGAGTTTGTTTGACACGCCCATAATGTTTTGCCACCCTGTCGATGCACGTCTGATAACGGGGAGTGACAGCCTCAAAATCCCGATTATTTCCCTAGTTAAAAGTACATTCAGCATGTATATTGTACAGGTAGTAATAATATGTAGTAATGACATGTAGATTAATGAGTGATAAGCAGTTGCTATTTCTTTTGTGTCAACAAATTATTGTAAACATGAGTTTGTTCACATTATCATAATAAAGCACTGGTTGATTATTAGGGTATTTAGTGCTGAAGATAAACACTTTAACAGTAAAAAGTGAAACATTGAACTTTGAAAGAAAAGCATATTTTGATAGTACAATAACATCCTATCAGATAGGGTAGCATGAATCGATAGACTAACCTATCGGTTTATGCAGCGGTAGCAAATTCTGATACGGCAGCAAAACATGACAGAACAAGCCCCACTTCGCCTGCTGGGGACGTGACGTCACAGCAGTTTCCAGCTGTCCTCTTGCTCCCTCTTGTGTCTTTTAAGAAATCAAACTGAACTACCATGCTCTAGCTTTCTGTATATCTTATATGTTCAATACGAATGAAAATGTCTACTTGTATGTCCAGTTGTTACGTCCCCTGACGTAACTCCACCCTCTTCCTGGAGGAGCTGTCTGTCTGCTTCAGGTCTGGCTGGCCTGGAGCAACACACCTGAGAGGCGTCACGTAATTAGTAGGCGGGACTTATCTACTCCCGGATCAGGTGCTTTGGTGAAGCTGTGAAGGGGTTTCCTGCCATTTTTATTTTGTCTGTTTTCTCCTGTTTTGTGGCTAGACATATTGTATGCAGCTGAGGTCATTGGAATAGGCTACCATGTAAAATGTGTCCATGCCCTGGCCTAAGCCATTAACAGGCCTATACCTAGATGTTAAGACTATACCTCCATTCAATGACCTCCTGGCCACATTCTGCAATCTGTTGTGCCTGCAAACCCTGATTATTAGTTACAACAAATTATAATAATAACTTTACTGTCATGCTTAACGTTAGGTCTGTGACATGTTACTATACATTAAAGTCATTGGCCTTGACCATTAGTTTTCATTCTGCCTTGATCGTGTGCTTTCAACACAGTAGTCTCCTGTTATATGACAAAGTCTACACATTACAGCAGCACCCTATCCTGGAGAATAAACACAACCCAAACAACTAAATACATTGAATTATGATATAAATTAGGAAGCTGCTCTGAACTTGTAAAAAAAAAAATAACAATGATAGATCAGATCATTGGCTTTGGCCCTGATGGTCACTGGTAGTTTTACTATCCTTGGCATATTATAGGCATCTTCTGATGGATGTTTGATAATGTCACAGGATTAACGCTGCTTCACTTTCTAAAAGTGTACCTGTAAGTTGTACACTTTGTTCTCGTGATCATTTTACTGACAGTAGGATGGGGCGAAGTAGCGTTTCTTTCCAGGCATAAATCACGTTATCTGATATAATGTCAAATTGTTGGCACATTGTCTTGTCTCTTGGCCTTTGATATCATATCTCTCCGAATATAACCCTCAGCGAGATCTGGAACAGGTTTCCCTGTATGTCTATAATAGATATTCAGATTTTCATGTTAGAATCACAAATGTGCAAACACACACCCACACACACCCACACATGACATGTCTTCCTCTCCGATACTCTCATCCGTTCATCCTTGTGCCACTTTTGTGCGACAGCTCAACACATTGGCATGTGTGTATGCTTGTTTGGTTGGTTGCTGAGCAACCTGCACACAGTGTCTATGAAGGATGAAACCAGCTGACAGCGTTCACCTATATACACTATTTAAATCCCATGACCAAATCACTATACTGTCCCTCTTATCACAATACGCAAGTGCCAGATCTAAAGTTATGTGACTGTATTACTACTGTTTACAAATCAATGTAGAGGTGTCTTTGTGGTGTTGTCGGTGTAATGAAAATGCAGATCGCATCCATGTCTCCGTGTCCGGTGGTTAAAAAAGGATCCTCACATATTTTACCATCATGTCATCCACTCTGTCCTAGCATTTCCAGACATGATTAATGATGGAGGAGGCACAATTATGTCTTTATAAATGTCATTTTAATACAATAAATTGACCAATGTGTAAATCCAGGTGAGGTAAATGCCAGTGATAATATTCTGAAAAGGTGGAATCAAATTTATTTTGGGTAGAAATGATCTATGACTCGTTCTTTTTGTCATATTTGAAAGTATCCCAACAAAGCAATCACATATAGAGATCTTTGGTGTACAACATCATTGGGGTAATTGGCTTTTTTTTATGCACAATGTACTATAAGTATGATTTTATTATAATATTACATTATTTCAAATAAATAATACTGGCATGACACTGTAGGGGTTGGCTGCCATGTCCTGTTGATGGTCTCAGACATGGTGCCTGGTATGTCTGTCTGTGTGATAACTACTTTCCCGTCATGCCGGGATGTGGATGCTAATTTAAGAGTGTCTTACTTGGCTAGGGGTCGGGTTTGGCTCCTGTGTCCGCCGTTGTCAGGCAACAAGTAGCTCATTTTCTGTGTTGTGCTGGTGATGTGTTCAAGTCACATCGGGTCATTTCACATCATCTGCGGAAATAAAACACCCCAAAATCGAGTCATCATTGATGACTTTGAAACGCATCTCTGAAAGCTTTGCGGGTGAAATCATTTATATATATATATATATATATTTTTTTTTGTGATGCGTCTGCATCACGCTCCAAATCTATTCAGGGATCTTATTCGGACCACATGGGCCTTTGGCATTGGAAAGAGCAAAGTCATAGTTCTGGAAGGGACCAGGTGAGTCCGGGATTCCCAGAACCCCAAAGGACAGAAAGATCTTCTTGTAATGAGGAATATAATCAGTTGTGCATCAACATATATATATAGACAGTAGCATGAAGCTAGTTAGAGTTAGTGACTAGATGTTTGTGAACATTTTACCTCCTTCTTATACATCATAAACTGAATTAAAAAAATGCCTTCTATGATACTAAGACTTGTGTTTGGACACCATTTCTTTCATTTGATATTTGAAATCAGAGTTTAGTTGTCAGTAGAAGCAGTATCAGTAAAAGCAGCATCATTATTGCTATTTTTGATCATGATCCTATGTGAAGTGGCCCAACAACCAGTTAAAATGCTTAAAATAGAGCTGACTCCCCCAGCAGCTGATAGACACACTGCTCTGTCACACAAATACACGCTTGACCACGCACAACCCCTCCCTCGCCCACCTCGACACGCACACAGAACAAATTTACACACGTTTGACACCTATGTACATTCCTGTTGTCGCTGATCATTTAATCTGTTCTTCAGAATTAACATAAATAATTTAGTTTTCACGCAATTTGCTTCCGCTTAAAGAGAATGAGCGTCGGTCCATGCCAGCTCGTGCCATTCCATTAACTCTGCATGCATTTGCTTTGGCTCCAATTCCTTTGAAGAAAAAAAATAAAGACAGAAATACACGTCTACACGTCTGTCAGGCAATGGAGGGGTGGGGGCTGGGTGGGCTGTGAGTGGTGGTGGGTGTGTGTGTGTGTGTGTGTGTGGGGGGGTCTGATATCTACAGAAGCGTTTTTAAATGCACTTCCAATGTACATACTGTAGCTGTTTTACTTCATTTACACATATTGTTTGGATCGTAAACTCTAAAGAACCAGTGATCGTTTCAATGATCTATAGGCCGCCCACGCCTGACAGTTTGCTGAGTTACCATCCTGTTACATCAACGTATGATAAGATAACATTTTATTTCAGGTGATTCATACATATCTGCTGCCCTTCCCAGACGTGTGTCCCTGATTTAATGGATAGCCTGGAATCTGTTTACTGACTCTTGACTCTTTACACAGGACCACACACACTCAAAGGGTACCAGTTGAACTCACACTTCACGTGTGTGTGTCCCCCCCCCCCCCCCCCCCATACATACACAATATATAGAGCGATGCTGCAAAGGACCTTGTAAAACACGTCTATTCATATCATTTAATATAATTTACTTAGGTGAGGCTTACCTTACCCCCACTTCCTGGCCTATTTATACAAATTAAAATGAATGCTGCATGGACCCAACAGTGCTTTGCTGATCTCTACAGATTTGTCCACCCACAGAGAGGGTGTGTCGGTCCAGTGGAGATCACTTATTACAAAATGGAGAGTGGGAGTGACCTTCCCAGCAGCACCTCTATCAGTCAAACCGTACTGCTCCTTATGTAACTAAGAGGAAACACATAACTCTACTTAGCTCTCTGGCTACTGGCAGTGTAGCACAATAACTCAACCATTATACAAGACACATCCTTCTGTGTGGCTTTAGACTTTAGGTTTTGAAATGTGATGGTCAATAAAATGTTATAGGTTGATGCCAATTAGGCTGTATATCTCAACAGAAAGAGGAGTGTGCTTTTATGAACCGGTTTCTTTGACCTCATACAACATCCTTACTGAATTACAGCAAGTATGCCTGCTTTTTCAAACATGCAAATCTATTTAAAACTGATTTAAAATGGGATGGGATCTATTTGGGTCCATTGACATATAGACTGTAGTTCCCCGGTGGATTATCTTCCCTCTAAATGTTGTATATACAGATAGTGTTCATGAAAAAAGCACATGACAACTGCAGCGACTGAATCACTCGCTTACTTACGCCCTCCATCGTGCATCTTCCAGAAGGCCACCGCCCTTTCCGACAGTTGAAACCTGAACCCCTGGACAGCTGAATCGAGGGCGCGTGGGGGTGGGGGGTGGGGGGGAATAGGAAAGACGAAAGAAAGGGCAGAGAGGGGGATGAAATATGGAGGAAGGGCCTGTAGAAAATGTTGAAGTATCTTATGCAGATAAGAAATGATTTATAAAAATGTGATTTAAGTAATATTGTTTTTTCTAACAAGTAAGAAATAAACTATTTTCAACTATATTGAAAGGCAATCATTTATGGGTAATGTCACTACTTCATTGAAATTTGATTTTTCAAGTCAACAAAATATGTTTAGTCAACTTCTTGTGCCACGAATATCTAACGAAAAATAAATTACCACTTTTCTGATCACAATGATAAACAGCAAATTAAAAACTAAAGATCCAGTCTAAAGCAGCCATATTTTTCTGTTTTTAATCATCATTTTTTTAAAGTGCCCTAATAGTCTTACCAAAAAGGCAATTTAAAGATTGTATTGTCCCTTTCGAACCATCTTCCACAATGGGTTGGCTTTGATCTTTCCTCAGGTTGAGGGTTGGATAATTTTTTGTAATAATTGCAATGTGATCAATTGAAGGAACATTGGGTTTTGGCAAAGTGGAGGGGAGGAGCTGTGGGATTAAAAACAGGGCGAATGGAGAACGAGGGAGGGCGGACAGGAGGGGATGGGGTGGGAGTAGTTTTGGTAAATCTACAAATAGCTGCGCTCAGTGTCCAGCATTTCTTCACCTCGCTTCTCTTCCAGTCGCCCGGCGGTACAGTTGGGTCTCAACACCTCCATCAAGACCACAAGATAACCAACCAGTCAACCAGCCATGAGCAAATCTTATTCCTCTTCGGCCCAGACGGCCTCCTCGTACCGTCGCACCTTCGGCTCTGGCATCGGGTCGACCCCGATGTCGTCCGTCTTCTCGTCTGGAGGCGGTGGCCGCAGCTCGTCTGCGAGCCGCATGTCTTCCAGGGTCTATGAAGTCAAGAACAACGCTAGTCCCTCCTATTCCTACCGGGTGTCCTCTGGTGCTGGGGGAGCAGGGATCGGCTCCTCTTCAGCCATGCGTAACTATTCTGGCGAGAAACTGGACTTCAACCTGGCCGACGCCATGAACCAGGACTTCCTCAACACAAGGACCAACGAGAAGGCCGAGCTACAGCACCTCAACGATCGCTTCGCCAGCTACATCGAGAAGGTGCGCTTCCTGGAGCAGCAGAATGCGGTCCTGATGGTGGAGATCGAGACGCTGAAGGGCCGCGAGGGGCCCGGTCGCGTGGCTGAGATATACGAGGAGGAGATGAGGGAGCTGAGGAGGCAGATTGAGGCCCTCTCCAGCCAGCGCGCCCGCGTGGAGGTGGACAGAGACAACCTGGCTGACGACCTGCAGAAGCTGAAGCACAGGTCAGTTACGGGAATGAGCGGATGGAGCGACGTGTACATGCGATGAGAATGTTGTCAACGAATGAGAAAAAAGGGCAGAAGGAAGGATGCATGTTGCGGCTTATTGTTTTAACGGTATGTTCCAGAAAGCTGAGTGAGGAAGAGCCCGATGTTAACGGGATAGTCTAGACCAGGGGTGTTTTTTCCTACAGGCGGTATAGGCCAGAACCACAATATATTATTCCAATTTTTTCTTTTGTCACTGCCGGTGCTTGAACCCAGAACCTGTTGTTCTCCAAACAGGCGCCTCTACCTACTAATCCACAGTGCCTTTTTTTTTTTTTTCCACATTCCATCAACTTTTCTTCTCTACCAAAAGTACAAAACTATAAGATAATTTTGAAAAAAAATGTTTGGGGGGGTGAAGCTTGCCTGGAGTGCCAAATCTGCTAGGGCCGCTCCTGGTTTAGACAGTCCCTGTCACACTGCAATTCTATTATTGGGTAGTTCAAATGTCTTCATCAGGGGTTCTCAACTGTAATGAGCAGTTTAATCAAATAGTGATATCCGCCTTTCATGAAATAGGTGTAACAGAAATATTGTAAATATGTTCACGTTTATCATGTAATGATCCTTCAATTTTTTTCTGGCAACCTCTTCGGCGCTCTCTGCCCACAGGTTGGCTACTGCGGGGTCTACATTAGAAAAACATGTTGACTTTTGGCTGCATGTTTATATCGAAGAGAACTTGGGGAGAAATGGAACTCTGAGAAAGGAGGAGAGAGAGAGAGAAAGAGAGAGAGAGAAAGAGAGGCGTTTCAGCAGAAATAGAAGTAGATAGACAAAAATGGCAGATGAACACACACAGCCGGTTTTGTTTGTGTATTGTGAATATAAAACTAAGATAAAAAGAACAAATATAATTTTTATCCAAAAGACTGTGACAGAGGAAGAAAGGGAGAAAGAGAGTGAGAGCTGGGATGTGAGTGTATCTCAGGGTGGTCTATTTGTGGTCTCTTTGGATTATGTCTTTCTGTCACTGCAATAGCAAGCAACATCGTTTAAATTGAAGTGTGTAGAGAACGTTCACTTTTCACTTTCTTTCCATCAGACATTTTTAAGTTGTTGCCTTCAGCCTTGAGTGAAGCACCTGCTGCTCTGACTGAGATCAAAATACACACAGAGACCCCCTGCCAACTGTTACAATGCAGGCACACGTACACACACACACACACACACACACACACACACACACACACACACACATTCACATACACACACACACATACTTTCATACTAACACAGCTATATATATATATATATATATATATATATACACATTAAAGTATGTATATATTAATGTATATATATATATATATATATATATATATATATATATATATATATATATATATATATGTATGTAGCTGTGTTGGTACTTGGTAGGTATATACAGGAATAAAAAACAAGATACTGCATTTAATTAACATTTAATTCACCTTGGAATCAGTGACTTTCGAGACCTTTAGAGGCACCTTTGCAGTTTTCTAAATGCATACATTACATGCATGCATTTCTTTCGACATGTTCCAGTTGTTCAGGGGGCAAAGTGAAATGCTAAATTTGGAGACAGCACCACCGAGGGCTCACCTCCTTGTTCCTTTCTCACTGTTACCCTTCTGACTGTGACAGTGTGGCAGCAGCTGCATCACAGATTTAGGACTCCAAAAGAAAATGTGTGTATGTGTCATTGTCTAGTCCGTTCTAATATTGTAAGCAGAACAGTACGGAGGGCAAAAGGCTGAAGAAATCAGAGGTGTAATTGGTTTATTTCTCTAGTAATTGGTCCTTGGGGAAGAAGCCATTGTTTTGTTTGTCGTCATTTGTCTTCCAACCTTCCTGCCCTTCTTCTCTCCAGACTGCAGGAGGAGATCAACCAGAAGGAAGAGGCTGAGAACAACCTTTCTGCCTTCAGAGCCGTACGTTTCCTATTTCCATCAAATCACAGCTTTCTACCTCATTACATCTCAACATTTCTCAATTTGTCCCCAAAGCCGGAAGTAGAAATATAAATACTCCATGCTTAGAAAACTGTCTTCACTCTTTCATCAACCACTTTATTCCTATCAGCTTCTCTTTTAAACTTATGATAACACGTGTTCTGTTTCTGTGTCGTGTCCAGGATGTTGACAATGCCACTCTGGCTAGGCTGGACATGGAGAGACGCATTGAGAGCCTGCAAGAGGAGATTGCTTTCCTCAAGAAGATTCATGAAGAGGTCTGTTTATCTGTCTGGAGCCTCTGCAGCATGTCCATGTGTTATGTATGTCAGTGGGATGGCGTGTGCTCTATCATATATCAGTTCTTCAAAGGACTCACACTTAAACACACCCACTGATGTATACGTCATATGCACGTTTACACAGTCCCACTCTCTTCCAATAGAACATATAACTATATGGGCATATTCATAAGTCTTAAGAAAAGCAAATGCAAGAAGTGCAATGGACACATGTGTGACCCGCAGACATCCAAAGACACACCCGGCGACACAAGCAGACATATGCCGACCCACTCGAGTTCCCTTCCCGTCATTCTGTTATCTCTGCCTCAGCTTTGACCTCTCAGAAATGCTGAACTGCCGATGGGTAGAAGAGCATGGCAGCTGTTGTGTGTGTGTGTGTGAGGGAGAAAGAATGTGTTCATGTGAACACATGCCAAGCTTTTTATATCTTTCGGTTTGACCAGAAGACAGCTGAGTGGGACCAAAGCTTACTAGTTCCACAATGTTAACCAGTGCTATTCTAATATTGTTGCAAAAATAATGTGTGCCTCTTTGTTAAGATGTAATTTATGTAATTGATAAGGGATGCCAATCTACATACACAGACAATGCTTGAATAACAAAAATGCTTTCTGTGTCTTAATCTGTTCCCCAAAAAAACTAAATTGTTTTCCTCATCACCGCCCTGTCATAATTCCTTTCTTATTTTTGCATCATCTCGTCCCTTTGCAGGAGATCCGTGAGCTGCAGAGCCAGATGCAGGAGACACAGGTGCAGGTCCAGATGGACATGTCCAAACCCGACCTGACTTCTGCTCTGAGGGACATCCGTGTGCAGTACGAGGGCATCGCCGCCAAGAACATCGCAGAGGCTGAGGACTGGTACAAGTCTAAGGTAGGACCATGATCATATGCACACCACACACACACATACACACAGACAGACATATAGTGTGGTTCATCTGTTGTGTTGTCCGAACCTCATCCCCTCTCTCCTCAGGTGTCTGATCTGAACCAGGCTGTGAACAAGAACAATGATGCGCTGCGTCAGTCCAAGCAGGAGTCTATGGAGTACAGGCACCAGATACAGTCCTTCACCTGTGAGATTGACTCACTCAAGGGCACCGTGAGTATTGTCCCTCTTAGTGTTGTTCACATCTCTTTATAAACAAACCTTTACTTTCTGTCTCCGTCTTTTGGTCGCTTTCCTTCTGTGTTCGGCCACTTTTTTCCACTTTTTAACTTTGTGCACCTGTTCCCGCTGTAGAACGAGTCTCTGCTGCGCCAGATGAGAGACATGGAGGACCGCATGACCCTCGAGGCGTCTGGTTACCAGGATAGTATCACACGGCTGGAGGAGGACATTGCTAAGATGAAGGTAATTAGCTTTGTGATTTTACACTGACTCTGCAGTCCATTCTAGCTCATTCCAGCAGATTATAGAACGTACCATCAAACTGGTTCAGCATGTGGGATATGATTCACTCTGGTGATAATCACTGAGTAGAGATCATAGATCACAGCACCGCTGATAAGTGAATTGACTGAAACCTCCAGTTGGGGAAGCTCTTTTTCTGTGTTTGTGATTTTTACAGCTTTACAGTTTTCTGAATTTCCTGTTGATTACATGCTCGGTGTGAAGTTTGCTGAATCAGACAATCATAATTTGTATGTCTTGATTTAAAGGATGACATGGCTCGTCACCTGAGAGAGTACCAGGACCTCCTCAATGTGAAGATGGCCCTTGATATTGAAATCGCCACCTACCGCAAACTGCTGGAGGGAGAGGAGAGCAGGTGTGTGTGTGTGTGTGTGTGTGTGTGTGTGTGTGTGTGTGTGTGTGTGTGTGTGTGCTGTTCACATTTGGATGTGGTCAAATATAGATAACTTAAGACGTATCCCATTATTCCCATGTAAGTTCCCAATTGTCCTGCTATTAGAGGCTTGTGATATTGAATTCTGTGTTTCTCCTTCAGGATCACGACCACGACCACTGGGCCTTCCCAGTCTGCTTATTCCTCCTCTATTGGATTTAGAGGTAGGGGCGACAGTATTCCCGTCACACATACATACCCATGCTATACATTTTGAATTCCAGATGAGTCAATGAGGGATAAAATAAAAGGATAATTATAGCTTGTGACTATATATGGCAGGTGCTATTTTGAGGGGAGTACAAGTTTTGTACCTGCAGTAACACATTTTAACCACTGGGTGGCGATATATGTCATGTCAAAAACCTTCATGGCTTTTTATGCACGGGGGCAATCATCAACAAGCCACACACCAATAATCCCATTTGCTTCATGTATCAATAATCCAAATAAGCAATTAATATTTGCCAATGTTTTCCCTTGAGCCACTTTGTGGCTGCTCCAATGAAAACAGTGAGCGGTAGTTAAATATGATGTATTGAGTGCAGTTGAATATGAGTTTGAATATTACACCTTTAAGTGGCAGTCATACTAGCTCCACAGACATGTCATGTTGTTCAGAGCCAATTAACTAGAACAATACTGTCTTCTGACTGAATGCACATTGTGTACGTGGAGCAACGCTTATCATGTGAGTTCATGAAGTAGTAATTAACTGTTTGAATGCATCGTTTCAGAGACCAATCCTGATTCCCAGCATCAGCGCTCCTCAGAGGTTCACTCCAAGAAGACGGTTCTCATCAAGACCATTGAGACCCGCGATGGAGAGGTGAGCACACACACACATATACACACACACACACACACACACACACACACACACACACACACACACACACACACACACACACACACTGCATTACTGGGATACTCATTATACTGTGACTCCATATTTGCATCTATATATTTTAGCTATTAAGAGCTGACATTTATAATTTTCCAACTGAATGATTTTGATTTGTTATATTTTTATTCAGATGAAGTATTCTATGAGCCAGGGCGCAAGTGCCTAGTCTGTAAGTCTGGTATATATATATATATCCCACTATCATCTGTTCACTCTTGGCTGAAGCAAACTACCAGATTTCGATCTGTTGTTCGCATGCTGCTCTGACAGCCATGACAGAATGGATCCTACAGAGAGTGTAAAGCAATCTGTCTTGAAATCATAGCTGTAAAAAAAAAATCTTGTCTCTAACTTCTTGTACATCCCTGAAATCTTGTAGTTTGTGCCAACTCCTATAGGCACATAAGTAAAGCTCAACACTCCTCACCGGCTTCTGTGAAGAAGCTTCACTTTCAGTGCCCATCCCCGTGCACAGCCCTTCACAAACACAACCTGCTTCACTGTCGATGGAAAAGGCTCTCACGTATTATCTGAAACACTCTACAGTCCTTAACGTAGATCATTAATTTGTATCTTCCTCCTTTTCAGGTTGTCAGTGAGTCCACACAGCATCAGCAAGACATCATGTAAACCGGACGGGGCAACGTTAGAAGATATATCACCAATTAATACCAAATAGTAACTAAATGGATATTTTCCTACCATAATTTAGAAACTGAGCCTATTTTTAGAGACAGAGCACTGAACATTTAGGCAGATTTAATTGTAAAGAGAAAATTATAAGCGCAAGTCCAACCTTGCCTGGTTTTAAAATAGGGTCATTCCAAGATGTATTGCTATATTCATGTTACTTTCCTTCAAAAACACCTGAGGTATATCTCTGTCTGCAAAAGAAAACACCACCACAAAACACGGCTTTGCCGAGGCCCAGTATCCACAGGGAGGTTTCAAGGTGCACGGCAGAAAGTTTACTTTTCACTGCACATATTCCAAGTCTTTCTGTGCAAATGTACGTGTGTATAACTTGATTAGGAAAGGCTTTAATTTGTGTAACTGAATAAAGGAAAGTGAGATGTTGTGTCTGAAACATAAACATCTGATGAAAAAGGAACTCAGTCATGTTTGAAGTTTGAGCTCAAAAGCATGCGCTGGGTGTTTGATTGTTTGAGAATAGGTGACCATGTTACGCTGCTTCCCTGTGGCCTGAAACTCAAATAAAGACATTTGTTATCACCATTTGTTACAGAAAGTTTCTAAAGATTTTGTTTAAAAAAATTGTTTTTCTGTCAGTGTAAATAGCACATATATTGTGTAAGATACTCTCCATTTTAAATCTACTCATTAGTATTCTTCAGATAGCACACATGCCTTAATGGACGACTTCTACCCACTGCCTTCATCATCTGACGTGAGCTGTTTTAGTTTTCCCAGTCAAGCATAACAATCTTCTGTTAACATTTAATTCACCCCTATAAAGAAAATACCAGTTGCTTCCCGGTTGAAATGATCAGCAACAGGACTGAGCTCGGTGCAAGACAAAGTGAACAATGGCTTGATAATGAGCTGACCTCAGCTGTGCTTTGTTTCTCGCAGGAAGCAAATTAGCAGAGCAACAATAATGATATTGTCCATGCAGTTTGTGTTTGTAGTCACTGGACTGAAGAGCAAAAAGAAATAATACAGCAAAGGCAGAACATAATTGAGCAATGCAAGAATGAGAGCGAGAGTTGGAGAATGGTACAGGAAGAAAACAAAAGAGAGAGAGAGAGTACAAATGTAATGAAAAGGTTATTCAGACACAAAGAAAATGGACGAGGCTGAACAAAGACACAGAGAGAGAGAAAGAAAGTCAGAGGAAGTCGTTTCAATGCTGTTGGGCATTGGTGTGTTTCATCAAAACTTTCTGTCACAGTTTCTTTGTAACTGCTGCCAATGCCATCAGCTTCCCAATCATCGCAGGACAACTAAAGAAGAGCAGCATGTTCCGCCTGCATTTCCTCCAAATGAAGTCAGCGAACCTCTCTGACCCCTCCGCCATCAGCTGGTGAACATACAGGCGTGGGAAATATTACATGTGGCTCATTTGCTGTGCTGCTTAGCAGTTTATCCAGAACTGGGACTGTTACGTGAAACACACACATGTGTGTGTGGCTCTGAGTAACTCCACTCAGCCCTGCACTGATGCGACAACGCCACACCTGCCTCCACGTGTAACTGTGCAGTTTCTATTCTCTAAGTGTTTGGCGTGATGTCAGACAATGCTCCAGTGAAGCTTCACTCAACACCACCAAATAAGTCAACTAGGTCAGGAGAGTTAGGCAGAGAGGAACGTGTTTGTGGGAAAAATGTGCGTGATTTTTGATATGCTTCAGAGGATATTTGTTATTTGTACCCATGGATGCACCTCTACATACATAAATCACAATGTAAGAACAGTAGACAAACAAATCAATTAAATTGTAGAATCACAATGTTTATCATATTGTAGGTCCATATAAATTCATGCTATCAATAATAATAATAATAATAATAATAATAATATTAATAAATCATTTGTACACATTTAAACAGGGTAGTATGAAAATGAATTGTCATCTCTTCTCACAATGTGGAGCAATTATTGAATTACCGATGGTTGCTGATGATCAGTTGAGGCTCAGTTTGTTTGCTGCTCTTCAACGTCACACGTTGAAACAGGATGAGAACGACACAAGTGCATCCACCACCCAGCCCAATCAAACCAAGAAGACGCACAGACTATAAACAGGTCCAAGCGGCTGGATACGTGACATAAGTTGTCGTGGTGTAAACATGAAAATTAAAGTAAAAATATTTACAGTTCAATATCTACAACAGGTATTCCCCAACAAATATTCAGTAGCGATGGGCACACGAAACTGAAATAAAACAGAAGGAAAAAAAACTAATAAATATCTGACAATTTATTTCTAATAATTAATTTCTGGCCCAATAGGGTTAATGTTTTGAATTATTGTTTTGTAAAATGTTGTCTTTTTAAAATTCTAAAGACATTGATGACTAGAGTAAAACTCCATGAGAAGACCAACACAGAACTGAAGTGGAAGCAAAACCCCAAATAAAACATATAACATAACAATGATACAGCAGAATAGAAGGTGACTTAGCGTAACACATGTCAAGAGGAGGGAGAACAGGCTGTGGTTGGTCCTTGCATCAGCCATTGTGGATTATATTTTCAGCACCCTGGGACCAAAAAAGTCTACATTTAAATCTGAGGTTTTCACATGACAACAGCGACACACGGACACACAGGAAACAGTTACACAAGGATTCTCATGCAGTGATGGGTTAAGATGAGAATGGATGGTCCTGGTGCCAAGCCCATATTTAGATAGCTAGTATGCAAGAACAGTATCGTGGAATATGTGTATTCATCTAAACATTGTGAAACTATCTAAAAAAACTATCTAAAAAAATAAATAAATAACATGTGAGTAACTACCACACCTCAATTCCAAAGAGGTACAAATAAAACACAAATAATACCTTTGTACTGAAAATACTGCATGTACAAATCTAACTGGATGTTCGGCACAACAACATTAATGCTCGGAATACGTTTGAATTCAAGCGACATTCACAATCAAATGCATGTACCACACAAACATATGCACACGAAAACAATAAGCCTCGAGAAAAAAAAGTCCAGTAGTAAACATGAGAGGGCGCTGTTTGCAAATGATTCATCTTTTCATTACGTTTCATCATTTACAGGAGATTATATCCCTCCTTCTCCTTTTCATCATCTATTAACACTTCATCCAAACTATGAGATTCATATCTTAAACAGGACCGGTGTACTGGCCAAAATGAGGACAAACAATACAGCATACAATACAGTGAATCCCCCTCTGCTTGGCCAATATTTGGCACACATACACACACACACACACACACACACACACACACACACACACACACACACACACACACACACACACACTATTTAACATGTTCATAGTGTCCCCTCCAAATTCTAATTTTTAACTTTCTAATTCCTGGATGATCAATAGCAGTTTCTTGACTTTGTGCTTTAACGTCTGTCTTTAACGAGACAGCTGACAAATTCAACAAAGGTCGACTATTTCTTGGATAAGTTAGTGTTCAGAAACTCTGCAACAAGGATATTTACATACAGTAGCTTTCCAAAAGAAAGGGAGAGGTACATCTTCGTCTCCTGGTCTGCTCTGTGGTGAGAACAGCTGTCCATCAACGAATAAAGGAGTGAGAAGCAAGCACATTCCCGGGGAAAATAGCAGTGTTCATGGGTGAAATATCATAAACATTGTCTTCGGTGTTAACTCTTTGATCCTCTCCACCACTAAGAGCAGTTCCTGTTGCTGCCGTGTGAAAGGATGAAGGAGAGCTGCCTTTCTATTTCAGTGTTCGCTGTTTTTGTTGTTTCCTCTCATATTCCTTCCCTCAGCGCTCTTAATGGAATCTTTGAAGCGAATCCTTTCCTCCTTAATTTGCCGTGAACTAAAGATGCGATAGAAGGTTTATTGAAGGTTGTGCTACTCCATGAAAGCCATGTGATGCTTTAAAAAAAAAGTGAAATGTTGCAGCCCTCCTGTGGACAAAGTCGTGTTTTGATTGAAAAGCCCAGTGGAAATAACTCATTATGGCTTGAAGCAACTAGAATAATCTTGAAATCAAATGTTGATATGTCAATCAACTCCCCACCAGACAGGTCCATTATCTCCAGAACAGTACAAAGACTCTTGTTTTAAAGTCTAGTACAGTATGTGATGACTATGTTTGAGATTTGACCGCTCCATCTAAAAGACGATGCTCTGGTGTCTTGCCAGTCATAAAGATCAGAACAGAAATAAAACTTGTAACAAGTCTGAGAGAAGTAAACCAGTGTGGGAATCACCACCTCATTGGGACATAGTGCCTTCCGGTTGGGTTATCAGGCAGTTGATAATGTTGCCACATAGGGTTAGGTGTTCTATCCCTACGGTGACAACCACGTTTGAAGTAGCCTTGTATGAATGTGTGTGTGGGTAGGTGTACACATGTCCATTTCCCTGTCTCAGATGTGAACTGGGGGGCCACTGGGAGCTGTGAGGGGCACTCGAGACCCACAGTCGTAGTCGAGTTCAGCCATGCGGGAGCGGCTCATCATTCGACTGTGGGAGTAGGCGCGTCTGTCTGTTTGTCGGTCCCTGAAACTCTTGATGTAGCTCTGTGGACAGACAGATGATGCAGGGTTGGGGTAGGAATATGCAGAGCACACGCTGAGATTTATAATGATAGTAAAGTGCACAAACTACAGCCGTGAAAGAATACACTATTTCACTTTCTTTCCGAGAATCGGAGAAAAAGATCAATACAATTCTCGTGTCTGTCTATTCAATTTGAAGGTAGGCATATTTTGTTACCGTAGTACAGAGACAGGCTAAGTGTCTCCAGTCGACATGCTAAGCTAAGCTAATTGGCGGCTGGCTCCACTTCCATATTGAACCTTCTGGCATGAGAGTGGCATCAACCCTTTTATATATCTCTTGGCAAAGAAAGCAAAGAAGAGTATTTCCCAACATGTCAAACTATGCCTTGAAAGGCGTAATGTGGAATAAGTCGATAGTGACTTGGGAGATTGATGGAAAAAAAATACGTATTGAAATTGATCTCTGGTTTCTGTACATGGACCCATTATTTCAAAAGGTGTCTTACACACAGCCTGTGTGTTTTCAGTGAAAATATACTTTCTGGATATTGTTTTAAGTTATTTGCACATAAAAAAAGAAACTTAACATATTAACAGAAAGCTTATATTGAAACCATGACATTTTAACCCTCCTGTTACCTTCACATTTACTAACATCTTTTACCATCGGGGTCAATTTGACCCCAGCAATTAAAACCTCCAGAAAATTATAATAATTCATATTGTTTCCCAAGTTTAAGTGTGAGGTACTTTATGTTTGTTTGTTGACCTAAATATCCCTTTAAATATATCAAAAAGTTGACATTTCTTATATGTTTGACACAGTGAAAAACAGCCTGGGGTCAAATTGAGCCCAAAGAACACCGACGTTAAACAGTGAATGGGGTCAAATTGACCCTAAAGGTAACAGGAGGGTTAAACGACATGGCTGAAAGTCATTTCATCTTAAGGATAAGGAGCCCCTTCATCTCACCGGTGAAAGGACGTCTCCATCAAAGCGCCTTTTCGGGTTGGTCTTGCGCTGGTAGCCGGACTCAGTTTGAGGGGGAGGGGGGACTTTAGGTGGCTGGGAGCTCTGGGCTTGGTGGTGAGGGTGGGACGATGCAGGGTGGTGGTACTGCTGCTGGTGGTGGTGGTGGTGCTGAGGGTGGGGGTGGGATTTCTGTTTTTGGGTGGTCTTCAGGTTCTCTCGTTTTTTCTTCTTTTTGGTCTCCTTCTCCTTTTTCAGCCTATCTTCCCGCTGTCGGATCCGCATGAGCTGAACCCTCCTTTGTTGTCGACTCAACACCACTGAAGACAAAGAGACCAGAGATGTGATAATGTGGAGAGAGATAATCACGAGCATGATCAAGATAGAACAATACAGCTTTTACAGGGAACCGAAACAATAGCAACCGATTAAGTCAAGAAGAGAAGACGCATTAAAATAAATCAGACGGAACAAAAACAAAACCTTCAATCACATAGTTAGAATATTTAAATTATCTTTTAAAAGTTGATGGTTAGCCTTCCCTAGGAGGAGTTATAGTACAAGCTGCAAAAAGTGAAGAAAAAATCCCACCATTGTACATTTATAAACGTCCCTTATTCTAGTCAGTCCTCCGGCAGACAGATCATTTGACATATTGTGAGTGGGTGAGTGTGTTTGTGTTATTTTCACACTCATCTGAGCAAAGGATGCCCAAAATCACGTGATTATTATTCTGCGGTATTGCCGCGGAAAATATTTCATGTTCAGGTCAAAAAGATGCCGCATGCACAACAACGCGACTGAACCTAATGAAGGAAAGATGAACAGCTCACAGTTAAAGTTGGTGTGGGTTGGTGTGGACGTGTTAGAAGGTCTATTGTTGTTTCTTTGTGCGGGCGGACAGCTAACTAGGAGGCACCATCTGCCAGGGAAACTGCTTAATGATACCCCTGTTTCTTTTCCCTGGCTCACCCCACCCAGTGACCCTCTGGCGACATGCAACTGAGTGTGTGTGTGTGTGTGTGTGTGTGTGCGTGTGTGTGTGTGTGGTTTATTGTGCATCTGCCTTTGTGTGGATTAATAGGAGCAAAGGGAAAACAAGCCATTTCCCACTTCTTACAAAAGCGGTTAGAGGATTTCGATCCATGTTGGGCTCAGTTTGTGTTCACTAGTCGGTTATATAATGGTTCAGTGTTGGCAGTTGGGAATTAACTATGTCAATCTAGTCTTAGGTACTTGTGAATGCGTGTGTGTTCAATCGGCATCGACACAGCAAACAAAACAAATAAAAATGTGCGAGCTCACTCGTTTACTCAACCAGCTGACAGCCAGATGATTGTCCTTACTGATCCACTTGGGTGCCCCTGGTTACACGCTGTGCCCCAGGTCATTACCCCCCCCCCTCCCCTCCCCTCCCCCAGTACACCTGCTTCCAATGTCCCCCCTCTGCTTCCCCTCATCCATCTTTGTCTTTCAATACAGTGCATTCTGTCATTCAGGTCAGACGAATGTGAATGCGTTTGGTTTTGTGATACATGTTGCATAGGTAGATTTAAAGAGGTTTCTAAGTTACCCAATAGTGACCCTTACTGACCGGGCTCTTATCACAAAGCAGAATGAACTATAGCAAGAATAGAATAGAATAGAATAGAAATATACTTTATTAATCCCCAAGGGGAAATTTGTTGACGTAGTAGCACCGATAAACTAAACACAATAAAATATAAATATAAGAAAGAAGAAAGTGACTGCATAAAGTATAGTATGCAAAGTGAAATATACAATACAATAATATATAATAATAATCCAAAATAAAATAAAGTATATATGTATATATACAACATATATGTAAATACAGCAATGTAAAATTAAATTATATATATATATATATATTTATTGACAGTGTAACATGCATAGTTCTCTTTCTAGAGCCTCTCCCTTATTGTTATTCCCAAACAGGCCATAAATCAATAAGGATGCAACACGCGTGCATGAATTCAGCAATGTTTGTTTGTTCTTGACAGTTTTTAGCCTTTATTTTATATAATGTCTTCATGTAGCTTCACATTTGTAGATATCGTTCACCCTAGAAAGCATACTCTATTTCTGTTCCCCCTCTGACTGGAAGTCATGACAGCCTGCTGTTTAATCTCATTATTTGAGCCTATGTGTGACTATTTTCAAGACACTGTTTAACTTTGCATGTCACACGCCAGCAAAGATCAAGTGTGAGAGTTTATGTGTGTGTAGTTAGTGCAAGAGGGAGCGGAAAATACTCTATATGTCTGCCTCTGTCTGAGGTTCATGTGTATGAGCTGTGTATTGAGTGTTGGCTGCCTGCATTGTATGTGTGTGTGTATGTGTGTGTGTGTGTGTGTGTGTGTGTGTGTGTGTGTGTGTGTGTGTGTGTGTGTGTGTGTAGGTGTGAGTGTGAGTGTGATCTTGCCATCTGTGTTGTGGTTACTTTCAGAGCAGATTAAGGCGGCCTCTGACAAAGGCACGTTTTGCTGACAACACTAATGTGGGTGTATTCAGACTCTGCCTAACACACACACACGCACACACACACACACATACACAAACACACACACACACGAGCAGTTAATATGATTAGGATAGATTTGTCCATCTTGATAAAATGTCATCAGTTAGTAGCGACCTTTGTGAGATTGAGACCTCATCATCATTATAGATACTTGGCATTCTTATTGAGCCACTAACATAATACTGAATACAACATAAAATATATAGACATAACTCAAATGTTTGAAAACTGAAATGAATTCATCATTAATGAAACTATAAGTAGACAGTTCCGAAAGGAGCTGATGTGTTTTATTTATTTATTCCCTTTTAATACAATTTCAAATCACAGCGCGAGTATACCAAAAACACTTAGAGAAACCAGCTCCCTTGGACCAAAATCAATCAGCAACAAATTTCCAAGCTGCAGCAGCAGAATAACTAAAAGTCCTTTTGCCCATTTCAAGAAAGACATTGGGTACAGATAGCACGAGTAAGGCTTGCGGATATGTCACAGAGCAGAGACAGTACCTGGCAGATTAAGAATTGCCTTATTAATAAGGACACGAGTGATTCGGATAGATGATACAGGACATGTGAGGGCCTTAAGATCAGTAAAGAAGGATCCATGGTATACAGTATCTAAAGGGTGAATGCTTTGAGAAGATGCTTACATATATAAAACATCAATCACAGACATAAAAGTAGCAGTCTCCCTTTTGAATCAAAAGAAAAGCCAGGCTTTTTTTCCTGAAATAAAACCCCAGCCTCAGCTTCAACCTTCACAAGTTGCTGAATCTCAATCTTAAAAGAGAGAGAAAGAGAGATCCATCAATTAAGAGTCGTAGATATTTATATCAGGATACAGCCTCAACCAAATTGCCCTCAAACGTAATAATAGATGCCAGGTTCAGAGGCCTTTTCTTCAGCCTTGTCTGGAGCGTGTGTCTAAAGCCAGAACGGACAGAGAGCTGAGCACCCCCCTCGGCGGTGTAATATCCATCGTGTGCTCCAGGTTTGAGCAGAAGCTTTGTCAGACTGTAGATTTATTTCAGCAGTAATTCAAAAGCTGCGTGTTTGTGGATTTTCATTAATAGATTTGCTTTCATTCGGTTTTCATTCAAATCCTCTATGGATAAGATCAAAGTCCTGGCTACACTTTTCTGGCATGTCGTAAAGACACGTCACTTCAGCCTCAGATTATCTCATTTCCCCCCCAGGTCACTGAATTTTCATGGAATTTTCCAAAACTCACTTTGTCCAGGATTTGTCCTTTTGACCTTTCTCTATCACCTGAACCGTATATGCAGTCAGTAGCCCTTTATCTATCTTATTTTTTTAAACTGCTCTACAAGTGTCTACATTTTCAGTCCTGAGCCCTCAGAATCATGTGATTAGTAAATCTTTAACACTTCTTGAAACAATTCTTTTTTTACCCTATTCTTCAAGTGATCTACATACTGACATCATGTGACACGATTTCCATCACGTTTTGATAAAATCAAATCTAGTATATCTTGCTGGCAAAATGCAAAATCAACAAATATGGCAACATGATGATTCTCAAACACGGTGCTTCACTGTGTGTGAGTTAGCTATTGAACCTGGTTAATAGATAGATTCTAAATCGGTGTGTGTGTGTGTGTGTGTGTGTGTGTGTGTGCGTGTGTGTGTGTGGGGGGGGTTGTGATCACTCACCTTCTGTGTGAGAAAATCCCTCGGCAGTGACTTTCCATTGGATCAGCACTCCGAGGAGGGACAGGACAGGCCACACCCCCAAGATGATCCAAGTAAACCAGCACACTGGCCTCTTTGGCGCCACCTGCAAACATTACATTTACAATTTTAGATGAATAATTTAATTTCATTAAAACCATTCAATTGTTCCAGAAACGCTAGCTTCTAACTATTGTGGCACTTCAAAACCTCTTTAGAAGTTATCTCTTTAAAAGCTCCTGCACTAAAAGACTCAGTGAAATATATTTTCTCCGTTGAGTGAATGAAAAGAGCTTTGATAAATATTCTGAAGATGTTGGTAGTAGATTATGGTAGTGCTACAAATCAAATACAGGCTGTGACTAATGTAATTAAAGATCTCAATATATGACCGGAGGGAGTGAATACATTAAGATGAATACATTAAGATGCTTCAATACAGAGCCCAGCAGGGCACTGCACTACATGACAAGTATGTACTAGATTCAAATAATATGCTGTAGTCAGATCACAACTCAAAAGATCACCTGTGGGTGACTTTGGATCAAACGTGGGAACAGATTTTAGATTAAGCCTTTGCAGGCAGTTTTGCGGTATAAACTGTGTTATGCTGATATCGGATTGGATTTTCGCATTAGTGCTGTCAGCTATTTAATTCACTGCTTTAGCTCAAAAACAGACATTTCCATTTGGGTATGTTATCAACAAACATATTTTTTTTATTGCATTTTTGCAACGCTGATTCCAATAAACCACGTACATCTGATCCTTCTGTACTGTTCATCTGACTGCACTATTCTTCACTTTGTTGTAATATGTTTGTTTCACGATATGTTTTGTATGTTTTTGTATGTATTGTATTTTGTCCTTTCTGTGGACCCCAGGAAGATTAGCGGTCGCTAAGGCGTCAGCTAATGGGGATCCAATAAATAAACTAAACTAAACTAAACATCATACAATTATACATTCTAATAAAAGATTTATTATCCAAGCTTAACTTAGCCTGTTTTTCCTTCACTTCGACCTCACACATATCAAACGTGACCACACACACACAAGTATAAACATTACACACACGGAAAAAAACAACATGCCTCAAGTGAATGAATAGCATGTTGACGCAGAAACACAGATGAGCCTACCCGGATTCTCTCGTAGACGTAGTGCACCAAGGCGAACAGCTCGATGAAGTAGTCCACGGTGACGGTGATGATGGCAGAGCCGAAGGTGGCAGTGGAGAGGGTGACGAAACAGCGCTGCCATTGAAGAGTGAGGACCGCAAATAGCGTCCCAGAACCCAGGAGGATACCCAGAGGAACCCACACTGTTCTGGGGTGGTAGAACTCCTCCATGGCCTTGGTGAGAGAGGGGAGGGTTAATGTCTCGCTGGCGTTTGTTTACATTTCAGTTTTCATGGTTTGAATGACCAGATTTAGAGTTTGTCTGTGATGAGTTCTGAAGAACTTTGACATTTAGGTTGGCATCATGGCTTATTGTCAGCAACACTCACCACACGGCATACTGATTATAGTACATGCACTTTTGCACATTCACTTTTGCACATTCACTTTTGCACTCCTGCCCTATTTTTGTTTGTACATATTGTGATTGTTTTTTGTATTTTACTTACTGTGCAGTACCTTTTGTGTTTTTATGTCCTGTATGCACCACGCACCATACACACCAAACAAAATTCAAGGTAGGTGTAAACCTACTTGGCAATAAACAACATTCTGATTCTGATTCTGATCTTTTTTTTAAATGGAAGACCTAAAGAGCGGTGTGTTTTGTAGTCAGTTATTATATAATCGTAGGTGTTTGAAGTGCTGCTCTGCTGTTTTGTAGTAGGATCACCTTTTTGCCAATATCCTAAATGACAAGATAAATAGAGAGCTAGGTAGCTAGCTGCCGTGGGAATAGCTTAGAATAGAATAGAATATAAACATACTTTATTAATCCCCAAGGGGAAATTTGTGGACACAGTAGCACCAATAAACTAAACACTCAAGAATAAAATATAAATATAAGAAAGAAAGAAAAAGTGACTGTGCATAAACTATACAAAGTGAAAAAAAAAAAAAAAAAAAAAAAAATATATATATATATATATATATATATATATATATACACACAACATATATGCAAATACAGCAGTGTAACTAAATTAAATATAGACAATGTGCAAAATGAATGGTGTGTATGTTATTGCACTAGCTTCAATGTCATTTCCGCATGGTTTCTACAGGATCTCCTGCATACACTCGCCACTCTCTGATATGACTGGGCCCAAAAGAGCGTTGTGTGATAATAGTACAACGCTTTTATCATTCATCTTAAGGTGCCCTTTGTATATGTTATTTACCTTGACATTCTGGACAGAGATGCATCTAAATAGTGCACAATAAAATGTGTCTCCTCACCACCAGTGAAGCCACTCCTAACAGCAGGCCCAGCAGCAGGCCCACCATAAACAGTCCCACGCTGCGGACCAGCATGGTCACCAGGCCACACAGGGTCCCGATCCCCAGGCCGATGCCCACCGAGGCCTCTACGCTCAGCTGAGTGTCCATCACCCTCTCCTTGTAGCACAACATGAAGATGACCACTGAGCCGAACATCAGGCCGGTGAGGAACAACACGGCCTTGAAGCATCGATAGCCTGGAGGAGAGTTGGGAAACAAACCACGGTAAGGTTATCTCAAGCATACAAACGCTGGTACATGCTGTGCATCACTGTGCATATGATTTGGTTTCTCTTAAACACACAAAACAAAGTCAATATATGGTGAAAGCGGATTTGGGGATCATTTTATAATGATGTACTATATAAAGCCTTTCTAAATTGTAGCCATGGATATTCATGGTTTACAGATAAGCCATCAAAAGAAGCCAATTTTGCTGATGTCCATGTATTCTCCATATAACTGTTTTTGTCTTTTGCTCTGTTTCTTATCTGGCAGATCACGACCAATCAAAAGTCTGAGCTTTTGACTTCCTTCCTGGTCCAATTTACGATGGTAGCAACCAATTACTTGTTTTTACAAAGGATTTATGACTACTATATAAAGGGATAATAAATCCAACATTGACAGGCAATTAATTTCCCCTTTATGAACAGCCACATGCGTTTGATCGCTGCTTTAATAAGTTATTATTTTGTTCATGCTTCGAGTCAAACTATTCCTCAAAGTAGCTGACCAAGTTTAGATGGCTTTTGTAAGTTCTTGACTATAAAGGCCGTTATCTTATCTAAACAGAGAACGCAGGGATGATGCAGAATGAACCGCAACCCGCCCGCGGTGCAGGGCGAGGGGAGCATTTCTTCATTACGAGCAGATAAACCGTCTCTAGAAACCTTTATGAAACTGCTTTCAAATATGATAATCATCTTATTACAAAAGGTCATCCACATCCATTAGTCAACATGCCTGCTGATTAGAACAGCTGCACTCCTCTTCTTTATCTTCTCTTTTCCCGTCGAATGCCCCCTCCTGTCCTTGGCCTGACTCAGTTTATCACCTTTTTAATGTGCTTTCCAAAATGCAAAGTATTACAAGCTCAAATGATCAAGAGTTACAATCTCCATGAGCCTGGCTTCTGTGTTTATTAATACGTGCGTCTCCCTTTCTGTTTGCTCTGCCGTTGCTTCTCTCTCTGTCTGTCTCGATGGGAACCCGGATCAGATTGTTATCTATGTGTAATCAGGCATTTCACAGCCTTGTTTATTTGATGCACTACCGCTGGCTTTCTTTACTTCCTTCTGCTCAATTCTGTGTGTTTTTCACACCTGTTTTCTCATAGCACCGTGTCTGATTGAACAGTCTGACATGGAGTAACCGTAGCATTTCCAAAGCATAGCACCTGAACATTCATTCGGTCAGCAGCCGTCCCAAATTGTTCTTTAATATCAGTCTTCCTCAATCAATGAATACATTGACTGCTCTTAATCTTCTGGTCACTGTGCTCCGACCCATCCTTCCCTCTCCTTTTCCTCTGTCAGACTGTAGAAATATCCTTTCATATGCAAGTGTGGAGTTTCTGAACAACGCCAACAATGTGTATTGTTTCTTGTTTGCAGAAAGGTGTTTTTTTAGAGCAAGAGCTGGCAGTGAGGGAGAAACTGCACCTCTTTATTGTCTTTTTTTAGTATGCTGTTAAACAGAGAAACAGATGGTGAAGGACTGAGGAGCAGTGTTTGAAGAACAATGATGCAGTTCTATCCTGTAACACAACACCTTGCCTTTCATTTTATTGAAGTTTGAAACACATTTTATAATCAGTATGATTCTCTGAATTTAAGTTTTTATCAACTATACGCTCTCAGAGTTGGGGGTAATTGAGAAGTTAAGAAAACTAAAACATAACAACATTTAGCATGTAATATTCAATGATTCCGTGTGTTATCCGTAAGGTTATCGTGCTGACAAAGCTAATTAAGTTTTTTTTTAAATACGTGCATGAATCTGATTGTGTGTGACTGCATTCTCAAAGTCTTTGCAAAACCGCCACAGCAAGATTACAATCTCTGCCACAGACTCTTCAACTAGAAAACGTCTCCAAGTAAATGATTATACAGTCCAGTAAGCCAACCCGAGGATATATATTGTATCTTTGAATAGAAATGTATAAATCACTTTTAATGCAGTGTCATTATTGGATCATGGTTATGTGATTTTTCCAGTGTGTACTCAAGAGGAACTATAACTTTTCATCCATCTTTTTTTCTTCCAATGAAAACAACTCCATTACAGAAGATAATTTTCTAATTATTTATGGATTTCTCATTACTTTTTTACTTTCACATCCAAATCAATCAAGATGAGCCCTTAATTATTGTGATGCAATCCAACAGAGGTAATCACCGGGCACAACATTCCACCTCAAGTAATGACTTTTTTATTAAAATATACAACTGACCCCATGCATAAAGTATAGGTTATGGTGTTTGATGGCACAGTGAAAAAAAACACCCCCAAAAAAAACAGCCAGGCCTGGTATTTTGTAATAATTGCAAAACCCTGTGCTTCTTTTTTTTCTGTAGTTCAAATGTAACATTTAGTTGAAAGAAACGAGAACATGCTTCGGAATGGGGAGAAGGAGCGCTAACAGACAGCAGGGAGTCCAATTTGTTGGTTCGTCTGCTGATCGTTTGGCATCGGGTGAAAGGGAACAGATATTTAGAGTTTTTATGGAATTCTAAGAAAACATTCAAACATATAACAAAGCCACAACAGCTTAGTCTGTAGGAATGAGATTTAAATATTGATGCACATAGACAGAAACATGAAAACCTCTGTTTACTGCTGTTAAATCAATACTATCATGGACCAGCTAAGCGGAATGAACTGGAAACGAGATGTTAGGTCTCTGAGGCGACATGTTGCACTTTCATGAATGCTACACGCAGACGTCCATAAATGATCTTTTACATTCATTCATCCAGTTTTGCTCTTTTGTAAAAGTAGTCTATGTTCGTTTACAAAAATCACACTGCACTTTTTATGGATGATGTACATGTGTATACATTTTGAAATTATGTTAAACTAATGTAAAATAAATAGTTTGGCATGCTGGGCGATATGCTTATTGCTCCCTTGTTTGGAAATTAGAGGCCACAATTGTTTTGGCGACTATGAAGGTGGATATAGCTAAGAATAAAGCCGAGAAACAGAGGAAAACAGTGAGTCTGGCTCCGTCATAAGGTAATTAAATATGTCTTTAATTTATATGTACATGCAATATCTTGTTTGTTTAACACAAAACAGAGAGTGTAAAAACAACTGAGTGTGATGTTACGTGGCGGATGGCTGCACCAGGATATTTCTTGGCTGCCTGCAGTAATTTGGAAAGATCCTCTTTATGCTTTTATGGATTAGACAATATTGTATTTATACAATGTGTTAACTAATTAGCCTTGTATGTGCTAGTTGGGGCCATTGTGTACCCTTTGCACGGAGCCATGCTAGCTGTTTCCCCCTGTTTTTAGTCTTTGTGCTAAGCTAAGGTAACTGGCTGCTGGTTGTCGCTTTTCCTGAAGTACAAACATCTAAATATTGACACAAAAAAACACGATTTTCCCAAAAGTGAACTATGCCTTTTAGTACCAGCACAACCCTTATGAGTACACACTTTGACTACATCCTCACTTACCGAAGAAGCAGTAGATGATGCCAAAGAGGCAGCACATGGAGCAGACCACTGAGGGAACAATCTCATATCTCCTCTCAATCTCCTGGTCGCACTTCAGGCTCGCCTCAGCCAGACCCAGCAGTTGATTGGTGGAAGTCATGGTGACTGAAGTGAAGGGGGGGGGTGTAGGGCAACAGATGAGGACAGGGGTTAGGAGTAGCGGGGGTGTCACGGGCCGGCTGGATCAGTGGGTCTCACCCATTGAGACGTGTCTACCTGCAAAAGTGGGGCATAGAAAGAAAGTGATGGAGAGAGAGGGAAGAGTGGGAAGAGAGAGGAGGGAGTGATTATTGATTGCTCATTTCAAGTGCTCAACTGTAAGTGCCGACACAGCAGTAAGCATGCATTACAATTTTGAAAAAAAGAAACACCCCAGTAGATCACAGCTGCTCTCACAGTGACGACTGCAGATGAAAAATAGCAACTCAGCCGATATCATTGACTTGGATATTCAGTGAAGAGGCGCCAACAAATATTTGCCAAGAGTTTTAAAGTATTTCACCGTCAGTGGAGGACCTGCAGCACACACACTGTGGTTGCCATGGCAAGAATCAATAGAATGCGTTAGCATACATTTGCATGGAGTGGGAAGAATAAGACTGAATTTTTAATTTTTTGCCACAAAGCTAAATTCTTTTCAAAGGATAAAAAATTAAACTCCTTACTGTGAGTTTTATTCCCCCACCCACCCGTGAGATAATACTCCAGCAGATTCTTACTGCTGTTGTACCATCAAACTGAAAGACTGCTCATCATATGGTACAAAGTAGTGCTGCAGTATTGACCATGAATCATGTTTAACTATTGTTTTGAGACATTATGAAGCAAAAAACTCAAACATGATGGTTAAGGTCTTAAAACATGAGCGAGGCAGCGGCATGCGTGAACAATTAATCAAGACAAACTTCTATATAGCAATAACATTGTGAAGGAGATACTACTGTAATGTATGTTTAGATGCAAAAACAAGAAGAGCATGTTCGGCTTTTATGACTCTAGGATGTCGGGAAATTAAACTCTTGAAACAAATGTCTATGAGTGTAATAATTGTATCCATTTGGGAGGGAAAAGGCAACACAAACAGGACAAAACTATTATTTAGTAAAAGCATTCATTGTATTTATTAAACATTTAATATGCTATATATTGCACCAGCTATTCAGTGTAATTACCGAGAATTACTACTTTGGACTTTAATTTCTAAAGGATGCCATAGGGCAGCCTGCACTGTCATTTATGAGCAATTATTGGTTTCATGATTTATTTTCCGTACCCAGAGTGTAATTTACAGTATAACCTCTCATCTAATGAGATGTTATGTAGAGATGTTCTATTACACAATACAGCTCAGTATTGATGAATTAATTCTCAATTGATCTCCTTCGGTCTTTTGGGTCAGCAAAAGACTCAAGCAGATAAATTAGGAGTTAGGTGTGAGCTGCAGATTACATTACTCCCTTTTTTCTTAGAAACATTTGTTGAGGACTTTTGTTGGATGAAAATGTGCCCTGGGCTTCCACTTTTGTACTTTGTTTGGGTAGTTTCTGTGCCATCCGTGAATTCATTACATAATGAAGTGATCAAAGTCAGCTGTCAGCTCAAAGCCACGTATGGTATGTTGTGTGGAGATCAAGATCAACTCAGCCAATCACTGGGCCACACTCCCAGCAGAATACATATCATATATAAATTGCACATAAAAACACATACAGTAAAATATATCCCCACACAGGTACACTCTACTGTACGTGTTGGTTATTAAAGCACCAAATCCCAACTGTTTCATTTCCAGTTAACTCGATCCGTGATGGACACCTTTAAGTGGGTACCTCCTTTTACACGGTTTCCATTTGCCATGTACGATTCCTACGTAAACCATTTCTTTGACTAAATTCCACTCACATAGAGGAGAATGTCACCAAGTGTACGCTCAGTCAAGGTCTAGCAGCATTCTTCTGAAATAACCAATTGCATAACAACACTGTAAATACGGAGAGGGATGAGCCAAGTGAAAAGAAAGTATTCAGTATACTGGAAAACACACCACTGTGTCTCAATAAATACTAGCTCAACATTTCCAGGTGTCACGAAGACATCTAAATGGAGCTATAGCTCAAGTTCAGACAGGAAGACGGTACCCCTCATGCCAGCCAGGTATCCCTCATATGTCTGCTAATCATTTCCCACATATGCTCACTCACTGTTTACTCGCTGTCATCGCTCGGCGCCGTCTATCAGGACATCAGCTCCGCAGATCGGGCCGGTCCAATCTATCCAATAAGGACGGGGAAACAAGGACATGGCGAGCCAATCATCTCGCTGCTTTCTGTCTCTCTACCTTCAGTTCATTCAGGTTGCTGCGACGCACCCCTCCACCGCCCCATCTCCACCCCACCCAGTCTTCAGGGATCCATCAGCTCATCAGCACCACCAGGTCTGGATCTCAGTCGACCCTCAATTACAAATCTCCCCTAATGGCCAAAGACTCTGAGAATTTATCATTGCATATGAACTGTTAACAATCAACATTACCCTTTGCTCATCTATCTGGCCTCTCCCTGATTGAAATGTCAGCTGCTATAATTGCGTTTAAGCCCTAGGCACAGTACCTTTCATCAGATACATTTCTATGTCAGCAACACACACCTTTTATTTTCTTCTGACCACTGAAAGCACTTCACAAAACACCACACGTCATTCACACCCATTCATACGCTGACGGCAAAGGCTACCATGCAAGTCGCCACTTGTCGATCAGGACTAGCAAACTATTCAAACCATTCGTGAAGCGCAGGACAGCCTATGGGAGCCCGTACCTCTCCAAGGACACATCGACATGGACCAACAGAGCCTGGGATCAGACCGCCCTCTAATTCAAGGACAAGCCACTCTATTACTAAGCCACAGTCGCATGGTGATGTGGTAGACCTTTAGCTAACCTAACTGAAAGAATGAGGGAGCATTAAGGAAGCACTGCGTCTGCCAAGGCTGTACACCCCCCTAAACTTCACATTATGTAAAACAGGAAATGTTTATAAAAGCTACATCTATCAACTGGATGAACATTAAACTGCATATCGTAATAGACACTCATGAGATGCATATGCTGGATTTATGTGCAAAGCTTCAAAGAAAATTTAAAAAGAGACCTTTTGAGTACAAATATAAACAATCTTAGATCCTCCAGATCTGCACTTTTAAACAGAAAGCCTGAAGTAGTTTGGATTTCATGCAGAGTGAGTCACAAATCTGAAAAGTAATGGGAGGAATTTCCAGTTAATTATTGCCTGTTTTGGAAAGACAGGAGAAACCGTTTGTGAAGCCTGCAGCCTCATCTCACCACGGGCACCCCAACTTCGGAGAAAGATCGAACTGAGGATGCTGCACTGCCAAGAAGAATAAGAACAAATTGAAAATATGCTCAAATGTGTTGGTCTTTAAAGCTGCCTGCCTTCTCTTTCTTTGTTCTTCTTCTGCACAGTAAATATAGATACGTCACAAAGGTTTTTCATCCCTTGTCATGCATTATAATATGTCTGATGCTGTGCAACTTTTAGTGCTGCAGTGACTTGGAAGTTTAGTCTTTAGTTCAGTATGTAAAAAGTTTATTACTGCAGCGTTTGGTTTCTTCTGCGGTGTTTTTGTATGTCCCTGGCATTCAAAACAACATATGCAAAGACAAATGTACACACTCTGTTACACAAAGTCACATACATTATTGGAGGAAGAGGACATGTGTTCTCCTTTGCTTGATATGGTTGATGTACCCACAGCCACAAGGAGAACACAGGGGAACATTCATTTAATAAACTACAGATTGGTGATCTGAATAATACAATATCTTCACTATGAAAAGAAAAATAATCACAGAAAGTCAGGATATCTTGTCCGTCCCAAGTGCTGCACCAATGTTTATTTCAAGACCGCTTCATCAGATAAAATAGTAATCATCCTCAGTTGGCCGAGTATGACTCTTCAAGCTGAATGTGGATTTCAATGTGTGGGGATTTTGTCAATTCTCATTCTGACCTGCCACTGCCTCTGCTAACTGCTACCCTCACAGAGGAGATGCCATGATTAGAAAATAGCCCATCAATAAGGTCACAACAAGGAACAAAGAAAAACAGTATATTATGCAACGATGTCACGTCCTGTCTGTTGCTATAACAACCAGCAGCGGTACAAGGACCTTGCAAATGGGAACTGGGGCTCGTCTCCATGGGAATGTGCAGGCCAAGAGCCAATCCGTAATGGTTTCTTTGAAGCTCTTGGCAGCAGATGGTCCTGACCTCTGACCCTATTCAGCTAGTGCCTGTTTATCATTCATCAACATATTAGGGTGACCACTAAACTGAGAGCATTATGGCAAAAAACAGTCCAATCCTCGATGTTACATTCTAAACGGTAACCAGTTACCCAAAATCTTGGAGTTTTGATGGATCAAACATATAAAGTCTCAGAAGCCTATAAAAGGTTAAGTTACAACACAATTAAAGCCATATGTAGGGTATAATGACGGCAGTTTAACGCTGAATTGTAATCATTCGCATGTCAACATTTCATTTTTGATTCTAGATTCTTTTGATTCTAGATTTTGCATGTTACCAACTCTAAAGCAGACAAAATTGTCTCTAAATTATAAAAAAAACCATGTGAAGGAAGACACCATCCGTACAAACAGAGGAGTACAGCTCTGAATTGGTGTTGGATTCTCTGTGTGATCAACATCATCATTGTGTAGCAACACATGTTTGCTCCACATGTTGTTTTCCATCAGCTCACATAGGGGCTATAGTGTGTAACCTCTGCAGTGAAACGACATCTACATTTTGTCTCACTGGCTCGATTGTCCTCCCTGCTGACAACGGGGACCACTGAATCAACTCACAGCACCTCAATGTTCCCATGATGATGTGCTCAGCCAGAGCCTCACTTGCATGCCTCCATCAGCCAGACGAGCCGATAATGTTAGGTTACATATCAACACCACTGGCAGTGTAATAAACTTTGGGCGTGTTGATGTGCTCTCTGCTGGAGTGTTGCTCCTCTTGTCAGAGGAGTGGACAGTCTGAGGTCACGGATCAAATCCTCACACTATAATAAGAGTTTTTACGATTTATTCTGCAGCATGCCAGCTCCTGCTATTCACAGTGCAGTGTGACTTTGCCTTCTCCCCTATGAGAGACCTGCCTTTGACAGATGTATGAACTGGTAAAAACAGTTGCCTTGAAAAATGATGCAATCCCTGAATGACCGTCCAACCTGATTCTGTACATGAACATTACATCACTTCAATCGCAATCTGAATAAATATGATGGAAATGTCTAACTGTATTCTGCAGAAATGCTGAGGATTGTGAAGAGGAGTGAAGTCTTTGCTGCTTTTACTGTTTAGCGTGCGAGCATGCATGCGGTGTTTGTTTTAAATTGTGTAAATCGTTTCCTCCCTAAACCTGCTGCGAGATTAATGATATGTTCTAATCTTTTACTGATACGGGCAAACTGACAGGGCGAGAAATAATGTGAAGGGTTTCAAAGTGTTTGTGCCTGTGTGTATGTGTGTGTGTGTGTGTGTGTGTGTGTGTGTGTGTGTGTGTGTGTGTGTGTGTTTCAGCATGAATATTTCAGAGGCCCCACACTGAGTGGTGGCAACAGAGCATCACCAGAACGAGGACACACTACTCTCCAGGGTGTGGATGTGAAGGGTTGGACAGAGTGGGAAAGAGGAAGACAAAAGTGAATAAAAGTGGAAAAAGAGGAAGATGGCAAAATCAGCAGCGGTCTTTGGTCAGGAGGTTTTTCACAAAAAGGAAAAACAGAAAAACTCGACACACACACACACATACATAAGTTCAAATAACGCCAGCATCTCTAAAGGTTAAGAATATCATCCTGTTTTCGAAAGAGTTTTTGCAGGGAACAACAAAGTTAAATGAATGTTTCCTCAAAGACTCCTGGAAACGGGAGGTCAGCGTCTGTACTTTTTAACTTTGTGTTATCCTAAAAAGTGATCTCTGTTGAAGTCTAGTTCATGTGCCAAGAAAACAGTGATGTTAGAAAGTTGAAGCACTGGTGGCTACGGTGTGGTTGAGTCCATTGTTAGTATTGTATGTTTTTAATAATGCCTGATGGATGGTGGATTATGCCTACTATGAACTATTCATAAACTCTGTCAAATTCATTGAATGTATTTTAACTCTAAATCTGTCCTTCTGTACACATTACATCTATTGCTTCTGTCCATCCTGGAGAGGGATCCTCCTCTGTTCTCCTGAAGGTTTCTTCCCTTTTTCCCCCCTGAAGGGTTATTTGGGAGTTTTTCCTGGTCCGATGTGAGGTTTTGGGGCAGGGATGTCTATGTGTACAGATTGTAAAGCACTCCCAGACAAATTTGTAATTTGTGAAACTGGGCTATACAAATAAACTGAATTGAATTGAATACTCTTTTAAAAATTGTTCATCACATTATTTATCAGAATTAAAAACCAATAGGGTTTCTTTAACTTGTGTTTTTTGGTCAAGTTTAAAATCCGACTGCGATTCCTGCCAAGCTCCACTCCACAAGCTCCGTTTCAGTTTACGGATAAGTTCCAGTCATCTCGGGTTTGGGATATTTGTTTAACAGATTTCTGGCCCGATCCTGACGCAACAGCTGTGAACTGAATTGTCAACAGCAGCATGCCTTGAAAGAAACATTGGTGCCATTACTCTGGATAATAAACAGGCCTCCCTCTGAACAGTCAGTGGAGCTACTGAAGAAACGAACTCCAGAAACCTGACAGTCCATGGATCGTCGAGAGTAATAGAAAACAGCTTTTTCTGAAAAGTGATCTTATTGAATTTTTAAAATCAAGTTATTCAATGCTATGCGGAGCGCAAACAAAAACCCATTCAACTCTATTGTATTGGGGTGGCAGACAAAATCCATCTGTCCATCTCATTTGAACTGTACGAGCGTTTAAATGGACAATCGTCTTTGCTAACTCTGGCAGAAATTGTGATATTGATTTTTAAATGTACTTAAGTGTACTTAGATCAATAGATGGCACCAAATGTTACATCACAGTGTTACCTAATGGTATAGTTCTTTTTTTGTGAGGATAAATTACAATTATACCGAGAGAATAGGGACGAGAGATCAATGTGTTATTTTTCAGTAAGCTAAAGCAGGATGGAGATTTAGTCTGGGTTAGTCTCAAATGTTTTAGAGGTAAACCTCACTAACACTTAACGCTATTACTCAGATATCTGCCCTTTCCCTGCAAGGTGCATAAGAAACTACAGACATGATCCCTGGACTTTAGAGAGAGCAACACGTTCAGCACATGCTCACTATTTGTATTGTAAGCCTGTCTTTAAGGGTAATGTGTTTGATTGATCCAGCGTTGTATCAACGTTCATGGTCCCCACAGGATCAATCCTAAACAAAAGCGTTCCCTTAAATTTACCTCCGACAAACAAAGAGCCAGCTACTCATTAAAGATGGATACTTTTATATTACTTTGGATTCTAATAAATGTTTGGATTTACAAGTTCTGTCAGCTATGCACACTAAAACAGGCGATGTTGTCAAGGTAACGGGACTATGCTATATGAGGAAAATGTATCCTGTGAAAAAAGTCAGTGCGTTCAATTATGCAAACTACTGTCAGATGCCCAAGTTAGGTTTTAATAATAAGCTATGAATACATATAAATATGAATACATTTATTTTTTTCGCACCATACATTTTATTCATTGTTTATATTTTGGGATATCCTGTCATTGAGTAATGTTCTCTTTCTTTGTCTAATTAAATGAAAGCAAACTGGTTTACTGCCCATTGGTGTGCAGCATTTCAATAGAGAAGAAAAGAGAGTGACAGTGTAAATGTACACATTCAAAACCTGTTGCTGTGGATTTAATTATTAAAAGTTATTTACAGACTGTGTGGGCTGAAATGCGAAAGAAGCCCTACTCTACTTCCCAATACTGCACTACATGTTAACAATGGGGTCATCAAACTCATTCTAAAATGCCAAAAGGGAGGGCGGGGGGAAGAAGAGGGGGATTGGCCCTGGACCCCTTAACTGGCTACTTGTTCCCACTTGCTGGCTAGTGTCTTTTTGGAAAACCCAACCAATTCAAATTGGAGAAAAAGAGACGGAGGGCATTCATGTGCACGTGACAGTGAGTAACAGTGTTGCTGATGTCATGGTTACTAACAGGATGACTGTGTTTCCATCCAGACCATCTGTCACTGGGGAGACAACTACAGTCTGTGTGTGTGTGTGTGTGTGTGTGTGTGTGTGTGTGTGTGTGTTGTGAGAAGGGTGTTGCCGGGAAAGCAGAAAGAGACCTATAGAGTTTAAATCTGCTTAAGATTCAAGACGAATCTGACATGAAAGAAATATGACAAAACATTCCTATCTAGCATCTGTTCACATCTGCTGTAGAATAAAGATGCTGTGGGATGAATTCACTGTGCAATTACAGTTATTCCACAAACCATTGAGACGTAACATTAAATGATCTCAGTGCGGTTACACTGAACTAGCTTCCTGGTCAGTTAGCATAGTAACCAGAACGGATCAGACAGCCTTGTATTAGTGGACGTGCCTCCACTGTTGCATCTTTGATTAACTGCTTACCTGAACTTGCAGTATAAAAGCAGCATCCTTATCTTACTGTAATATCTCACCATCATTGTGTTTTTTAGGCTTGGGAAGCCGTAGTTGAGACGGCCCGGGCCTCTCTTGGTAGCCTTTCTGCTCTGTTTCCTAATCCATTTCCTCCATTTCCTTTTTTAATATATTTTGGTCGTGTCTTGATCAAATCTAACAGTCTGTGGTGCTTGGTTGAAAAAATAAATAAATACACGGACAAAATATGTGCACCAGAAAAGACATCACTTATATAATGCCACATCATTGACAAGATACAGGTCCTTTAATAAATAACGCACTGACATTGGGAGAGAAATCCATGGAATAAATATTAATAGTATTATTTTTCACATTTGTGTTACCGAGTACTTTTCAAGGCTATTTCAGTTCCACATTGTGTGGAATAATATCAGCGCTTTAAGGCTAGGGGAATCTACTAATAAAACATTTTTCAACAGTTAAAATGCCTTTTTCTGCAAACAGTCTCGAGTCCATCAGTTTATTTCTGCATCAAGAAATGCTCTTTGAGTCCTCTGCCCAATCCATCATGCTTACACGCATTAAATAAGCCTTTTAACCATAAAATGAAACTTGAATGGAGGAAACTTGCAGAGAAACATTCTCGGCCGAGGTCATTGGTTGCCCGGGTCATTAGGTCTAAAGGCTGGAAGGTGATTTGTATGGGACCTGTTCATTTTCTACTCACGCTCTCCCTCTCTTCCTTTGATCTACAAACCTATTGAGATGTCTGAGTGACTTTTAGACCCCTTGTCTACCTTCCTACCCACATATGCACATACAAAAGCACAATAACGAGGCTCAGAGAGAGAACAGTATGACCCGATACTATTCAAGACTTAATGTTCTCATCTCTAGCTGGTCATTCTCTCACCCAATCCCTTTTCATGCACCTATTCATCCATCGACCATCCATGTATCAAACTACTCATAAAGTGCCACGACAAAGTATGAACAGAAACTGCTTTGCTGTGCAGTGATCCCAGGTGTATCTTCACAAGGTGCATGTGTACTGTGGGAAGCCTCAGAGCACTTAAAGTGAAGTGATCTGAGTGTGTGTGTGTGTGTGTGTGTGTGTGTGTGTGTGTGTGTGTGTGTGTGTGTGTGTGTGCATCTCCCTCTGTCCTGCCATCGAGGCCTCTGATTTCACAGAGAAAATGTATGACTTCAATAAACATCATTGAGCGAGGGCCCGATGCTCGGTTGGCCTGGTGTGTGTGTGTGTGTGTGTGTGTGTGTGTGTGTGTGTGTGTGTGTGTGTGTGTGTGTGTGTGTGTGTGTGTGTGTGTCCGCCCACATGTTGTTGTCCTCAGCAGTGATCCCCCTCTAAGCCCTGGTCATTGCTTGAGCCCTGAAGGTGAGGTGACAGAGGAGTAAAGAGGCTTTAATGAGATTACAGCTCATTCTCTGTCTTGCACCGTCTCTCTTTCCAGCATAATTGATCTCACTGTTGCTTTCAGCTACTTCTCTTCTTTTTTTAATCTTTCTCTCTCTCTCTTTCTCTATCTCTCTCTCTATTTATCTCTTTCTGAACACAAGACGCACTTCAAGCCACAGTGTTAAAACCATCTTCACTCCCCCATGGATCCAGCTGATGGTGGCTGTTCAGAACTGGTTTATTGCACAAATAAACATCAATGGAAATGCTTCAAATTAACATCATTCAGAGAAACGTCTTTTTACAGGTATTTAGGTAATTCAGGTTAAATCTATTTGATATTTATGTTTAAGCTATTATCCCTCCATTTCCTACATAATCATCTGCATGCTGCTTGATTATACCATTTCACAACATCATGTGCACATACTCCAGGGACCTACAACTGCTGACCAACAATGTGAGCGCAATAGTGCAAACACCTGAGGTGAAAGAAGTACTCCTTTTTTATTTTAATGTTTAACTTTTTTACCTATCACAATCTGCAAAATAGCTAGAAACCATAGCTCTTAAACATTTACTTCTAAAGTCTAGGGGAGAAGTATTGAGTATAAAAACATGTAGTATTCAAATACATGAAATATGTTAGGAATGTACTTAAGTGCATAAAGACGTGAGCAAATATACGTTTGCACTAGTAGCAAACACATCTTGTGCATGTTGTCTGGGATGGTGTGAAAACAGGATAAGAGGCTAATACACAGTGTATCTGTTTACATCAGTGTATTCCATCCTTCACTCTTCTCTTTAGCCATGCTGCACACAGCTTTATCTCTCTCTAGAGCCGTGTGCACTGATACTCCTAATAGTTTTTATTCCTTTAATCTTTTTAGTCATCACACATACTGTACACGTAACAGATACAAATGTCTGCATTTGCACACACACACACACACACACACACACATCTTTCAGATGGCAGATGCAGCAGATGTGTCTGGCCGGTATGGGGAGACTATTTCAGCTACAAACCAACATGACGACTAAACACACGCGGCACATTGCCAAAGGGCTTGTACTCGCTGTGAGTCAGATCTGGTTGAAACTACTTTCCCAACCTGACGCTGTCCTCATTACGCTGACCCTGTGCTGATCAGCACACGCTGAGCATTTATAGGGCTCCAACAATTAAATGGATGTCCAGAGAGTATTTTGGTGAGCTGCACAACAAAGGGAAATATATCTGGCCAGTGTGATTAACAGGTGTGTGTGTGTGTGTGTGCGTGTGTGTGTGTGTTTGTGCCAGTGGGAAGGACATCCCTGTAGTGTATTAATGAGATTAGGATCAACCTCCGCCCTTTCTCTCCCCCTCATCATTTTCATTCTAACTCCACCCTGCCAATTCTTCTTATAGTTCATGTTCCTCATTGTATGGTAATCCTTTGTTTTTATATGTATTTATCTCCATCCCCACTTTTCATTATTAGTCTTAACTCTGCCCCTTCAACCCTTTTATCTTCTACCTTCTTTTTTCAGTGTACTATTATATATTGCTCTTGTAAGTCCTATTTGTATTTACAGTCTTTCCTCACTATGTCTTTGTCCGCCCTCTTTAATCTCCCATCCATCTTCAAAAACAGGGAGACCTGTTGCAGACGAGCTCCGTCAGGCGGAGAAGCTCTTGTAGACGTCTTGTTGGCTTGTGTTCACTGTACTTACATCAAAATATGGAGCAACATGGTATGTATGAACGGTACCCATCTTTAACACCCAGCTATATTAAAGTGTTTCTCTCTTAGATCTATATTCATTATGATCAAAATACTGGGCGGCGAGGCCATTTTTCACAATTATTTGGAAACAATATTTGAGAAGTTGAAGGATAATAATAATAATAATGCATTATATTTTTATCGCCCTCTTCCTTCAAGAAGCTCAGAGTGCCACACAGATAGTAAAAACAAATAAAACCGATTAAAACATAGTTAAAAGCAACCCATAAAAAAAGGAATTAAAAAAGGAATAGCTGACAATAAATTAACTCAAGGTAAAAAATAGTCCTTCCTGAATAAAAGGGGGGGGGGGGGGGTGTTGTCTTTAAAAGGTGTAGGACTGAATCCCAGTATGTTGTCCCCATAACCCCGTCATCTTATTTAAAAACATGGACCAAACCTCTCATTCCACGCCACTAACAATTTAATCCAATATCAAGAGCTGTCATGACTCAAACATTGAGCAACCAGGAATAACACCCGTACACCAGAATAACTGTATGCCTGGACCTTTTCAACTTCATTGGAACTAAAAGTTAAATATAAAACACTTTCATTTAGCTCAATACCTCCTGGAACAGTGCCCTGTTGTTTCCTGATCCTCAACACAGTTGCCAGGAGTATAACAGCTTGGTGCTCACAGAGTTTAAATGCATGTTCCTGAAAATGCAGGCCGGACCGTTCTTTATAAATGGTGGAAAAGAAATATGATGAACGTGTTCTTTTGGATAGTTTTAAAGTGAAGTCTACAAACTGAAGGAGAACCCCGTTCAAAGATTGACTAGCTCTACAAAGTGAGAGGATCTGTGGGTTGTCGTAGTGCATCTCCAGTGCTTCGCCCAGTCAAACAAAAGCCCCGTTAGTAACTGGCTGCACAGTGGTTCCTGAAGCCTGTTATACACTCTATCTGATTCCTTTCCCCATGGAAACCTTTTTCTCTGTATCCTCGATTCAAATGCACCTTTAAATCAATAATCATATGTAAAGAGATATCCAGCTCAATTATGTCATGTTTCCTTTTCTAAATCACTACGGGCCAAAATGGGATTGAATACTTGTACCAGCTAAATATCATGTGTTCTTTGCATCTCTTGTATTTCTTCCCCTTTTTCTGTTATATAAAGTAGATATGTGTGCACAGTATGCTACAGGCATTTTCTTGTGTTGATTTGTGTGTCTCCTCTTTGCACCACATGGGCAGCTCTTCTCAAACGCAGAAGAGATGTCCAAACACACACATTATTAGCACCCGCATATACAGAGCAGTCGAATGGTTTAGTGTTGATCCATTTATGAATAACATTATTTTGCACAGCAGAAGTGTGAGAGAGAGAACACACACAATCAAGCTGTGCCAGTTTCAGAACAGTGCGGGGTGAAAGACAACATGCGCATGTTAAACAAAGGAAATAAAAGAAAATGTCTGCACAGTAAGTTCAGCAGGTGTGCAGCTTATAATTACATATTCTGTACTAAAGCTAACCGTTAATTATGAAGATATTTCATGTGCTGTCACTGTACCCCGAAGAGAGGATGTGTCTAGATAGATGGATAGATAGATAGATAGATAGATAGATAGATAGATAGATAGATAGATAGATAGATAGATAGATAGATAGATAGATAGATAGATAGATAGATAGATAGATAGATAGATAGATGGATGGATGTGGATGTGCACAAGACTTTCTGCAAGTGCAAATCAATTTGTCTCACACTGTTTACACACTGTCCAAACCAATTATGCACACGCGTATCAAATACAGAGTTTAGTCTTTTCAATTATTAATTGCCACACATCATAAAGGATTTATCTGGCTGTCACTGATGCTGCCTGGAGGGGTCTGGAGGTGCTCGGGACTTGTGTGAGAGCCCCAAATGTTCCATTAAGCAACGGTTTGAAAACAATAGAGGGGCAACAATGGGAGAGGAGAGAGTCCTCCGTGTGTCTAATGTTCATGCAGTGATGGGCATGTGGGATGTGGGCGACGTAATAAGCTCTCGGGCTCCGTCCACAGTGTGACATGTGGTTGCTTTGAGGCGCTGAGTGGAGATAACTGAACAAAACGTGACACTTTAGTCGTCTCGTTATAGGATTCAATAGGTGTTCGGGCAAGCGTATCACAACACGTGAACAAAGAGAACTCACCTCAGAAATGCAACATGTTCGCGTGCGTTTCCTTTGTCATCCCCGAGTCCGCACGAGAGAAGCGGGAGAACACACATCAAGATTTCAAAAAAATCAGAAGAGCATCTCCAGTGGTCTGCTTGAGGAAGCCAACATGGTGATCTCAGTGGACCAGCAGGCTCCGTTCAACACAGCAACACAACCAGACAGCGGAGCAACTCCACAAGAAAAAAAAGCCTGAAGCAAAAATGAAACAATGCTCAACTCCAACGTCTTTACTCGCTGCTGTCCGCTGTCCACACAGACGCGCTGTCGTTACAGGGGCTCCTCTTGTAATATTGAACGTCGATCACGGACCGGTGCGACGGGGAAAGCCTTGCGGATTTTATTCCGTGTTTACATCATGCTTTGCTTTTAAATCCCTCCGGACGCGACCTGTGTATGCGCGGCTTCCTTTGTGCTCTCCGTCTCGCTCACTGTGGGTAACGGTCTAAACCATTCCAGCAGCAGGGGGAGGGGAGAGGGAGGGGAGAGGGAGGGGGGGGTATTCATGTGGATACGTGAACGAATGGGTTTGGTGACTCGTGGCCAAATGTTGTTATTGTCGGGGATAAAGAGACGCCGGGGAAGAGATGATGGAAAAGGGAAGATGGGGGGAGGAGGAGGAGGAGGGGGGAGAACGTGGGGACATGGGAGGAAGGAGAAAATGGGAGGGGGGGAGGGGGGTATGTCATGTACAGGGGAAAACAGACGGCTTTACTGTCACCGCAATCCAATGCAAATGTGAAAAGTGATTTATATTTGTTTTTAAGTGGTAGGCTATTTTACGAAATAACATTCTGTATCGAAATGAATAATCGTATGGTGATGTTTGGCCGTTTGTGACTAGAACAACAACAACACCTCTCACATGCACGTCTCGTGTAACCATGCGCTCGTGCTAGATTATGCAACATACATGTACTTACATCCAGTGTAACGTTGTGCTGGGGGGTCTTTATGGAGCCTTTTGTTCGGCTGCCTGTTACTTCCCTCAGCGCCAGTGTTGGTTCAGGACCTTGGAGAGCTCTCCGCCTGCACCAGCCACCTGTATCAACAGGGCTGTATTATGTCCATCATCAATACAAAAACATGTGCTACACAAATATTGTGTGGGTCATTGTTCACCAGGATAATGAAATGTATCAGTTGCAGCCCTCTTCACCACGAATCAACTAATAATTATTTGGAGCAGCCCGATCTGTGAGATAATGGCAGATTATCCTCTGCACGCAGCACTCTGTCAGTCGTGTGTGGCCGTTGAGCAACAACAGACAGATTGTTTTAAAAGATAAATAACTTACTCAGAGCTCTGTGCATAAGGTTTTGTTTATGGATATGATGTACCAATGGCGCCATCTCCTGGAAAGCTTCTCGTGGCGACACCTTTCGCCAGCAGATAAAACCTGTCGTCGTCAAGTGGCAGCTGGAGTTCACGTGCGTAAAGCTGTTGACCATCCTGGAGAAGACACGATATCAGGGTATCAGAGCTGCTTAACAAGTCTACTCAAGATTGTAGAATCAACAGCTCGATTGTATTGTTCAGTTTCACTCAACGTTCATTTTGGAATATTTCTGATATATTATTTCCAAACCAAGGTGCACTGCAGACAAAATAGGGAAATATTTCATCCTTAAAACGTGATGCCTCCACATTGTCTAGCAATCGTTTGTTCCTTTTTCAACTTGACTGTCGAGCTGCACTTCAGTGATCTACTAGTCTAGTCCTCCTGTCACTTATCATGTGTTACGTAACGTCATAATATCAGAGAGATGACATGTTAATACAGTATGCTTAGAAGCAGATCAACGTGCGAATGTTGATTGTTTATTTAATGGTTTGACACATTGATACTTTTACGACTTCCGAGTAATTGTGTTTAAAACTGACAGAGATCAGCAAAGACATTTTGTGAGGGTAGTAAGTACAGCGTTGTAAAGCATCACACAATGTTGATAATGCGTGCAGCTCTATACTCGATGTCGCATATGCTGTGCAGGCTCCTGTGTGGACGCGCAGCAGCAGCTGTGCCTTTAAGAGCCTCTCTGACAGCATCCTCCTCTGTCACGGACGCGCACTCGGCTGCTCAACATTTGAGAATACAGGTTAGCTTTCTGCATACACATCATCCTCACGATACATCATACCGTCATATAATTATATTTATACCCATTATTTCTCCACTGGACATTGATGCATTTGCCTCAACGGTTGCCGTAGCGGTCCATCCGATCGTTATTGCTCCTATTTCCTTCCTTCTCTGCACCCAAAGACAGATCTACGCTACAAGATGGCTGAGTTGAATTTGGGGAAGGGGCTGACCGCAGGGAAAGTGGCCAGCAACGTTCAGAAAAAACTAACGAGAGCCCAAGAAAAGGTAAGAGCTGCTCACCAACGGGTTAATGGGGAACGCTATGGGGAATTACCGTCCAGGCCTCGCCACGAAGCAGCAGCGACACATCCATCCTCCACAGGGCAAAGTGTCGCATCACGACATCAGAGATAATAAGTGCAGGGATGCTGACGGCCTATCTGGGGATGGAGATGTCCACTTCAAACAAATCGTAACTGAAGTCAATGTCATTCAGCGGGCACGTGCATATTGAACATAAATGGACCCACTGGTAATTTAGCCTCTGACTGATGCGCGTGTCTGGCATTATAAATTACAATTTGGGTTTTTTCAATGAGTGTTTGTCACACAAATGGTAACCGCTAAAACACTTTACATGTTGCCAGCACTATGATGAACATTATTACACATGCTGCAATAGATATAGATCTACTAGGCCTTGTCTGCGTGTATGCACCTGTACGTTGTGCTCTGAATAAATGGCAGGGGGCGCTATTTGTCAATAATAATGCATCATAAACAGTAGAGAGACAAGCAGAAAGAAAACAGATAATGGTGCTTCTGTAAATCTAGTTTGCTTTAAATGTGTGCATGTCCATGTCAGCCTACATGGATGTATATATAAATAATGAACACAATGCATTATATACTGCCAATGAGAATTATCTATGTTATTTACTTATCAATAGATTTGTTTTACTCATGAATACTAATAAATCATATTTGATATAAGCAAGAGATCAAGAGAAATCAACATTCCCACCTGGCCTCTCAGGTCCCCCCAGCTCGTCTGTCCACCATGGGGTCAAGAGCCTTTAGCCGCTCTGCCCTTTGCCTCTTGAACTCCCTCCCCCCTGAGTGCCTTGAAAGACGCCTTATAAAATAAATGTATTATTATTATTATTATTATTATTGATCTAATTATTTATTTAAATTATTATTATTGTTTTAATTATTATTATTATTATTATTATTATTATTATTATCAAGACAAGACAATAATGCATGTGTTGTGTCTTTTATTGAAGATGTCTCATCCTTTGTCATATAACCAAACTAAATAAATATCTAACCTGACCTTTGGTATTGTCAGTAATGATGTGATGCGTTTACTGATAGGTTCTTCAGAAGCTTGGCAAAGCTGATGAGACCAAAGATATTGCTTTTGAGGAGGAAGTGATCAACTTCAACAAACAATATGTGAGTACAGTCCAATGAGTACACTCTGTTGTATGGCAGAGTCATATTTCTAATTGCATATGAATCAATAATAATAATGACTGATTATTGCATTAAAAAAACATAACTTGCAATACTTCTTTAGTCCTATTTGTAGCCTCTGCATATGCAAACTGTGTCTATCTGACCTCTGACGGGTTTGCATTTGCTGAGATATTTATGTATGAAATATGTGCTGGCCCAACAGGCTGTGAACATTTTGTGTTTTTAGTTTTTGGTTCTAAGCCGCATCGTTTGTGTTTCACCCTCCAGACTGAAGGCAGCAAACTGCAAAGGGACCTTAGGGCATACCTGGAGGCAGTGAAAGGTGACACACACAAGCCTTTACAGATCCATACTTGCACATACAAAGTTGTACATGTAAACACCCAGTTGTGGATGTGGAAATACACACCGTAACCCTGCAAGTATCTATTGATGTTGCACTAATGTAGAATATGTGCTTGTCCTCAGCCATGCACGAGTCCTCCAAGAATGTGCAATCATGTTTGGCTGACATGTACGAACCGGAGTGGTCTGGCAAGAATGACGTGGATTCCATTGTGGAGGTCAGAAACCCTTTTCATGAATGAGTTGTAAATGCAGAGATTGCCTGCGTGTGTGGCGGTTTGCGGAGAAACTGGTTTCCATATAGAGGTCAGAACCACTTCATTTATAGTTTATGTATTAGTTGATTAACTGAGTGAGTGAGTGAGTGTGTGTGTGTGTGTGTGTGTGTGTGTGTGTGCTTGGCTCCTGATGAGGTTATGCATCACAGCAGCTATTTTTCGGTCTGCAAAGCGGAGTCCTCTTGGCAGAATTGGCCAAATCTTGACCATGACCATCTCTTGTGATATATGTTGATTAGCTCTTTGGAATTGCAATAAGTATATTACTCAGTCTTGAAGATCATTTTGGTTTAATGGTTCTTATTTGACAAAACTACAAGCTAGCTCCCCCAAAAAAAAAAAAAAAGGCCAATCAGTTAAAAGGTTTATTCTTAATTTAGATTCAAGATTAAGAGTCAAGGCATAGCTGCAGAGCTACAAGCAATGAACTCAAACGTGGTGGATACATGTGTCTGGGAAGCAGCGTAGAGATTCCAGTGAAACAAGCATCCCAAGCAATGTGTAATATACCATCTGTAATTGTGATGATGTGTGGTATTGTTATGTTCATCCATGCTGTAGGACTGTGATGTGCTGTGGACTGACTACCACCAAAAGCTAGTTTCTAATTCTCTCATCTCCATGGATACTTACCTGGGCCAGTTCCCTGATATCAAGGTAAGCTGTGTGGTTATAGAAGTCTGTAGCGATCATGACCAAAAAGTATTATCATTGAGTGTCCAGGCTTTCCTCTACATCTTATTGGGATCTTACAGAAAAAGGAAAGAAGTTTATGTTTCGAATATGAAATCTGAGTTCTTCCCTGCAGATGGAGACGCTGAATATTACAAAACTCATTGTCCCCTTTCTGTCCAGGCACGTATAGCTAAGAGGGACAGGAAGCTGGTCGATTACGACAGTGCCAGGCACAACTATGCCATCACACACAAGACCAAGAAAAAGGACGGGGGCATTAAAATTACCAAGGTGAAACCTATTCTAAATGTTTTGACACAAAAGCAGTGGCACTCTGATTATGCTGTAATTTCCTAAATAATGTGTTTAATGTGTCGTATTCTCACTTCTTCCTCCAGCCCTCCTCTTTGTTGGAGAGGGCCACTCCAGGCTGGGCTCAGGGTATATTGTCTGCACACAATGTTGCCCAGAGCAGTCTGTCCAGAAACCAGGTACACAATAGTCTCTCTGCACTTTATACTGAAAGGACTTTTGACAATGGAACGATGATAAGGAGTATCCTGGTAGCTCCAGTAGTCAAAGACACGTTTAATGGAACAAAGGTTGTTGTCTTTCATCGCTCTTTTTTCTGCTCATGTTCATTACATTGCATGACATGTCATTTAGCAGACGCTGTTATCCTAAGCATCTTACAATAAGTGCATCTCAGAGTACAAGTACTAGAGTACAAACTAAGAACAACAAGAATACAGAAAGTAACATTTCCTCAACATAGTCTAACTACAAAAGTACCATAATAAGAGCTATTTTAGAGCCACTGAAGTGCAAATCTGTGTTTTAATCCAGATATAGTCGGAAAAGTTCACTGTCTCTTGCTGCTGTCGAACTTCTAACACATGCCAAATGGAAATGGCAACAGCAGAACAACTGCAGAGAAACCATTTAGCACAATCGCAAGTGTTAAAGGATGTTAGCACAGCATGCTATATGTCAACATCACACACAGACTCACAGACATGCCCCAATATTTGTATGTGTGTGTGTGTGTGTGTGTGTGTTCCAGGCTGAGGACGAGTTGGACAGAGCCCAGAAGGTGTTTGAGGAGATAAATATTGACTTGCAAGAGGAATTACCTTCACTCTGGAACAGGTGTGTATGTGTTACGTGTCAATGACATCCGCGCTGCATAGCGTGCCATCGCAGGGTGTTGTGTTAAGCCATGCCAGTAATGAAGTCAATACTGTCTCTCTTTCTCTACTCTGCCCTCTCTAGTCGTGTCGGGTTTTACGTCAGCACCTTCCAGAGTTTGGCTGGTTTTGAGGAGAAGTTTCACAAGGAAATTGGCCGGGTGAGTCTCGGGTCTCGACCCCCATTGGGGCTGAATCTAGATAAAGTGCACACAAAACAAATCGACACACGGTGTCAGGTGACAGTTGATGGAAGAGGTCGATAATGACGGTTTTAACCTAATCAATAACTGAATAAAAAACAAAAACATGTTCTCATTTATTAAACATGACGCAATGTCAGTTATAGTTCATTTATTTTTAATGTGTCCATGGAATTCAACAGTGGGACTTTGTTTTTTAACGGACTGCAGAGAGATTATCCTCTATTACTGCCTTAGCTTGAGATTTTAAAATACTGTCAACCAGACTTTGGACATTATTATGTAGATGAACCACAAAAGTCGGACACACTCAGCAGCACTTTGATGATATTACAGAGAAACACCAACACAATACATGAATTTGTGTTACCGAATGTGCTTGAACAATGAAGGATGATAATGATGATGATGATGATGATGATGATGATGATGATGATGATGATGATGATGATGATGATGATGATGATGATGATGATGATGATGCAATGCAATTAGTCCTTATGTATATTATCCAACACCCCTTCTTTCCCCCTCTGCAGTTGGATCAAGATTTGTATGACGTCTTGGAGAAATTGGAGGGTACAGACATGCAGCAAACAAGCAGGTTGGTTTCAATACATATTCTTTCAACGTTTGTGAATATATGATTATCACTGCTATACACTACTCTGCGACATGTTGTTAATATTCCACTTAATCCAGTAACCTTGATCTGAAAAAAACCCTGGTCTAACTCACAAAAATCTTTGAAATCCTGGGAATCATTTTTAAATGCCTCATAAACCAATCACTGTGGTTCATTGTTTTAAACACCAAAGGAAATATGTTTAATATTCATGGGACCTTTTGCAAATATTTGAACCACTTAGGAGCGCATAATTCTTTGTGCTTGATGAATGTAGTGTGTTCCTTCAGAAGTTGAAACAGCAGTACATTAAATGGGGAGATCATTTTAAAGTTGACTTTCTTTATGAGTTTGCTGCAAGAAAATAAAGAAATAAAAACGAAAAAATACTCGTTGATGAACATACAACTTATCAAATCATGTTGAGCTTCAGGAACAGACAAACCCAATGGCATGCATTAACCTGGAGCCAACCCTGAACCCCCCTTTCAGAAAAACAGGTACCTGCGGCGCCTCATCGTCAGGAGCAAATAGGAGGTAACCGGCAGCAACTGTGGTAACCATGGTGACACAACTCTTGTCTGTCTGTCCAGCTGTCTGTCTGTCAGTCAGTCTGCAGGCTTGGGAGATTTAAAGAAGAACTTGTGCTTGTTAGTGCAAGTGAATTCACAGACACACTGATAAGAGAATGTTGCTCCCAGAGCTGCAGATACATTTAAGAGTTGCGCAAAACTGCATGTTTAACGCTCCAGCTGGCAAGACCGTTACACAACAGTACAACCCGAAGCGTGAAGTGCTCAGTGAGATGATGTATATGGATTCACTCAGGGGCCACAGGACATAAATGAGCCCTGCTACTTGATTGCGTTAATGGTGCATATTCCTGGACAAATGTACAATTACAGTATGATGATAAAAACCTGCTGACACACGATAAGCCTCAAGCTGTTGGCCCCTCATCTACTTTCAGTCTTGGTGATGTAGTGCTTGAGGGATGAAAAGAATAGCAACGGAGGGAAGGAAGGCTTTCTTTTTCTTGCATGACAGCTCTTGGACTCTTGTAGAGCATGCCTCGTAACTTCTCAAGTTGTGTTAGTTTTTAGCTGCTTTTTTTAACCTTTGACCTTTCTCTCACGTTGTCTGCCATCCTGGATATACTGTCTCTGTAATCCGTCTGTATCTCTGCTTTGCCCTCCACATGTATCTCTCTCATTCACTCAGTGCGAGTGTAAAAGAAGCATCTAACCACAGTCTCAGGCCAGCAGGACCACCACCAATCCCAAAATCTCCATCCAAGGTAAGCACACTTTAGACTTGTGTCTGCATTATGGATCCAAACACGCGTGGATAACAACAATAATGTTACATATGTGCTCATCCTGCCATGTCCTCTGAGTTTGAGTTTGTCATCGATAAACTTTTAAATCGATAAATACATAAATATATATACATCTAATCACTTGGCTTGAGGTGCAACTTCGTCACCGTGCTTCTTCCTCTGTTCTAGCTAAGGCCTGCAATGCCTCCTCCACCCAAGGTGACCCCATGTAAGGAGATGAAAACTGAGAACATCATCGGCCTGTTTGATGCTGCAGCTACTCCTGATATCAACATCACCTCCCCTACAGAGGTGAGTGAACAGCTGGTGTCCTCAAACAGACGCCGCCCTTTAACTCTCCACTCTCCTGCACTAGAGCCCTTAAGTATTCTATTTCATTCTATTTTATTCTGTTCTATTATAATTTATATTATTCTACTATGTTATGTTATATTCTATTCTATTATGTTCTGTTTTGTTTTATTCTATGTTACTATAGAATATTGTGTCACATTCCATTTTATTTTGTTCTATTCTATTTTATTTTGTTCTATTCTATTTTATTTTATTCTGTTCCTTGCCCCTCTGTTGTGCCCAGTTAGCCAATGAGCCCTCCTATTCCTGTTATCAGTTTGACAGTCCTGCAGCGAGCAGCCAGGTGGACGTGGACCTGGACTCTTTCAGTACAGCAGCCAGAGCCTCCACGGCCACTCAGGTGTTTGATTCATGACATGAACATATAGATCATACAGAGATCTTCCACTGCTATACATGTCAAGCGTCTCAAGATTGTTTATATTGTGTCCAGAAAAGCTTTAAACGATGTTCATGATACAACAACAACAACAACATTATCAGTTTCCAGTACAGTGGTTTGACCAGTTATGTAAAAACAAGCTTGATGAGTCTGGATACAAAATGAAATCGCTTGATAAGCTTTGCATAGTTTGAACTGTTACCCACTCTGCTTCTTTCCAATGTACCTAAACAAGAGGTGGCTGAGGACATGAGGATCTGTAGAAACCTGCTTTTAATGACCACGACCTCCTGCTTCAGCACTGTCCACAGATCACTCATGGGATGGAGCGAAGACAAAAGTTCTGCTCTCCTTTTAGTTCTTTCTCTTCAGAATAGTGCAGCAGGGAAACCACAACCTGAAAGAAACTACAGAGAAAGGAAAAGTTTAGATATTTTATGGTTGTGATATTTTAGTCTGTAGTAATTACCAGATATAAGACAATATACAGGAATACAACACAAACATAACACATACATATACCCCTATACCAGACAGCAGTGTTTGCTGCTCCTCATAGAGTCCAGTAGAGGGGTCCGCCAGTGCTCATAGTACTAGGGTTACAATAATGTAACCTTCGTTAGTAAATGTAAACTAAAATGTTGTTATTATCTGTGTCACTTGCCTCATTGATTATTTTTGGATTTCTTTCTTCATCAATTGTGTCAAGATTCTCTGGTGCAACTGATATTTTACATTGTTAAAGGACAGTGTATCTATTTTGAATGAAGATACTGAAATAATGTAAGACTAATTAGACTATTAAATTATTCATTATAATACATATTTGTGTTTTGCTGTGCACCTTTTCTCCTACATTCCACTCACTGTGCAAAACCCTCTCTGATAATGGTCAACTCTTTAGACATACATCATTTAGTACTTCATGTGTGTTGCATACTTTTCTTCTGCTGGAGATTTGCCACTATGGGCTTCAAGGTTTAGAGGACTGGACCTGCACTGGGAAGTTCTTATTGAATGCAACGAGCAAAAACAAGAGCTTCGTAAAGTTTTTAATTACGTCTCCTCATTTAGTTTCCTCTTGTTTCCACAGCCTGCAAACTGGGACTCATGGGTAAGCATATCCTCTGGGAAAAACGTTAAGTAATGTGTACACATATTGAATTATCATTATGATCATCATCCTCATCAGACTATTCTTATTCATGTTCATAGTGACTATCAATTAATTTGTCGTTGCTTACTTTTACTACATAAGTAGCCGTTATACAAGCCCCTCCCAGGACATGCTGGGTCGGGACTTCTATAACGGTCATTGCTTCATGTTAACCAGCTTTTACATAAATGGATCTCTTTTGTTTGTCCGTGCAAAATCTGTTTGTGCGTCGTCTTCGTGTCTGCAGTGCTTTATGTGATAACACTAAACACTGAAGAGATTTTTGTACAGCACGAATAGAACTTGGGAATGAGCGTGGGTCAATTCAGTTTCAAATGGCGTTTTACACTGTTATATATGTTGAATAAGAGGGTCGATTATAAGACACCACTGACATCCATCAAAGATAACAAACTTACAAATTTACAAACTTACATACTTTTTTTGGCATGAATTTGATCATGAATAGAGATTTTAAAAATCACATCTTTGTGAAATTATTTGTAACTGAATCCACCACCTTTCTTTCTGTTTCCCTCCTATCCCTGTATGTTCACATGTTGCACTCACAGAACATGTAACCATCACATGTTAGCTCCATGTGGCACACAGGGGACAGTTTTGTTCTGAAAGGTGAGTGAAGTTGCTCAAGTTGTCAGTGGATTGTTTCATGGAAATGAGACTAAACTAATGAGAGCTAGTGGGCAACTTCACAAAGCCTTGCTTGCAACGTGGCATTCCGAGCATTAAATAACCTTTTTGTCCATCCCTATCACTGTAAAAGAGATGTGTCTCAACAAACATACAGTTATGCTGTATTAGAGCTTGAGGCAAAACAGTGATAGCTCAGAAAGGAACGAGATGTCTTCTCTTACAAAGCTGCCTTCCTCTTTCTCCATCTGAACATAGCCGTGGGAATAAAAGCTATGCTTGCAAACTACAGACAGAAGATCCAACTTCTATCTTCTGATGGGAAAAGGCTGAGTTTTGCGTTTCCCTCTTCTGCTGCCACCCTTCCTTATCTTCATGTGTCTTTTGGTTTGATCCGAACCTTTTCTGTAAAGGTTAATCAATCTTCTTGGGTCGTATGATGATGATTATGATGATGATGATCATGATGATGATGGTGATGATGAACTCCTCCCATCCAAACCGAAGTCCTTGGCATCGTTCATGGCCCGTTTAAAAATGTTTCATGATAAATATGATAAATATTATATGTATATATATAATATTTATAATATTTATTTATTTAAGATACAGCAAACAAATGTTTTACTTAACAGGCTCAAGCATAGAAAGTTTGAACTTACTTTTTGAATTCCTTACCCGACATTCCCAAAATACAACCCCTATGCACACTACTAGTGCAATATCTCCTAATTTCCCAACCCCCCATTGTTTTCTTTAGACTACTATTTAGTTTATATGTTGGACATATCCCTGAATGCCCTCTTGGCCATTGTAATGCTGAGCCCTTAATCTGGCCTTAAATATATCTTATAGTTTGCTTTTGTGTCCCTTACAATTTCCCTAATGAATCCCTCATGAAACCCAAAAGATAAAATGATCTTTCTTTTACCTCCTTGAAACGTGATCCTTGCCCCTCAGCATGAGGACAGTGATGCACAGGAAGAGGACACCAAGCCGCATTATGACCCCGTGGCTGCTGCCACAGACGCCTGGGGCGATGATGGTTCACAGCCGATCCGCTATGACCCCATAGCAGCTGCCACAGAGGGCTGGGGGGATAACGGGACCCCACCGGCTCGCTATGACCCCGTGGCTCCGGCTCAGGAGGGAGGGGGGGATGATGAGGACCGGCAGGTTCATTGCGATTCCGAGGCCGAAGCCCAGGAGGAGTGGGGCGATGATGCTGACCAGCTGGTCACAGAGGTGCCTGCCCCCGAGGATGAAACACCTGCAGCTGAGGCTCCAGCGGAAGTCGCTGAGGAAGACGCCGCATCAGCTGCTGCTGCATGGGATGGTGAAGAGGGTCAGGTAACCGAGGGGAGACAAAAATGGAGATGCATCTGGACGGAAATGGTGGATGCATCGATTTTTGAGGAGGAGATTTGGGAATGAAGTACTGGAAGGAAACAAATGGTGAGGGAGATAAATTATGAATGAAAGCTGGAGAATCGGATACATCTTGAGATGGAAAGATCTAGAATGCATTTGGACCAGCAGCATGGATGCATCAACTGAGATACAAAGGGCAAGTTGGGAAGGATTTGCGGAGGGAAAGCGTACAGACATCTGATTCTCAATACACACAAATAATCACAATAACTGCTAAACAGAAATCCATGCACATAGTATGCTGTGCAAAGCCATACTTATATAGGAAATGTGCATTAGTGGCCATGCTCACTATCTATGCAACGTACTTGTTTGGATTAGCCATCACTTTGCTATCTAGGCATTGCAGCTTGTCTTCTTGTTTGTCTTTGTCTTGTTTGTCTGCTATTCTTTCTTTCATGATCTTCCCCTTTCAATTGTTCATTTGTCTTGTTCTTTGACCTCTCTCTCTCTCGTTCTCTCTCTCTCTGTTATTCTCTTATGTCTCTCTGCTACCAGGGTGAGTCTGCAGCAGCTGCTGTGGCACCAGAGGAAGAAGCATCAACAGAGGAGGTACCTGCAAGATGAACATCCTATCAATACAATGATTTAATATTGTATTCATTATATACATATACTATAGTAATATTATATATTGTAATAGTATACATCTTTATATTATCAAGGGCTTAGACCACCCCAAATGTTTCATGATTATGCTTTATGTGACTAAATGGCATTATGTTTCTTCTCACATCTTATCATCTTAGCTAATGTGTACAAATATTGTATTATAATGTGTTAAAATATTAATATATAAAAAAAGATAACATGCTGGAAATATTTGTGAGATAACATTAAATTCAAATGAAAATGCTAATTATATTTTATTTATTTCACTACAGCTGGTTGTTGTATTCTAAATTTTTTTTTTCTAAAACCAAGTATTCCTTTTCATTGTTAATGAAATAGTTAGTCTTTTATAGAAAAGTCATTGTCTACTTCAAAATTAAAGTCTCTTAAAAAAGATGAAGACAATTCACACCCGGTATCATTAAATGGAGCTTCTGTATTTTCAGACGCCTGAAGTAGCAAAAGAATCAACGGAGTTAGTAGCATCAGAACCCGAAGAATTGCCTGCTGGCTTCTTGTTCAAGGTAAAACAAGATGCACAACCGGTGCTGCGCCCGTACTTCTGAACCCAGATGTTGTCCTGTGTGTACAAGGCGATCATTCATGTTAGTATTCATGTGATTTAGCTCCAGGTGATGCATGATTATGCTGCCAACGACACAGACGAACTGGAGATGAAGACCGGTGATGTGGTGCTGGTAATCAAGTTTGACAACCCTGACGAACAGGTACACACACACACACACACACACACACACATTGCACAAATTAAAGATGAAATATCTCAAATTTAGGCAATCTATGCTTGTTTTTTGACTGACAATATATTTCTTCTTACAAGGCAGTTTTAATGTTGGAGCATTTCACTTGTTTTAAGAAATCTTGGCAAGTCAAATGTTCCTATTCTGTTGGCAGATAATTTGGCTTATTTCAAGTAATACTCCCTCATTTTATTACTTTTTTCCCCTTGTTTTTTTAGGCTGAATTTTTGCAGTGCACACACATGTATGTACTGTGGTGTCACAGTGACAGTATCTTTATTTGCATACCTGTGTTTTTAGGATGACGGCTGGCTGATGGGAATGACGCAGGACGACTGGCTGCAAAATAAAGAAAATGCCGCCAAAGGAGTATTCCCAGAAAACTTCACCCAGAGGCTGTGAAAGAGGTGGAAGCAACATCATTCCAGCTCCGTGCTCCATGTCTCTCTCCTCTTGCCTCAAATCTTTCTTCCCTCTCTTGCCCTGATACTGTATCTTTACTAGGACTTTGGCCATAGAAGCAGAGCTGTCCAGACTGAAATCCTGCATTTCTAAGGTCTGCTACACTGTGCTAAAAGTGGATCTTGGCATTTCAGTGGATTCCTTGCAACATTTACAATTACAGATGTAGCCATTTCACAGGTCCCATTCTTTGTTGCTCTGCTTCACCATACCAACATAACTGATGATCATACAGGAGATATGCAGGAACAGTTGCCCCTGCAATGGCTACATTTGCAATTGCCTTATAATGTTTTATTCTTAGTCATGTCCCCGCATAGACTTGCAAAGGCATGTTTCACCACCATTACAGGGGAAATCGGTTTTGAGACGTGCTTTTGTTCATCTGTGACTGAGAGATTGAAAAAGTAAATCATTATGACAAAATATCCTTTGCACACATACAGTATAGGCCTGAGGCCTACAATCTGTTTTTATAAAGGATGGGCTGTACTTAGTAAAGACAGGCTGACAGGGAGGTGTGGACTTCTCACTATGTTTAGAAACATTCACGCATTCGACTAACACTCTGAAGAAGTAGAACCAAATCCAAGCTGGAAGCTTCCCCCCCAGTCAAAGTGAGAGATGACATTTGAACACATGATGTGCACAATCAGCACCAAATTAGACAGCACAGCACAGAAACAGTGAGGAATTTAAATAAAAATTGGCATTCTTATCAACAACTGGTCTTGAATTTAGCCACTCACTAGTGTTGCTGAGGCAGGTCGCCATCTCCTTATGTTCAAGTGGGTTTTTGGAACAAATCTCTATTTTTGGCAGTAGTTTGTTTTAGCCACATGTGTAGCCATCGAGTGTTGTTGTTTTCCTCGGGAATGCAGGTTTCCTTACCTGTGCTCATTTGATTTTTGGTGGCTGGGTGGTGGCTGGAGTGAGTCAGTAAAGCTCAAGCAGTTTTGGTGCCAGTATTTGCTAGTCACCGATCCACAATGACTCTAACTCGTCCTGGTTCTGCTGCTGACACTATGCCTGTTGGACTCATCCAGAGCATCTTTGATTTATACTGTTATTAGCGAATTGTGAAACATTGAAACGTGGGCCTCTAGTTGTTGTGTTGGTTTAGGTTCAATAGTGGTTTAATAGAATTGACCTCCGGTTATGCATTGAACTGGTCATCTGACACCAACCGAGTTAATGACAGCAGGAATTCAATATGAAAATGCTTTAAAAATCAAAACAGAAATACTGATCACAGACTCCTATAGAGTAGAAAATCACTATACTGTCTTCTTCTTTGACAGTCAGGTTTTTAATTCCTTGTTGTTTAAATTAGTGTGAAGTTGTGTGGAGTGGGCATGTACAAAAAATATTTTCATGGAATTATTTTTCTTTCTTTTTTTCACAAGTGATAAACAATATGCATTAGCCAGGCTCGCTAAAAAGCTAGCCACCAAACTACAACAATGAGACGCTGCTACTGGTAGTATAATAGTTAGGCAGATATGGTTACACTTTAATGCTAATCAAATAAATCATAACTGAGCCAGCCTCATTCGTTTTTGAAAAATGTGCCGAAAACAATTCCTTCCGTTTGCAGAGAGACGACTTAACTCAAATGCAGATGATTCAGAATATGCACCAGAGCAACTTCTTTTATTTTTGTATGCTGCCAAGCAATGATTACATATAGCCTAATGTAACTATGTCAACATAATTGCCAACTTACTGTAGGATGTTATGGAGTGTTTTGTACTTCTGTCAGGTTCATTGCTCTAAACATAGCTGCTTACTGTAGGTACTTCAAACTATCTCATTCATTCAGTCAGTGAATAAGAAGATTGACATTTATCATGATGTTATTAACATGTAATAAGAGTGTGAGAACATGGTTGTGTGCGATTTTATGTGTGCGTGTTTACGGGTTGTTTGAAAACATAAATTATTTATCTATAGGCAACTGTTATTGGATGATATCACCACCACCTAACAGTTGATGAGGTTGTTCGTTTTACAGGAAGTTTTTTCGGACTGGACAAAGACAACTCAAACATATGTGGGTCTTTTTCCACTGGCTGGTATTATGGTTCCAGGTGTTATTGTGCATTTGTTGTGTATAAGTGTAATTTTGCCAAGCTGTGATGACAGATACATATTCTATAAAGACATTCATATCTGTATGTGAGTTACTGTGAGCATGCTGACTTCCCATGTGTTGTTGTGTGGACACCCTTAATTTAAGACGATGATACTTGGGTCACTTTTGAGGCAGCTGATTTTTTTAAATTCATTTATGGTTATTTATTTGTTAATCTTAGATAGAGGTGTGGTTGGCAGTGATAGATAAATGTGATTTATTTTCATCATTCCCTCTGAATTAGTCCTGATTGCTGGTTTTCCATCAGCCTTGCCTCAAAATGTTGCCAGGGTATCGTGGTCCAAACAAGCCGGAACATGATTACATGGAGACAGGACACATAGAGAATAGCTTCACACCACTAGACTCAGGTGGACACATTTTTTAAAATAGTTTTCAGTATTTCAACCATTTCAGAAGTGCATGATTCCTTCATATGAATATAAAAAGCCTTGCATGTGAGAGCATCACCTGCACATTTCGGTAAACCAACTACTTTCATATTCTTATGTTGTGTGTTTCACCTGGTTCTAGTATTTCGGGTGTTTGTCTATATGAGTGATGATGTCTCCTGTAATGAGCTATGGGATACAACAAAAAGGTTTTTTCCTGTACCTAATTGACCAATAATATTAAAGATTCTGTAGAATCTCCTTTTGCTTATTGATTAATTGTCTTTTTCTATGTGCTGGTTTCTGTTCTGTGGATTTTGATTTATTGATGCAAATACTGCAGCATCCATCAGGGTGTGCTGTGTCCAAGGACCAACACCATTCTGGGAAAAAGGCATTTGGGCATTTAAGGTGGGAGGAGGAGCTTTTGCTGTGCGCTGCTGTCCGTGGTACTGAAACCAAACCAGCAGCCCACCCTCTGACCACAGCTCGGCATTCCCTGTTTGCGTTGTTCCAGCTGTAGTAGTGATGCCTCACTGGTATGGCTGTTTATGTATCGACATGTAGAAAATTATGATTAGCACTTTTTTAAATGCAGACACTAGCCCTCAAAGGTGTTTCTGAATAAAAAAAGCCAGGGTCTCTCTATCAGAACAAGCATGGTGAAACAATAAAAAAAAGACTTTACTTCATAGAGTAAAAACATATCAGTGATTAATAATGATATTTTCAAAATGTGTTGCAACTTAATAAAACACAGAGCAGTTGGGGTTTAAAAACAACACATTTATGTTTCAAAAACAAATTGTGTCCTCAGAGTTGTCGAAAAATAATAATAGTTTACATTATTTTCTAAAAATAGATATTTAAATAGTCTCTCCCACAATAGCTTGATATACATATGTGACACATTTTAGAAGGCATACAGAACTTTGCCTTGGAGTTCCTGGACAGCAAAGTTTGAGTATTTATACTTAATAAGTGACAGCTGGAAGAACAATTTGGGCAATATGAATAGCATGTTTATCCAAATTCATTCAGCCACCCATCACATCTGTTCTCCTATAATGGTAGACAAATTAAATAGCTGTACAGAGGAGAGCTTTCAAGTAATGTACTATTCGAGATTCAAGAGAGTTATTTAATATGATCATAGCTGTTGCTTATTACAGTAGTTGAATACAGCCTGAGTGTCGTGTATACCTTAACTAGATACTACTGACCTGAAAATTGAAAAACCTGAAACAATGAAAACATGTCACAAAACAAACACCTTTTTAAATAAAATAACTGATAGAAAAAAACACAAAGATGTATATATGGACCACATATCAGCCTGGGACAATCAAGATCACTGAAAGCATGTGATTTACTTGGAAAACCACATTGACAGTGTGGCCATTATAATTCCACATATCTTGTATCTTTAGTATACACACAGTGTCCATCATCATTCCCTGTAATTCTAGAGTCATCCAACAAAGCCCTGGATGGGAAGCTATGTTGCAACACTAGCAAATTGCAACATTGCGTTCATTTAATACACATAACTTCATCCCTCATTGCCCATTTAAATAGTATTCAGTAAATTCATTCTAAAAAAACAAGCTCTATTAAAATAAAGCATCAATGGAGTTACTGCAGTGACGACTGACAGTAAAGTGAATGTGTTGTCTTTTATTAACATGTCGTAACTGTATAAATACTTATGTACATAGAGCTTTAAATCACACCTTGTTCAGTCACAATTTTTCTCCACGTTATTCTCTTTTCTTGTTTCTTCCAAAAAGTGTTTTCTTCAATTGTTCACCAGAACATTTCCTCTGAAAACTGATGCTTTTGTGTCACAAAAGGTGTCCTCAAATGTGTAGATGTTCTCCAACTGTATCAGTAAACCCCCGACTGATGTCAAGCTCCTCAGATGCTCACACATTACAGTGAATACATGACAAAGGAATAATGAAACTTGATTATCTTCACTTCCTAATTTGACGATGTTTTCATGAACGCCATTGTTTCGAATTACATTCCATGTGTTTAAACATACACATAATTACAAAGATATTCACCTCTCAAATTGAACAAGGGATGTATTTAAGTCCGTATTTTTGATATTCTACTTTATCAGAACTGTCTCTGATTAACTTTCCAGTTCTCTAAATCTTCTGGAATGAATGAAATCACTCGACTAATCCGACCAGTCTCTTCTCTTTGTCCCATGTGCAACAAAAAGGAGTTTGATGACATACAAAAAATACAGGCAAGTGGTGGTGAAAACAAATGCTCACTATGAAATCAACCGTCTTTGGCGGTCCCGCGATCTGTTTTCCGGTGCTCCTGAACACAGGTGAACAAAAGAAGTTATCAGTGTGAAACATGTCTCTGTGGCTCCTATCGATGTCCTTGCTCATTCCCCCATGGGTGGAAGTGTTCGTGGCCCAACAGCGTTTGCCCCAGCCTCTGTAGAAGCCCAGGGTACCAGTGCAGGCCGTCGGTCTGCGGTTCTGAAGGTCTCATCAGGCTGTAGAAGAACCTCAGTGGTGCCAGGACCCAGTGGGCCAAGTGGTGATTGTTCACGGCGGCGTAGCAGGACGCCAGCACGCCGTTCACCACTATGGACCCATGCTGAGTTAGCGGGGCGTACAACCCAGTGCCCCCTTGTTCTTCCACAAAGGTCACAACTGAAAGTGATGCCTGTGACATCACTTCCCCTTGCGATGTAAGTACACACTGTCCTGGGTGGACCTCACTGGCGAACACTGTCCTCAGACCTGCTTCCCATCTTTTGGAGAATAAAAGCGGATCCTCAGCTGTCTCTTTCCAGCTCGGCTCACTCAGCCCACCGATGCAGTCTGTGACAAAGATCAGGTGAGCGGCCGTGAGAGTGATATTAAGTCCTGTGTCGGTGCCAATATTGTAGAAGATCTTTGTGGCGTTGGGCTGGTAGTCCAGAAAGGATGACACCGGGCTGTAGATAAGGGGCCCGTGACCATCTGTCGTTGAGGAGGCCAAGACGTGGTCGCCAGGGTGAAGGTCACGCATCTGCTTCGTAGCCCCGCCCTCGAGAATAACCAGAGCATCGCCAGGGAAACAGCCGCCGGTTTTGGCTGCCACAGAATGTTCTGGAGAGACGAAAGGAAGAGAAATATGATTGTTTTATGTGATTCAACTTGGTTTTTATTGCACTGTTTGTTTTGGTGGTGATGCAAAGACAAGGAGTCTAGACTCTTGACATAAATAAAGAGGAATGCAGTTTGAATTTGTCTCAGGAGTATAGAGCAACAGCGCAGACGCACTTCGACTTCAATAGCGGCTGCATCTGCAGATTGTTCTAGGTCACTGCGTAATCTATAAAGCAGGCAAGACTTTGACACTGACTCAAGGACATCTTTATCTCAGAGGATCAGCGGGAGATTGTTAACTTATGTATATAATGTGACTCATTTTCAAACTTTGCCTCTCTCCTTATTCTTACAACTCATTCACACACACAGGGAAAACAGTTTTTAGCAGCATATTATGATTTCTAACCCCATCCACAGATGACCATTTGATTTTCTAAACTATTAATTAGTGATAACTCTGAAAATCTCAACAGGTGTGTGTGGCCCTCCCAGCATTCTGCAATACAAAGGCCTGTGAATGGGACTTTAAATCTATATAATTAGCAAATTGAGTACTATTTTTTTAAGGTTTTCAAATACTTGGTGGGGTCAATAGAAGGTGTTTTAAAATGTAAAAATGTTTTTAAAAAAAAGAAAAGAAAAGGGCAGCTCTCTTCCTGCTCTTTTCATACAATGTGTTTACTGTAAAGCATCCCCCTCTCTTCTATATGGCATGAATGATTAGATTGCCTCTCTACTTATTGTGTCTAACTCAATTTGGCATGGCGACATCAGTATGACAAGCATTACAACATTATTTGAAAGCACGCCTGCCTCAGCTTTGTCAGAATATTGTCGGCCATTTAGGCCGTCCAAGTTGCCACAGGATGTAGGCCTGAGCTTGTTGGAGCATTTCTGAATAAGGTGGCCCTTTAAGACGCATTGAGACGAGGTGGCAAGAAGAGGTAGTCAGTACAAGCTAATGGATAACCAGCTGATTGTATCACCACAGTCAGAGCACGGCCCGGGGTCAGAGAAACAGCAAAGTACACAGACTCAGACCCGGGTCGAGATATTATTTGGATTACAGCAGAGTTTGTGTTTTAAACTGAGTCACATGCCCAGTCTCAATGGTTCCACACCAGGAACGAGCATTGACACAACAGAATGAGCTTGATTCTTGACAATGTACTCTGCTATTTTGGAAAAGATTACGTGGAACTGATATGGGGAAAAAATGCCAGCAAGAATAGAAGATTATTTGCTGGGCCGAAGAAGATTGGTTTAAAATAAGAAAAGCATCACTAGAAATGTATGTATGTATTGACTGTCTGCATGTTTCTCTCTCTCTCTGTCTCTCTCTCTCTGTCTCTCTCTCTCTCTCTCTGTCTCTCTCTCTTTGTGCGTGTGTGTGTGTGTGTGTGTGTCGGAGGGTTGTCTTAAAGCAGTCTTAAGGCAGCCAAATATTTGTTTAAGGTGTGTGTGTCTGTGAGCCAGAGGGTTGCAGAGAAGGAGGGCTGTGACCGGGAGGTGATAAGACTTAGATAAGAGATCTGAGAAAAACCTGCTGAAGGAAAAGCAACAGCAAAACAAAGGGAGAGTTAATCATCTCACAGCTTACTAACCTCAATGGACTGCTAGAATGTAGTTTGGCATCAAATAACTGGTGGTACCAGACATGGGTAAATGGGTTTCTAAAATGTCTCAAAAGTTAGAATGGCTGGAGGTGAAATGTGGTCAAGTATTGTTTGCGTAAGGACTGTATCTGATTTGTAATAAAACCGGAAGAAATGTAACGCTTTATCATTGGAATGCAGAAAGGAGAGCCAAATGGCACTTTAAATATAAAGTGCAGTATATGTTATTCATTGCTAATTAAATATTAGCTATTGTACTGCCCCACCACTTACAATGGCTCAATCTGCACATCATAGGGCTAGATATTCTACGGTCACAAAGAATGATTTACGATGTGATCAAGAAGGGAGACTGAATCCAGCGAAGAGCACAGGTGCACCTCCCTGCTTTGATTGGCTCCCAATAGGCCATACACACAAACACACACATAGACTGATGATAGCAGCACTATCAAGGTAAACCATTAGTGAATCATCAACAAAGGCATCAACCTCATTAGTGGTAATGACAGCTCGCCGCTAAAAACATAAAACACACATGCAGATAATGCACTCACACACTCACACACTTACACACACACACACACTGTAGCTCACAGCCATCTCTTACCTGACTTGACGCTACAGTGAATGTGGGCTTTGGACTCATAGTAGACCCAGTCAAATCCAGCTTCTACGGCCAGCCGGGCCAGCATGGCGTACTTATTTCTGTCCCTATGAAACAAATTAGAAAAATATATTTATATATATTTATAGTTAACTCTACATGGGATTCAATCAGAGCTTGACTGTGTACTTTTCCAAACATGCACAGAAGACATCCATTACTCCACTGCCATCCTTTAGGCACATTTGCATCATGTAACAGACTTAGCATATTGTAAATACAGGAGGATTTTTATCAATTGGTTGACTCATTGCATTACTGATACATTGACTGACTGAATGACTTGTGGACTTTACTGACTACAAGCTGACTTGAAGTCCTCCTTACACAACATGACGTGCTGTGCATGCCTACCTGTCTGAGGTTGTGATGTCGACAGAGCGTCCTTCATAGTGCAGTGAGTCCTCTGAGTGATGGCCATCCTCATCCCAGCCCTCCGTCACTCTCAGCTTGACACCCGGCCACATGTTCATTACTGAGATGGCGAGAGAGTTTAACTTGTCTTTACAACGCTGAGAGGGGACAGGGAGGATAAAGGAAGGCATGAGTTAGAGACAAACGCTACAAATACAAAAAGGAAGTTGTTCTCATAATGGTGAGTGAGCAGCTGTTGGAGAAAAAACAAATGAAGAGAAGAAAAGAGGGACGTTGTGGGAAGAGTTGGGTGTGATGAGTATGAGGCCTGTTTACAGCCAAGTCGTCAAATATAAGATGTACAAGTTCAGAGAAAACCAGAATCATATACAATGTGGACCGTGTGTTTGTGGGTGGGTGTCAGATAGTCAGTGACATCAGTTTCATCTTATTAAGGCGGGGACAGGCAGAGAGAGAGAGAGAGAGAGAGAGAGAGAGAGAGAGAGAGAGAGAGGAACAGTAAAGCCCAGAGAAGGAGAGCAAGACTGAGAAAACGCCAAAGTAGAAGTGATGAGGGCATACCTCTTCACGAACAGACACTTAAAACATATACTAATAAATGTGAACAATAAGTATACTGCAATTGTGTCAGGGGAATTGTGCCAGGTCAAAGTACACACAACCCTCGAGGAGTGCTTGCTCTGATTTTCCAGTTACCTAGTCAAGGTTTGAGGTCAAGATGCCTCTCAGCAGATCCATTTTCTCAAATGCAATGAATCTGATTTTAAGCAGTGAATCTCCAATTAGGTCAATATTAATATCCATCACATGTTTTATTAGTTAATCAGTTTGTGAACTAAAACAAGATTCTGGTATACGTTTTGCATTTCAAAGAATTTCCAAAAAGAGCAGAGATTTGGCACACTGTACATAAAGTAATTGCTGCATTTACAATGACATATGGGTGTAAACATTATAACTATGATATTAGACCAAGACGACTGTATTGGTTGGTAAATGTACCCTGCATATAGACTTTAACACTCAAATGAATGGTTCTGGGCGTGAAAACCGTGCATATTAATAATGATTAAGACTATTAAACTAAATAAGGCTTCATTTGGAAGTGAGGGCAATTCTGAAAGACAACCCTGCAGCTAAGAATGTCTAGTAGCAAAATCCAGAGGTGGAATGAAGGGTCGAGTCAATGAAATCAATCATTTTGGTTTAAACATTTAACTGACAGCAAACACTCAGCAGACACTTGGATTCAAGGGGGTAGCTAACCTAGTCTGAAGTTATTCAGTTCATCAACTAGCCTACACGGCTTGTGTCTGCTGCAGTCTCTGGATATTGAAAAAACAGTCGTATTGCCATATCCAATGTCAGGTATCAGAACGTGGCACGAAGAACACTGGTCCATATTTGCGCATCTGTGCAATATATTGTGCACCCATGCCCTCCCATTCCCCTCCTCTCCTTACCTGGGTCATGAGTCTGTCGGCGCCCGTGTCCTCCTCATCTTTGAAGATGATATCTGTGTTGTAATTCGGTGTCAGTTCTTTAAAGCGCTCGGAGTTGCGCGTAATTTTGCCCTCGGGTCTCCCGCTGGCGCCCAGGGTCTTCTCCGCGACGTTGGGGCTAAATTGTTTGTAGGCAAGCGGGATGAGCTTCTTCGGTAGCCGCCTCTTGCCGTACCCTCTCCCCGGCCCGCAACCTTCCGAGGCAGGTGCGAGGAGGAGGACCATGGCACACAGAGAGGCGGTGAGAAGGAGGAAGGAGATCCGCATCGCCCCGGGGGGAGGGAGGACTCTCCCGGGGGATAGAGGTGTCTTCAATACCTCTCAGACTCAGTTCCCGACTCCATCGTCCGGGACAGTCGCAATATCACGTCCGAAAAACTCGGATAAAAGAAGCTCACCGTGACAGCTTCAGGCACCATGAGGACACCAACAAGTTTTTTTAACAGCTCCAAAAAAAATGGACCAAAATTGAGAAACTTCGCTCCCTCCGCCTGACAGAATCAACAGTAAGTGTGCAGGCTGTAAAGTCCGTGTATTTAAACAAACAGGTTCAAAGTCGATTTGGTGTGTGAGAGAGTTAAAGAGAGAGGGAGAGCGGTTACTGATATCCAAGTAGCAGTGTTGTGATTTCTCTCCCTCTCTTTCTTTTGCCCAGGGAAACTGTCACAACATCAGCCTCGTTCGCCCGCCGTTTGGTTGGTGCCCTCTCTGGATCGAAAGCGTCTTCTCTCCAGACGCGGCCGGCGTGCAACAAGCTGCAGATTTCCAGTTGAATCGAAGGGATTTGAGTGATCCAAAACGATCTGTTGCCACTCCAGACCGCACCCTGCCAGTCCTGCCCTCCTCTCTCCTCTCTCCTCTCTCCTCTGCCTCTCTCCCTCTGTCCCTACTCTGCCACCCACCCCGCCCCTCCTGGGCACAGGGCGCACTGGAGAGTCCTGTCCACACTCTGCAGGAGACAGGCGAGCAGCACACACAAGCTTTGCCCCTTTGTTGCTGCCACTTCACATCCAGTTGTTATCTCTGTCTGTCTGTGCTCTTGGAAGCTCGTTCTCTCTCTCTCTCTCCCTCCCCCCATTTTTTCTGTAAATAACAGGGAATCACAATCAATTAAATCAATGAATTTCCAGTTTTTTTCTCAAGCTGCATTCAAATACAAGATCAAGCTCATTGGTTAACTGGTTGGCTCGTGTTTGGTTGACTGATTATTAAATTGGATGTCTGGATGTGCACTATGTTGACTTGCTGAGTGACTGACAATTAGTCTCAATTGTCCTAAATAATCAACAGTTAATACCTTCCTGACAGTTTCCTTAAATAGACAAATTACATATTGAATTGTATAACTTTTGGCTGTCCGGCTCCCCGACTCCCTGGCTGTGTGGTTATGTGTGTGTGTAACTAACACACACATACAAACACACATACGTGCACATGCAAACACACCAGCAAACCCAACCCCTCCAAATTAGCTCTTCAAATATTTGCAGGCAGAAAATCAGTGGTCTCACCCCTGTTTCTCAGGGCAGGCTCCTTTGAATGAACTGAACTGTAAGGCTGAGGGTTTCCACAATTTATGTTTTATTATTTGTGAGTGTAAACACCATAAAGTATTTCTGCTGCACCACCGCTTTTCATGTCTCTTGATGGAACAGAGAAAAGCAAAGAGAGGGATTCACACACAGTAAACAGCCATCTATAGCTATGTTTACCTTTTAGCTGAAATAGAACATCAACTGAGACCTGTGTAAATTTATTAGAACTTTCCTGGTATGGAGCATACAGCACCAGCCAGTTTAATGAAATCAACATTTGTCATATAGTGGTGTCAGTGTTATACGGAATGTTTCCAGCTTTGTAAGATGGAAATACTTTGATAATGAAGTATTCCAAGAAGTGGAAAAAAAAATGGTATACAAGAGATAGGAAGCATACTTGTAAATTAGTAGAAAAGAGTCATAGAAGTCCCAATCCATTAGTGTCAGTGTGAAGGACTTGATCATCGACCACCTTTGTGAAATCATACAGTTAAAATGTTGCTTTGCAGATAAGTGGGTGGTAGTAAGGCCATATAGTTTATCAAATGTAGACTTTTTAGAATATGTGTGTATTTGCTTTCTTAGATTGGACGAGCAAGACCTCCATCATATCTGTCCAGTATGTCTCGGGCTACAGCCATCGGCTTGTCAGCTTACAGCACTAAGACTGGAAACAGGGGGAAACAGATAGACTTGCTCCATCTAAAGCAAGCAAAATCTGCCTCAGAGCATTTCTGATAGGCAGACTTGTGCCTTGGTACGTAGACATTGTATATGCTAGGCATTATGTGCATGAGTATGTCAGCACTGCAACTTCCACATATGTACTAAAGTATATCTGTGTGCATGCGTGAGCTCAAATCTATATGCAAATACGGTGTATATCCATTTTGCACATGCACGTGTTTCCCTGTAACTACATGTTGTGGCTGTCCGTGAGTGAGTGTGTGTGTCATCCTTCCTTTGATCATAAATACGGGCGTGGCTCCAGGCAGGCCCGCTGCCTATTCAGCGTGGCTGTTGACAATGTTTCAGAAGTGGTCACATTCTCCCATCCATCCATCCCTCCCTTCATCCATCGGTCTTTCGGTTCCTCTTTGCCTCAAGAAAGGACACCGTGGCCTTTCAAGAAGACAAACATCTGATCAGACCAAACCAGTGTGCAGGCTGACACCCCACACCTCCCAAAAATTGCTTTCTCTCTTCGTGTATATCAACCTTTCATGTTCTTACAATATTTCTCTTTGCCTCTTTCTGCATTACTGAAATAGTTCACATACTGCAAGGTACGCGCTCCAACACACACACAAACACACACACAGTCTCGCAAACACACAAATCCAGGCATGTCTGCGCAGTACACACCCACATGCTACAGATACACGCACCCACACGCGTACGCGCACACACACACCAAGCCAACCGAGCATCAGGCCCTGGCTCATTGATGTTTGTTAAAGTCATACATTTTCTCTGGGAAATAAGAGGCCTCGATGGCAGGACAGAGGGAGATGGGTGCCAGCCCCAGAATCCCTCTCTGCTTTTATCTACTGGCACTTGGGCTTTATGAGTCCACAGCTAAGGACTTTTGCATGGGCATCGGGGTTACCCACGAATACCCAGGGCCCTAACCAACAAAGGCTCTGAGTGGGGCAAAAGGAGAAAGACACAGATGAAAGGAAGTGCTAAGAACCAGATGAATAGAACGTAATGAAGAGCATGTGAAAAGGTATAATACAGAGAGAAAGATAACAAAAGACGGTTAGAAAATGGTATAAAGTGGTTAATGATAACATATCAGGAAATTAGAGTGTGAGGTGGGAATTTAGGAGTTGATACAAGAAAGAGAAATAAGGGAGAAGGGTTAAATGCGTAAGAGTGAATACATGACACATTATCAAGTAAACAAGTGAGTTTTGGTTGTTTTGCAGTCAGTGGAAGCTTGCGTGTTTGTGGCTTGTGGTGATATGCTGTAATGGGGGTTAAAGGACGTTATGCTCAAGGTAACAACAGCTGGTGGCTGAAACCACCATCCCTCTTCCTCCTTCTCTGGCCTCCACACACTCCAGCGTCCAACCCCAGACCACAATAAACACCTCACACTAGTTTTTGATAGGCTTCTAAGCATCAGAGTGGTTGTCTGAAATCTTGTAAGTCTTAATTGTCCAAGACAAAGCTGAAACTTCCTGGAAGTGCTGCGCTTAACTGTAGCCTTCACACATTTTGACATACATTCTTGGCAGGGACGGCTACTTGGACAATGCGAGCAGTTTAGGAGCTAAGCCGGAGCTAACTCGGCAGCCAGTGAAAACCACAGTGACCCAAACTGTCTATCAATGGTTGAGAGTGGCACTGATACTGGTCTTACTTTAGGCCAGTTCACTGCAGCGTTTTTGGTCAGAAAGCAGACCAAAGGAAAATGAAAGTAGGGGGATATAAAAGTGGAGCACAGGCTAAATGTGTCTTGGAGTTAGCGGGCTAGGCTAGCCACCGCATAGCTAAAGCAAACAAAGAGCTGCCCGGGGACTGAAGTGTGCTATGCTCTGACGCTAAACACACACAGACGGAGAGACGGAAGCACACACACATGCACTTACACGTAAGAATACACAAGCATGCAGGTAGCCAAAGCCATAAGTTGTCAAACACACCAATGCAATGCAGTGTAACATTTAAAATTGCAAATACACATACTCAAACAGACACACACATACACACACACTTAATTGCACAGAAGCACACCGCTTCTTAGACTATTTCTGTAATTCATGAAATAGAAAAGAATGCACTAAATGAGAAAAATTAAATAATTTTCATCCGTTGTCTTCCTAGTACAGTGATAGTAAAGCATGCAGGTCTTTGTTCATGACAAATACACTGTTTGATTTGAAAAGAAAAGAAAAGAAGAAAATGTTTTTGCTAACCTTGAATAAGTACTCATACTAATAATAACTGAGGGATCTAATGTTTACCTCAGAAAGTCATTGAATGTCCTCATACTTGCAATTGTGGCATATATATTTATTACAAGGGATGGTTTTTCAAAAGTTCCTTTAAAATAATATTCCTGAAATAAGACTTGAGGGCTTATTGAGACTCATAATCAAAAGATTGAAGACTTGCTTGAAGATTGTTGATGAAGACTTGAGTCAAATGTGTATGAAGTGTCCTAATAACAAGTTGAGAAGCTGGGTAGTGCCAACAATAATGCATTCAGTGCTCCTGCTGTACTCTCTCCATGTTGAATGAGGGATCTTTTTTTCTCCCTCTCTCGCTCCCTCTCTTTCTTTCTCCTCTTCCTCTCTCCCTCTCTCTCTCTCCCTCTCTCCCTCTCTCCCTCTCTCAAGCGTGTGCCACATCTGTGGACTCTGTGGTGATGTTTCTCTGCTCAGAATGGATTCACCAGCTCAAAAAAGTCCTTATTATATTTATATTTTACTACACCACTAGAAAACCATGCCAGCTGGGCTGTAGAACTTTGGGCAGAAAAAGAGAGAGAGAAAGCAGAAAGGGAGGAGGGCAAGTGAGAAAGAAAGAGAGAGAAAGAGAGGGAGGAAATGAAAGATGGAGAAATGGAGAGAGACAAACAACAAGCAGACATGCTACCCTATATCAGAAAAACAACAGTGACCTCTGATGAGTGGAGCTGGAAGAAGGATAGAGGGATGTGGCTTTGAAAGAATGCAGGGAGGGACATATAGAGGAAGAGTTGATGAGAGAGGTCAATAAAGAAGGGAGAAAGTCCACAGATGAGCAAGGAGGAGAGGGTAGGTTGACAGGAGGATTTGGTTGAATCGAGGGAGAGAATGTAAACACAACAGAAAGGTGTGAAGGAAACAAAGTTAGGAGGCTTGGAAACGAGAGAAAAGTATAAAGGCACATATCATTGTGTAAAGAGATGCCTACGTAATCAGAACATGATCACCGTATCTCAGCTAAATCTTAAAGCTCCATTCATACTGCTTTTGGATAAAAGCGTCTGCTAAATGACATGTAATGTCATTTAATGTCATTCTGTCCAAAGACGATTTGCAACAATTGCATTCGGCCTCCGTAGGACCAGGAGAGAAGACTGTGTCCAGTGCTACAGCAGAAGAATAAATAAGACAGTAAGGCTGCTCTCCAACATGCAATTGGGTATTTATCACTATGGGGCCTGTGCATCTTCTTACTCTTAGAAATCTTCACATATCCTGGAGGCTTGGCCTCAGAATTGTGATAATATGGTGATAGGGACGGAGATCTATGTATTCCCTTCCCTTGAAGAAACTCATGCCCAGTCTTAAGAGGTTTCAGATCAGTAATGCATACATCCAACTGAATGTGATGATTAAATGATAAGAATATATGGGTGTCATCAAGTGTATGACAGAACTAATATGTTTTTTTTTGTAGAGAGAGAAGATGAGGGGGCCAGGGCTGCACGTCTCAGACATTCAGAGATTTCAGACTTCCTATGTAACCTGGTAGGAGCACCCAACAGAGGCCTGAGACCTACACGCTGCTGATGCTAACCAATACCAGCTAGATTCAAAACCAAGAATAGGAGTGATGACATACAGGAGAATCATCCTCAATTCATACTGTAACGGGATTTGTGCCGTTACCCGTAGGTTTTCCCCTAAAGCTCCAGGTATCAGCCAATACCGGGTTATCAGGAACATGCTTTATTCAATTCACAGCAGACCACACAACGGCGCCTCTGCTCACTCCACCAACCTCACTCTGTACTGCTCTTTTTATTTGAGCAGCATCAGCTGATCACCAATCAGCCAGAGTAGCTGGCTGATTACCAACCAGTCAGCAGCCGAGGCCAATTAAAGACCCTCCCCCCTCCACCCTCCCCCCTCCCCCCTCTAGCTCCCACACACAGATTTTAAGATTTACCAGTGAAATGTTATATCTGTAAATGTGTGCTGATCCAATGGATAACAATTCCAAAATGCCTCCGGATAGAATATTTTAACAAATGTTGCAATCAACATGTTATTCTGGGGAGAGAACACATCTGCCCTGGTTTCCTTTGAAGTAACATTCAAGTTGGGTTCTGTTTGCAACTCTTAATGCTCTATCTGCAACTGAACACTATCTTGCAAAGCTTAAAGGGAGCAATACAAATGTCCATGCATAAATAGTGGAACAGGACTAGTCTAATCTAAATCCATCCCATTAAGAACTATGATTATTTTGATAATTTAGCAATAGAACTAAAACTAAATATTTCCATAGCACTTGTTGCCAAGAAGGTATTTTTAGACAAAATCTACAAGAGACTCACGTTCCCATGAGGCAAATAGTTACCAGAGTGGAACATCTACTACTGACGAAAGAAATTGGGACATTGGAATAATTGTATAGAACAAACAGCGTTAGAGTTAATTGAGATTGTTCTGGAACGGAAGTGATACTGGCTACTCCCAATCACACTAGGACCACAATAGCTGTTGTGTCTAGTGAGGGAGATGGTTGTGTTACTGTGTTATACCACAGTCTTTAAATAGGACCCACAAAAAGTAATACTTCCACATGTACACAAGAACATTATGTTGTAATGTAGAGAATATAGTTTCCATTATTGCCAACCACCAACTGTTTTCAGCAACTATTGAACCATAAGATCCTTCTTTGTTATTTGATTTTATCTGTTCAACATATTGAGTTACCAGTTCATTAAAAATTGTTTGTGGAACAATATTTCAAATCCTGATTCATAAATCAGACACATGCTCGCAAGCTTGTTTGCAGCTAGCAATTACAATTATTCAACATAAGAAAGTGTGAAGAAAAAAGAGGGGTCAAGACGGAGTGGCTGTCAAGAAAAATGAAAAAAGAAGTGACAAAGACATGCAGAAGATTAAAAAAGACAGAATGATGATGGCCGACTAAGAAGGAAGAAAGAAAGAATATAAAGAGCAAAAAAGTGAGTAAAGTAAAAGAGCAAAAGAGAGCAGTGGATGGCTATGAAGACTGGTACTGATCAGTAGCTTTTCTTGTGATGCGGCTTCCAGCTTCCAGCCCACCGATTGGTCAGCTGCCTAACTCGGAACATGCGTTCCCACAATCCCTCAGCACCACTTCAATCCCACCACACTGGTTCACCACTCTGCGGCTCAAAACAGTGCCTGCTGGCATGGGCAACATATCAATAAATTCATTACACATTTATACTTAAATATTTATACTGCTGCAGTGTGTTTTGCACAGAGATGGTATTTATAGTGTGTGTGTGTGTGTGTGTGTGTGTGTGTGTGTATATGTGTATGTGTTTGTGAGTGTCTATGTGTACTCATATTTATAGCACGGTGTCACATCGTAGCTCTGTGCTGCGGTGAGACAGCTGTCTGGGGTGGGGGTGAGGGTGGGGGCGTTGGCCTTTGGGCAGGGTGGGAGGGGGGGGGTTATGCAGAGTAACAGAGAACAAGTGTAAAGATTGTGAGAGGGATTTAAAAGAGATTCATAGCAGATGAAGGAAGAATAAATCTAGTTGATGCACTGAGAGAAAGATGAGTAACTAATGTGGTGGCACACAACTAAATGGGAAAGTAAGAGCTCGAGACAGATTTTAATTTGAGAATAAATCTTTTTAAATAGCTGATTCAAATTCCATTCTGTTGCCCTATTACCATAAAACAGTGGGAAAATAGGAAGGAGATCCATATTATTGGATTGCCACCACCTCAACTCATCCAAAGACTCACTAATACATAGACAGAGAAATATTTTTCAGAACACTTAATGTGTGCAAAGACCCCCTACAGGTTTTATACACAGTTCAAGTTCTTTGAAGTCGGAGCTCTGGTTATGACATCTAAGTACTTTTAGCACTGACAGAACTGAAATGTACCAATATTCTTCCTAAACTTCTGGCTATGTGTCACCTGCCATGTCTCAGGTCAGAAGTCATTACAGTCCCACACCTCCAAAAGCCTGAATCCACTTTGGGATGGTATAGTGATTGTATAAAAGGGTTCACACTCTTTCTTTTTAGATAATGTATAACAAATTAAAGGGATCTTACTTCAGTTCATTTTGAAAAGTCTCTTGTCCCTTTCCATATCCACATCCCTTTCGATTTCCATATCAATAAATGCCTTCACATCTCATTTCACCCTAAACTTCAACTTGACAACAAAAGAACGATAAAACTTGACTGTGAAACCTGCCTGATCCAACTGAATATATGGAAACTGTAACATGCGATCTTTCCTCATGGCTTGTTGTTGCTATGCAAACCCAGGGCACTTTTTTAAAGGATGTATTTAAGGCTACCACTTTGACCAAACCTTCATCTGTGTTTCAGAGGAAGCTCTATCTGATTTATGAATGAAATGACTGAGGGGAGTATTAGAGTTAGCTGGCTATGTTGACTTGTTAACTGCACATGTGATGTGTGTTTACTCAGTGAGCCAGCGGTAAAGCAGTGGGACATACATGACCTGTTTGTGTATTGCAAGTGTGTGTGTGTGTGTGTGTGTGTGTGTGTGTGTGTGTGTGTGTGTGTGTGTGTGTGTGTGTGTGTGTGTGTGTGTGTGTGTGTGTAAGTAAAGGTACTGAAAACTGCTGTTGGACTTACCTCATGTATTCATTCATGTGTGTATTTAGAATACAGAAGACTGTTATTTTCAGATTTCCCTTTTCCCATGTGCTTTAGCAAGGACAGCTCAAGAACTTTAAGGTCACTCGTCATTTTCTATCTCAGTGTGAAATTGCATTCATAATTACATGTGTGGAATGTGTGTTTTTATTTCGGTGTAGAGTGTATACATTATAGGTACTACTCCCTCTGTTCAAAAACAAGTCTCTCTCGCACACATCCAGAGGAATCACTGCAAATAACACCCCAAGCCTGCAACGTCTTCATTTGACTTCATTCACCATCAACAGCCTCATTTTACCTTACCATAATTATACCTCAACCAGCCTCCGTTCCGCAGAAACATCTGCACTCCATTTGCATCAAGCAGCAGAGCATTAACGTTATATTGTCAATGAACAAAATATCCACTTTGGAATTAATTAACAAATTTATATCATATGAGATTTTTATCGTGCCGCCACCTGAAAATGATCGATCTACTTGTGTTTCAATTTTACTTTATATAGGATATCAAACTGAGTTTATTGCAGCATAAATATAGCATAGTTCTCACATCATTTGGGAACCCCACTCGTGGTCAAATTGTTTGTCTGATCACACACAGGACAGTCACAGCAGTTTAATGGGCGTAGAGGGAGAAATAAATAAGCATAGCTTCTGATGAGTAACGTTAAAAGCGTACCAGTTTCAATTTAAAAATAAAAATTGTAGCTTGCAAAAATAACAATTCATATTTTCTTTTGTTGTGTTTCATAACAAGTCGTTACTACTTTCTTTCCAACGTTGTATATCAGTCACGACTGTGCCTTAACTGAGAGAAAAGAAATAGTAATTGCTCATTTGTTCATTTTCCAACTACAAAGAGATTAAAGAAAAAGAACATTGAACAACACACAACAGAAAGCTGCCCTTGTTACTGAAGGCTGCAGCCGGCACTAATCACCCAATAATATACATATAATGCATATAAGTTAGTGCATAGTTTGATGTAATGCATGTTTAACATTCACTTAAGATTTATGAATGCATTGGTTCAGGTCAGCAGGCTGACCTGGATGAGAGGGCAGCAGTTTTTAGATGTGTGAGAGAGAACAGAGTGAGATGATGTGAGAGTGAGAGAGGTTAAAACAGAGACAGAAACCGAGAGACAGAGACGAATAGACCGAGAAATTAGGGGCTCTACTGACCAGAAACTGCTCTGACTCAGTCAAAGTCAACATCTTTGCTGACATCACTGACCATCAGCTTCATCATTTCAACTTGAAATGCTTTGATGGGCCAAACAACCTTCATTTGTCTCAACCCACAAGGGTTTTACTACTGCCAGTGAGACAGGGGTAGCCCTGTAGTCCTGTAAAACACACAGCAGGTTTATGCTCCATCCAAACACATTCAACGTTTTTAAATTAATTTCACTGCACTGCTCAGGATGTAGCTATTGACCGTCTTAAATGATGAAATTGGCATCTCTAAAAGACGAGGAAAAAAACATAAACAGTAAACATTGAGCTAAATCTGCCTCCTTGGAAAGTGGTGCTCTGAATAAGAGGACTGTAGTGCGAGATGAGAGAGGTAGACACCTGACCACAGGCGTCATGCAGGCACCAATCAAATATACACTAACTTAATTAACACTTGGGAAACCCCTTAACAAGGCTAACAATTATTCATGATAGGTTTCAAATATAGTGTAATGCTATGTGGAAGGATGGATGGGTCTACGGATGTCCAGATACATGTAATTTATGCAAGCAGCTATAAAAAAATATGGAAAGTTGGAGGCAAGTCAGGTAATACCACAGTGGAATTTTATCAATTATACAGGAAAGTCAGTTAAATGCATGGAGACGGATCTCTTAGTAACATCTTTATTCAGTTATGAACTATCTACACATAGAGGACTATAATGCTGCATTCATTAGAATTTAATGATATTCCCTCTCTAATCCCAACACGTGTTACAAGGATGATGAGAAATAAGGAGTTTAGGGTTTACGGTTGTGGCGGTCTGAAGAGGGGAGAAGACAGGCGAGGGGAAAGGGGTCGGGGTTTCAAATCAGCAGCTTCTAATCCTGACACACTGCCTCGCCAATTATAAGGGCTTTAAACACAACCGGTGGGAGGAAAAAACATGACCAGGGAGACCAGACTAGCGCCGGGGCGTATTTAGCAACATACAGGCAGACTGTAATTACATATATGGATTTAATGACTTTTTCCTCCATCTACTGATTGACAAGGCAGAAGGGGGAAGGGGGGTTGGGTGGATAAGGCAATAACACAGAAGTGGAATGAACGTCAGTGTTTCATTTATAACAGAAAGGGAACATTTGGGGACATGCAGTCTTTTCAATTTGACATAAATACCTTTACTGAATGCAATATATTAATCTGACAGAGAGGATTGAAAAGATGTAGTTTTGTAAATTTTTGATTTGTAAATAATCTGTTTTTTATTTCACAGCAACATACTAAAACCCTAGTGAGGTCAGAAACAGGCTGTTGTGTTCTTTTTGGCCTCTGTTTTCTAGCATACTACTTGAAATTAAATAAGAATGAATGATTTGATAGCTTGAGCATGAAAGTGTATTATTAACACTGGGAACAGGATGTGCAATCTTAACTCCCAGTCTCCCAGTCCTCATCATCTGAGCAAGCTCCATCTGGATATCGAGCTGGCATTGTATTTGTTCATAAACTAAACAATTGGACAAACCCAACGTTTAACCTGATGATAGATGCTAGATGAAAAATCAAGGGGTCCCCAGAGTTATTCAAATTCATCATGAGGACTAAATTAACGTCTATGCAACGCCCTGTTTTGTGTCTCCTGTGTTCTGTGTCCCCTCTATGTCTCCTCTGTCTTGATTGTTTCATTCCCTTCAGGGGTTTGGCGGTTCACTTTTTTTATTTGATTTTTTTAAAATTTACATTCAGGGCTAATCAAAAAACATCCAGGGCTTTAGCCCCTGGTTTGTTATCCGAGGGACGCCACTGATGTAAGGGAAAGACTGGTACAATATATAGGGGGGAACGGGTGTACGGCATTGAGACATTAACGAGACGTGTCTGAGGGCAGGTGCAAGGAATGAAACAATCAAGGAGACATAGGTGGCTGAGGGCAGGTGCAAGGAATGAAACAATCAAGGAGGCAGAGGTGGCTGAGGGCAAGTGGGGGGATGAAACAATCAAGACAGAGGAGACATAGAACAGGGTGTTACAGTCTGTGGCGTATTGCATGGCAATTCATGCTGTAGTCGACCTGGAAAAGTCAACATTTCCAAAGACATTGGGATGCATTTTTTGTGAACCATGAATGTGTGTTCAGATGTAGTACCAATCCTTCTAATCTTAACAGAATTCACACAATCATGTCAAGTCATGACAACTTGAACCTCATAGGAGTCAGTAGGCTTCATCCCCTGGAGACTATCAATGTTTATATTAAGTGTCATGACAATCCAATAGTTATACAGATATTCTAGTCTGGATCAAAGTGTGAACCAACCTAATGGTAGACCACCAATGTGTCCTTCCTCCACAGCTGTATGCCGCCCCTCTGTTTACTGTCATTTCAAACAACAGTTGGCGGAAGTAATGTGGCATTAAAAGAGCAATGCTCCAATAAAAGTGAAGAAGAAGAATTCAAACTATTTGAAAATGTATTGAGATAAGAATGCATTTAACAAATTTGCAGCACAGCACACTACACTGTAAATCATGTTTTCCCTGAAAATTAAATGTGTCTCCATGAGGCCTGATAGATGCCCGGTTGTGCTTCAGCCAAATGTTTGTCTCTCAAGTTGTAGCATTACATTCAAGTCACAGTAGTAAGCCTCGGTTTCAAAGAAAGATAATAACCCGTCTCTCTAAGCATCTAGTTGGTTGTCTAATTACAAACACTTACAGCTGTTCTGAAGTCATTTCCAGAATTCTCAAAGATGGAGAACTACCACACAATAAAAGCAACTGTTAACTATCTAGGAAACTAACTGGCTGCCATGATTGTTTGGAAGCAGTCACAACAAACGGGTCAAACATCCTATTTACCGTACGAATCCTGAAGTCTTCAAATAAATGTCTACAGCATATCAACATTGTGTGTTTCTCAGAGGTAAAAATAATTGCAGATGATTTATTCGAACAAGTAACTCCCCTAAATACCTAAAGTCCTGAAAGTAAATAAAAATTTTGTCCAGGTACAGATGGGGTCTGAAATCTGTATATTGTCATGATCTATTTGAGTCCGGCAGAAACATGCTGTTGTCACACGGTGTTTGTAGATAGCGTGCTGCTCTTTTTTACGCCCTTTCGAGCATCTTACATCATTACAACCGCAGCAACATAATAATAGCGTGTATTGCAGACACACACACAAACAGACATACACACTCACACACACCTCATCCCATCCTTTCATCACAAACCACATTCACACTTCCCGTAAAAACCCTGGCTTCTTAAACGATGGGACGGAACCCTAGATGGGTCAGCCCTACTTCCGGTGGGTTGCCACATGATAAACAGCCCTCGTATTGTTTAATGAGACTGCATCCCAGGCTATATTTCTCCTTTTGGTTTTAAAGGATGTGAAAGAAACTGCTATAAACATCCTTTTTTTCTTGGTGATAGATCTCCTAAAGCCCTCATCGTTCCTCTATACATCAAACAGTTCTAGTCCCCAGCTTTAATTTCTTCCTTTGAATCTCTGTAATCGGTCTCTCCCAAGATATGACCACAACGCATTACCATAGTGATGACTGTATCATTGTATACTACACCTGGGGTGTATCTGATCTGTACACAGAAGTATTACTGTAACTCCACAATCTCTCAGTTGTTTGGGGTTTATTTCATCATCAGACATTTTTTTGGTAAACCATCAGCTGGTAACATTTTCAATCAAAGACACATTGCTTCTGAATCACTACGGTGGGAATTGACTCAGGCTATAAGAAAACCCCACTTGATATTGGATAAAACAGATGTCCTAAAAGAAGTAGACAATTACAATTAAATCAAACAGAACTAATGCTAGATGGAACCATATTACAGTGCATTTTCATTTCATGTTTCTTTCTATATGTTTGTAAATATTTACACTTGTCTGGGAACAAATAAATAAATTACCTTAATATAAGGTCGCTTGCAAGGAAGGGAAGTTGTAAGGCAATGAAATACATCTGGAAACCTCCGGAAGCTGTTTGATCCGACATAAAGGTGCATATTCTTTTGGAAAAGCTGAACCTCAAATGATCTATTTTATATGACATTTCTACACAGAGGTATGCACTTAAAGGTGACCACAGTTGAGTCTGCAGTTCCTTTTGTTAACAAATAGATTTAAACCCTGTAAAATGTACAAGTAGTATAACCCGGCCAGAAAAACAGACACATTGATTTCTTTGTTCCTGTTTTGAAGAATCTATGTCTTGAAGGGCACATCAAATTAATGTGTGATGAACTAAGTTGGAATCTCAGTCTTTATTTGAAAACATTGTGTTCATGCTAATATGTTACTTGATTACACACCATTTAGATGTGAAGGCTTTCTAAAGAGATAAAGTTGTTGTAGTTAAGAGGTGGATGAAATATGTTGTTGCAGAGTATTTGTAGCAGTACAGGATGTAGCTAATGTTAGCCACATAATCTATAATATTTGTTGATGCAACACTAACAAGCCAGTTTGCCATATGAGCAGATCTTTTAACATTTAACAAGCTTTTATCACATGTTTAAAATTGTGTTTCAACAATGCTTGTATTGAATATCTTTCACACTAACTCCTACTTTCACTCAAACAGATCTTTAAACTTAAACATGAATTGCTAGGGCAGTGTCACTATATGTACATACTCACTCAAAAACACACACACACACACGCCTGCACGCATGCACTCACACTCACACACACGCATGCACACACACTTGCATACATCTAGCTCCCAGCAGATGTTTTGTCCACCGCTGCCTTCCCAGAAACCCACAAGTGAGCGTATTTTCCCGCCGCAGGGTCGGGGAGCAAAACCACTGAAGAAGACCGCTGCACCCCAACATAAAACAAAACACCAGAGGGAAAAAAATTGTGCAGAAAACCTTTCAAAAAGGACAGGAAAGGAAAAAAGCAAAGGATTTTCTAATCCATCCTTTATTGAGGTGGCTGGTTTTCGGCAGCGCAACCTTTTTTATGTGTGAGAAGCCTTGCCTGTAATTTGGGTAGCCACGGCGACCAGAGGGACTTGTAATAAAACGAGACTCTATTCTGGGATGCTCTGTAATAATGGACGCCACCATCCACTCTTCTTGTTAGAGATGGATGGACAGACGGATGGATGGATGGATGGAATGAAAGACAGATGGACATTGGATGTCTATGGGTTGATTTGTGAGGGTTGAAGTTGGACCAATACAGAAGTAGGTAAAATAAAATTATAAACCTGAATTAATTGTATATACAGTTTTGATAGACAAATATAAATATTGAATAAATGGACAGCTGAATGGCCAACTGGATAGTTAACTTAGTGGATAAACTGCTCCATGATATCACTCAAGCACTAACTTTCACTTTTAGGCTCCCTCTCGAACTCGCTAACCTACTTTCTGTGATCAATACTTGGCAGGACTTCTGAGTGACCGTTCCACTGTTACAAGTCCTTGTGGTTGCATTTCTGCATTCAGACACCTCTCTATAATCTCCACGCCATGTTAACAGTCGGCCATTATGCCAAGGCCATAGTTAGGAAATCACATTGGCATATACATCCTGTCATTAGAAGTGTCTATTGCTATTGCATTGTAATTACATTTTAGTAGGTTGTTATTACACCATTTAGAAGCTGTCCATTTTACCTCAATCTCCTCCTTAATTGGTCATGTTGGTCTGTCCCGCCCCCCGGGCCTGCCCACCTCTTTGACGGGACATTCCGGTGGTCTAAGCATTTTAAGCTAGAGAGTATTACAACTGAATCTAATATGCCACAGAATGAAAGAAATGAAGGAGAAAAAATGTGGGCAGAGAAATAGCATTTGGTGAAAGATAGAACTTGGGAAGAGGTAAAGAAACAAAAAGGGATTCAGAAGAAATTAAAGAGGGAGGAAAGGGTGAAAAACACAGTTTTCTTGTTGCATGACAGATTCCCTCCCAGCCAATGAAGGCTTGTCCTTTAATACCCAGAAGCCTTCATGTGGCTTCTCAACGATTGCACATGGGGCAAAGCTGACCACATCTCTGCCACGCTGCTTATTATACTGCATTGCTCACACTCTGCATGTGTGTTTGCATGTGTGAGTGCCCATATACAATAAACGCGTCCACATGCAAGTGTGCATGTGTAAGCTTCAGCGTCAGTCATGCAGAGAAGTGTTCAGTGAGACTTGGACATCTTAACTCTGGTGATGGATAGGAGAGAAAAGAGGAGAAAATCTTTTAAATGTGTAGGAGAAACGGGAAAGACAGTATTGTAAAGTATTAAATTCAACCTCGTAAACAAGATGATCTGCCCTCTGTGTCTCAGTTTAGTTTACTATTTTATATATTTACAATTTGTGCTGAAATATAAAGATTTATAATATATTTAAATACAATTTGTTCATTGAGATGGTTCTCAGAATGAGGCTAAATTAAGGGTCACTTAATAAAATCAATAAAAACAGTTAGAATAGAGGTTAATTGAACAACATAATGAAAGATAAAAAATATTTCTCAATATGAAAATAATTCTATGTGTAGAAGCTCTACAGCCAGCCTGGATAAAGATAATTATAAACAACATATTTCTGTTCCAACTAGGCTTCCCTATACATGTGGATATACTATAAAGGCTCACCCACACTAACTAAGGCCCACTCGACACACTGCCTGAGTTTTCCATCATGGTCAAAGGCAAGAATAGATGGATGAAGGAGAGGAAATTGAAGGATGCAGACTATGACATCAAGCAAAACATGTGTTCCTTTCTACTGACCGCAAGGACTTCCTCTTTATGACCTTCGTGACCAACCTTGTATACAGCATGCACACCCTCGCACTCTTAAACACGCGAGTAAAGTGCAACTTTCGAAAACATACGATAATCCATGAAAAAATAAACTTGAAAATAACGGTTTATATAAAGCAATGATTAATAAAATGCTACAGAACATTCAGGTCTAAAAAAAAACCCGAAAAATAAAACAACACAGATAACTTCCAGGAGGAGGCTAAGTCATGAATAAGTTTACCTAGTTTTGCTATTGGCCCCTTAAAAAACTGTCCCCCATGCAAAGAAAGGGTAAGCAACAGTAATGAGGCCCCCAGACAATTTTTTTCTGAAATCAAAAAGCCTTGTAAAATGTACTTTCAGCGAACAAATAGACAAACTGAAAACAGTATAATTACATGTAAATGGTAGTTATACTGAGTAATACTCATTGCAATACTGTAATGTCTATCACTCTGGATTATCATATGAATGCATACATATTTATACACAGTAATGTTATTATATGCAGTAAGTGTCATGTTAAACATGAGTTTGAATGTTGGCATTGTTTGACAACCTATTACCATGGCTCTTACTGTTATATAATAAGAATAATATATTGTAAAGAATAAGCCTTCTCAATGGAAGACATTTTGAAATATTACAGTAGGAAGAGCACAGGTGTCAATAAAGGAATTTATGTTGGTCGAATCACATTGAACTGCTTCACATTCAGGGCCATGGTATTGTAAAGTATGGCACAAGTCATGGCTTGTTGGTCCAAGCAGATCCATTATGCATGCTATTAGTAACACCTTCTCTGATATGATAAGTCAAAAGTTCTGCTGTGGAAAAGACCTATTGTACTTATTAAATTACAGTATGCCCAACTTCATTGTGTAATGCAACAGATTCTGACTGATCGTCATTGTCACACTGATGCACCACCGGCTTGTTGTTCATGATATTCTTGGATCTTTGCTGCTCTCTGCTGTTCAACAGTTGTCAAACTGAATCGTTTTTTCCAACCGTTAAATGTACAAAGCAAAGACATTCTTTGTTTGAGCAACACATCATTGTCAAATAATCGAGTGAATTTAGGGATTATTCTCATCAACATACATGAAAAATAGAAAGCACATTAATATGTTTTTAAATAATTAGTAATAGCAATGAATTCACTATTTCTTCAAATAGCCATTTGACATGTATAATATTCAGTTGATCTACATTATCGACAACAATTCTTATTCTTGTTTGTTTTTAGGCAGTTTGACATGAATATTGTAACACACATACCCATCTGTATTATAGTCACTCAGCAGCTTTCTGATAGACTTTCCAAATATAGACAAGACAGGAAGAAACACACACACACACAAACACATGCAGACACACACACACACACACACACACACACACACACACACACTGTACATAGCTGTTTTAGTATTCAAGAACAGGATCAGAAAGTTCTAAAGTTGTAAAAGGATCGATTATAGTCAGCCAAAGAGGGCTAGTAGTGTATGTGTATGTGTTTGTGTCTGTGTATGTATATGTGTGTGTGTGTGTGTGTGTATGTATACGTGTGTGTGTGTGTGGGGGGGGGGGGGGGTGTGTGTGTGTGTGTGTGTGTGTGTCTGCCTGCATGCCCGTGTGTGCGGACAGGAAGTGGTGTGGCTGGTCTGAGGTCAGTGGCAGGAAAAAATGGTAACTATGCTGTTGCTGTGGCTACGGCTGGTCACAGGAATGAGCTTTGTGTTTCCTGACATGCTGCAGCCTGAAACCACATCCGGTCATCACTCCACCTCTCCGATTACTTTAAAGGAAAATCGTTTTGTTAAATAATCTCACCTTCATACCCTTTTTCTTCCGGTATACATTTCTTTGCTTCTCTCCCAACATATCTATTTTTTTCATTTTCATCCCATAACACCCCAACACCCCACTCCATGCCCAGTGGCATTTGTGTAAAATGCTTCCTTACACATACTGCTCCACCCTTCTTTTAAACATGAAATGCTGCACACAAGCGTGACCAAAGGGACTAAAAGGCTGTGTATCTGTGCTGTTTACTAGCCTGAGGCATACCGCATCCCTCTCATTCAGATCTGGGCCCAAAACCATCAACCAATAAGAGAGAGGGATCAAATTATATAAAGTGTCATCACTTATGACACCTTTTTCAGAATTTTGTTTTCAAACATGAAAGCAGTGATTTGACAAATTAAAAAAAAATTAAAAAATAAAATATATATATATATATATATATATATATATATATATATATATATATATATATATATATATATATATATATATATATGTTTGTGTTATTTCTTGAATACAAAAATATCTAATACTTATTTTAGACGATAATATATATATATATATATATATATATATATATATATATATATATATATATATATATATATATATATATATATATATATATACATATATATATAGTATTGATTTTTAAGTCAAAGTCCCACCAGTAGATGTCAGCCTTGTAAAGGCTGACGCAACAACAACAACAATACAAATGCCAAAAGAGGGTATTGGGTTCACCAATTTAGCACAGCTGCATGGAAACTTTAGAGAACATCCATTCATTTGCTTCAAATGTGCCCCATTTTGAACAACAATCATGGTAGCTAATCACAAGCATGTTTGTGTTGGGGCCATTCCAGAACAATTGAAAGTATTGTTGTTACATCTAACCTGATTGTTGCATTTACATGTAAGACTAGTGCAATAGTTTGTTATTATATTATACATGTTTTGTTGATATCAACATTTGCATTCTACTAATATTATTATCCTATTTTGTTTTATTACTCTAATAAATGTACTATTTGTGGAGCCATGACTGATCTAACGGACATTTATCATGTAAGGCCATTAATTTAAATGTTGTATCAAAAAGTATATCAATCACCGATCACTGAAACGCGCATGCGTACAGCAGAGGAAACGCTCCGCCGCCGCCAGCTCAGCTGACAACAGCAGCGCCTCGGCAGCCAGACGACGATGGCCGATTGTGGAAGTAACGAAGAAGTAGCTGTGATCTTTAACACCGACATCACTTCAACAGAATCCGAGAACAACCTTATAAACACGGTCGTGCCTTTTTAAATGCTCTCTGACAAACGTTGTCTTTCTTTATAATCCTGTTTTCACTAGTCAACACTATCCCAACCAGGCCGAGCGTCACGTTAGCTACGTTAGGTGGAGTTCACGTTTAGTGGCATGAAGCAGTTGGGACTCCTCCATTCACCTCACAAAGCTTCGTCTTCGAAGCGAAATGTAGTTACGAAGTTACGCAGTGAGCTCGAGTTGTGTTTGCTAGCACGAGCTCGAAGCTAACGTTACTTCGTGAACTTTACTCCTCGCTCGCTTTATTCTTAGCAAGTCTGAACGCTCAGCCTCCAGTTGACTTTAAATCACCCAGACACTATTGTGCAGGTCTTTGTACCGTGGTTTCTCAAGAGATAGGTCGGTGTTTAGTACTTAATGGTGGTCGTGTTGGCTTGTGACGTGCACGCGCCTGTCATACCTTCTGCAATGAAGCGTGACAACGCTGCAGTTCGTTTTCTAACACGGTGTTACGGTTTAAGAAGCGACCGTGTTAACTGGCGACTTGCGTTCGTTCTTCTTGTTGTCGTAGTTACAGACAGCTGTTGAAAATAGGAAGATAACACGTATAGTTGTCCTCTTTCATGTCGCTTAATATTGTATAGTATATGAGAGGGTTTGACACTGTAATACAACATTAAACCAAGCGGCATTCACGAGGACAGCTATACGGGTTATTTACCCTATTTTTCCAATGACGGCGTAACCACGACAACGGACCATCCGGGTGAAAAGTCACCAGTTAACACGGTCACCCGTTAAACCGTAACAACGGCAAGTCTGCTTGGAACAGAATCCAGGGAAGCCTTGTTGGTGGAGTCCCCGAGAAGCCCATCGCCCTGCACTCTGTTCACCTGATATTACTTTGTTCTTTCTGATGCTCCTTCATATCTTCATTGCATAACTTGTGTGTTTTACTTGCGTTCATTTTGTCTTGCTCACACATTATTTGTTCTTTTCTATAGATGGTGGAAAGAGAGGCAACTTTGTTGAGAAAAATGGAGATAAACGTGACTGAGGCGGAGAAGAGAACCGGGAAGAACGCGGTGAACATGCTGGAAACCTACACCGTCTACCTCATAGAAACACGGTCAGTCATATACTGTAGAGTTCCTTTACACATCTCAATGGCGGAGAACAAACACACAGCTGTGACAACTGAAGGAGTTGTCTTTCCTACATGTCTTTAATAATAAAAGCACACAGGACATCTGCTTTATCTTGGACAATGTTATTTATTATAGTAATTAAGTGAAATACTTCCAAGTGATACAGTTTGGCATGTGAATCTCTGGGCATCTTCTTAAACAAATCAAGATCACGGAGCAGAATTGTTTGTACACTAACTTTTTAAGATCCCCAAGTCTCCTTCACACTGCGTCTGACCAGATGTTGTCCCCCTGCCCCGACGCAGAAAACGTCCCAAGAAAAGTCAAAGCAAGATGTGATTTGTTGCTTATTCTGTGCTTCAAATAGCTTCGAACAAGAACAGTAGCTAAAATATCCTCCCGTTGCTATGACAACACCTGATGACAGCAGTGTTTATTTATATTGCTCTGTCTCCAGGTCAGCTGAAACCGTTCCAGAGGGGGGTGCTCCAGCCACACCTGACTCTTTGTGGAGACGCTACAGTGAGTTTGAGTTGCTCAGAACATACCTCCTGGTCACCTACCCCTACATCATCATCCCTCCACTACCAGAGAAGAGGGTGAGTAACACATACTGTGGGGGTGGAGGGAAACATATGTGTAATAAAACTATATGAATATAAAAAATCAAAAAAATCTGGGTATAACTCAGGCCTTCTTGTGATAAAACGTCATATATAGTTGTGCTTTCTTTCGTTTGCTCTCAGTGTATTCCCGGTTGTAAATACGCCCTTATCTTCTGAGGTGGTCTTCACACTTCTTTTTTGTGTTTTTCCTGTAGGCAGAGTTTGTGTGGCACAAAATGTCGGCGGACAACCTCGACCCAGACTTTGTTGAGCGACGGAGAGTCGGCCTGGAAAACTTCTTGCTTCGTGTTGCATCACATCCTGTCCTTTACAATGACAAAATCTTCTTCCTCTTTCTGACAGAGGTAAACCCTTATGCCTCGCTCATTATATTCCACAGAATGTCCCATTGAATTCTTCTGCCACACTGATAGTCTCACAGGGATTTCAAATGGAAAATAACTCTGTGGCCAAACATTGCATGACGCTGCACTGGTGGGGGGGAAACACAAGCAGGAGTACGAGCGGGCAATTCCAATCAGAAGGGATGTCTGCTTTTCTTTTGTAGGATCCATATGGAACGACACCTCCTGATGTACCCACACAGTGATCTCATTGAAATGAACGAGCGCCTATGATTTTTGCAACAGAGCTATTGCATGCACCCAAACCAGGAAGAGTACTTAGAATGGAAGTGGAAATTACTGCTGCCCTGGTAGATTCTCCCAAGTTTTAAAATCCTTGCGTCCGTCTTGCCACTCTTTGAACTGAACTTTTGCCTTTGTTTTTCACCGTTGCCTTGTATCCTTTAGCAACATGCTCAGTCCAACCCAGCCCTTTGTGATATGTTGTTGTAGTTTAATTGTATTAAAGCCTCATCTGTACACTGTGTAGTTGATAATCCTGTCTCATGTATCAGTCATCTGTCAATCATTTGTCCTCAGGAGAAAGAATGGAGGGAGGCTGTTTTGGACACAGGTTTCCAAGACAAGGTATACGTTTAGTCTTTGTCTCCTTCCCATTTGAATTGGATAGTGTTTCTCTAACTTGTAAACTGGATCATATTAAAGCAACTCTGATTTAATTATAAAATAAAAGGATGTTAACTTGCGTATCATTGTGTTCCCCACCAGGTTGACTCCAGACTAAAGTCTCTGAGTGCCATGTTCAGAGTCAAGAACCCTGACGAGTAAGTGGAAAACAGATATCAACAGCAAATCAACTTATCATTGGTTTGCCTCTAAAACATTTGACCAGGATTTATACATAGCTGGGAATTCATCGTGAGCAAGTTTTCATCAGAGCTGTGATGAGTAGACGAGTTTGTCAAAATGAGCAAAACAGGTAGTAAGATACTTGGAGTTTCTCATTAGGAAATCCTCACACAATAGAGCTACAGGAACACACAGAATGAGATGAGTGGAACATTGTTTGTGATCCATGTGTTGTGTTCCGCAGGCGATTCACAGAACTGAAGCACTACAGTGATGAACTGAGCGCTGTCATTTCTCAGTTACTGAGGGTGCGGGCGGTGAGTTTTGGCATGCGCAAAGTGCACACACCTACACTTACCTGTTAGGTACCTGCTAAGGTTTGGCTGGTGATTTATGCTTAAAATAAATAAATACTTGTGTTATTTTGCCATCCCCTGCAGACAATGCTTTTAGCTTGCTAGACTCTTCTTCATTTCATTTGTCATTTTCTTTCGAGCAAGTAGTGAGCACTACACCACCAGTGTTCTTTATCATTCTAACCACTTAATAATGATTGCTTTCATTTATTTATTTATTTATTCTAGAGAGTAGCTGACAGACTGTATGGAGTTTACAAGGTCCATGGTAACTACGGCAGAGTCTTCAGGTGAGAAACACCTGTGCTGTTGTTGCTGCATTTCTATATTAATGTCCTTATTTAACTAAAAAGTAAAGCATCAAAAAGCCAGGAGTTCACATTAAATCACACGTAGTGCATATACCGTATCCAGATGTCTCTGAGCCACACTTTTTCCTATAGAAACATGGAAGCCTCCTCATATAGTCCAGTCCACGCTCACAGGTGACTTTTTATTTGCTCCGCTACGCAACGCGTAGAGACAGAATGACATGCTGCTGTGGAGACGACCAATAACAGACGTTTAGTTTAATAAAAGAACAAAGACGTCTTTAAGAAAGGGACCTGACATTACTGCTGCTGTCATCTGGAGGATAGAGAAAGTTACAGGGGGGCGGGCGGAGATAAAAAAAAAAAAATTGTACTCAAACTCAAAAGAGCCATATGCGTCACCGGAACAGCCATATATGGCTCGAGAGCCAGAGGTTCACGACCCCTGATCTATCGTAACTGGGTATTTACTACACTGAAGTAAACGGTAAATACCTGAAGGGGGCGCTACAAGGGAAACACTACATAATGGGGAAGCTTTAAGATGCATGTTGTAAATAAAATGACAATAACTCTGTAAATGGCCAAAAAAATATCGCTCAAAGAACTTGTAAGAAACCGTCTCCAGGCTGAATGGCCTGAACTGAACTGAGAGGTGCAGAATTACACCGAAACTGTTGTGTCTCCAGTGAGTGGAGTGCGATTGAAAAAGAGATGGGGGATGGATTGCAGAGTGCCGGCCACCACATGGACACGTAAGTGGACTGAAACAGCGCCTCAATCTGGTAATGTGTGTTTACTAAAGCAGTAATCGACCAGTAATTGAACTACGAACTTAAACAGATTCTCAAACATGATGCTTTATATATTTTTTCCCCTTTTGAATGTGACACAATGCACAGGTTTGCTGCATCGATAGATGACATTCTGGAGGAAGAGGAGCACTATGCAGACCAACTGAAAGAATACCTCTTCTATGCTGAAGCTGTCAGGTAATCTTTGAGAGAGAGAGAGACATAAACATACATGGCCAAACGAGAAGATGGAATGTAATATATGTTAATTTAGCAAATACTCTTATTGGATTTAACAGACCGTCAGAAGAGTTTGCAAGTCAGCACACTTTCTTTTTATTTGATTTGAAAAAATATCATATGTGCTGTTTATTAAGTTTGATCATCTCTGTTATGGAGATAATTTTGTCCATGGATCAAATAAGATAAGTCTCCCCCTGGTTCAGGGTATTGAATTGGTATATCATTATTTATATATCTTCATGTGAGTAGCTATAGAGATACAACCCAGTCTTTCACACACTCCAATGTGTTCTTATTTTTGTGTTTGGTTTAAGTTTTCCTTTTTTTCCTGATTCACCCTCATGTTGCCATTGTTCTATGAAGGTGTCGTTTTTTTTATTGACTTTTTTAAATTGTGTCAATTTCTGTGTGTTTGTTTGTTTGTTTGTGTATTCAGGTCGGTGTGCAGGAAACATGAGCTGATCCAGTATGAATTGGAGATGGTAGCTCAGGACCTCGTCAGTAAGAAACAACAGAAAGAAGAGCTGGCTACCGGGGTACGGCACTCACACAAACTCTTATCTTCTCTCACTTTCTTCTCCACATTCTGGGAATGTACCCACAATTGCTGTGAGAAGTCAAAATTGTGCATGACTCATATTGTATATTACGTGTAGTTGTGATCTGTTTTGATGAAGACACAACTAACTAGTGTGTGTGTCTGCGTGTGCAGACAGTGCGTGTCTTTTCTCTGAAGGGGATGACCAGTAAACTGTTCGGCCAAGAGAGCCAGGAGCAGAGGGAGAGCAGGATGGCCGCCCTGGAGCAGAGCACCCGCGAGGGCGAGGAAGCGCTCAAGGAAAAGAACACCGAGAGCCAGTGAGCTTCATGTGTCTTTTTAAATGTCTTTCAAATGTTTGTTTCAAATGTCATCTGTTGTTTTTATTATTTGCCCTTCATTTGTATAATTAATTTTTTCACCCAGTGTTGAGCATGATTATACTAAAAGAGCTCTTTATTGAATGCGCTTGTGTTTTTTTATTATGTAGTTCTGAACCTAGGTCCAAGTTCTTCATCATAATATGTAGAACAATTAAAAGGAAGTCTTTAACAATGTTATATTTCAGACTCCCTTCCGCCAGGTTCATTAAATATGTATATAAATACCGAACAGCAAAATTTGAAATAAATATAAACATAAATACTCTATATAATGGAGTAATATATAGTTGTGGAAGAAAGTATTAAACAGTATCACCTTTTTTTTTTATTTATTTTTAGCATAAGTGATAGATTACTCCCTTTAAGTCAGAATATTAGGTCAAGTAGACAAGTCAAAATCGGGTATTATTTATGATTTTCAAAAAGCAAAAAGCAACAGATTGTTCCCCCTTTTATTTTCCCCCTCGCATGACTGATTAATTTGCATGCGTCTTTGTGATTGTGTCTTCAGAGAGTTTGTGCGAACAGCTTGGAAAGACATCGGACGTTTTAAGGAACAGAAGGACCGAGATTTGCGTGAAGCACTAATTAGCTACGCCATCATGCAGGTCAGCATGTGTAAGAAGGTAAGGGGCTCTTTTCCACATGGTGCGTTTCATCGTATGTCTTGCTAACATCAACATGGCAGGCAGGTGTGCTGTGATGTTGATTCATCAGCAGTTCTGCTCCCAATCCGTTTCTTTGTTATTCCCTCAAGCGTTCTTGTTCTTTGTCCTTCCATGACTGTCTCAGGGAATCCAGGTGTGGTCCAACGCCAAGGAGTGTTTCAACAAAATGTGAGCCCCTTTCCAGCCAATCACAGCAGCAATCTAATTGTTCCGAATGGGACCATCAGCCAATCGTTGAACTGAAGTCTTACGAAGATTGACCATGGCAGCCAAAAATACTGTCCTCACGCTGAATAATTCTGGTTCTTTCATTCACTCGCTCACACACACACACACGCACACACACATGTATTTAGAAAAGGCTTCAGTTATTTAGTGGATCCATGCCAAATGTCCAACACTTTTTCCTCCTCTGTTGCTCAGCTCAGTGTGTCAGAGGAAAATCCTGCACTAATAATGCACGATCGATGGCTTTGCCGCGTATTTCAGTTATTCCTTACTTCCCAAATGTAGCAGAAGTGTGCAATGAAATAAAACGACAGGCGTTGGGGAATCCGTCTGAGATCTGTTGCCAGGAATTATTTCCAGAAGAATGCTCCTACCACTAAGTCTTCTCGGCCTCAAGTAAGAGGTGTAACCTTTTGAAAGTCCCGTAAATATAAATGTATTTGGATATTGATCAGAAACTAAAAAATCATATTGTAAAGCAAGGGAACATGGACCACTTCCTTTTCTTCTTTTTCCAGAAATATGTTTTGTATATATGTTATTAATCGATAGCCAACCAAAGTGCTTATGACCAAGTACTAGTCTGTATAGTGCAGATCACAGGTGGGGGAGCACAGGAGAGGTGTGGTTTTGGTAAAAGTTTTTTTGTGCCAAAAGCGAACAGCCATGAATAAGAGCAAAGTCACAAAGTCCTCAGTGTTTTGGTTACAGTAGAGTCTCTTTTTTTATTAATCTCCTTAATGGAGACTTTCTTCTTTTTGAAGGACCTAAACATGGCGCCACCACAAACTACCTGATCTACCCAGTGCACCCATGAATGTCGTTAAAAGCAACACACTTAAACTTCTTTGCTTTCAATCTCTACAGCGTTCATATGAACATTGGCCTCTTAAAACAATTTAGTTAGACCCTTACTGCCTCACATCTTTGTTTGATATTGAGTTATTGCACTAAATAGTAGACCTGACCTCCAAGCCTAAGGTCAATGTTTATGACCAAATGGTGGTAATCTGTAACTACAGATAAGTTGGATCCTCATGTAGCTCAATAAATATGATACGCAATACATGTTGTAATCTTGTTTCCGTAATATGATATCTACCCGAGGAGGGGAGATTGGTGCTTTGTTGGCTGAAGCTGCCTTTTCAGTATAAACAATCCTGAAATAATCCCAAATTAATGCTCTATATATGTTTTTTTACAATGAACGTGTTCAATGAGAGATTGTGTTCATGTTCATGTACTCGTTGTGATAAGACACTAATAAACATATTATAGCTTTTCAACTATTTTCGTATCGTTTGTATTTTTATAACCTCCTGTACGAATGTGGACGACATGTGACACTGCTGGTTTCACACTATGTTTACAGATTACCGAGGCCGACTTATTGCAGACTCTTTATGTAGAAAACTTTGTCACATGGCCTTTGTTTGTCTTTGTGTCTAAAAGATAAAAGAAGCTGTATGTTAATGAGCCCACTCTAAAGGCCAAACTGCAGTAATGTCTGTGTCAAAGTAAGTGCAAGGCGTGTGAATCGGATGGGTGCGTCTGGGTTCAATATGATAGATGCCTGTCAAGTCCCATCATGCATGAATTATAAGAGCACACAGGAAGTCATTCTCTTTTGTTCAGTTTCTTAAAAGGGGAAGTGTGAGAAGCTTTGTCTTCCCTATTGGATACATGCTTCAACTGTGAAAGTGATATATTGGGGGGGAAATACTTAACTTTTTCAATAAGCACAATGTATTTAATGTGCTATTTTATTTTTTAAATGTCCCTTTTTATGTATGGCCTGCTTTAATAATTCAGATTTCTATAGCGCATGTCTAAGTACCCAAAGAAGATGCTTTAATGTCTTTTTTTCATCTATTAAAGCGAGAAAAAAAATGTTAGGTATTTATTACAACGTATTGGTATTAATGGCTTGATTAGATGTATCCCTCCCTTCACCATTTATGATGTACTATTATGGATAAACGGCTCAGATGTCATAATATTGATACAGTAAATACCCAAAGCATATATATATATATATATATATATATATATATATATATATACATAAATACAGTCAGGACCATAAATATTTGGACATTGACACAATTTTCATCATTTGGGCTCTGTAAACCACCACAATGGATTTTGAATGAAACAACCTTGATGTGCTTTAAGAGCAGCTTTAATGTGAGGGTCTTTACATCCACATCAGGTGAGAATTACAACATAATATATATGTGGACACTCCTATATATATATATATATATATATATATATATATATATATATATATATATATGGTTGTTTAAAGGCCCTTTCAATATTTGTTCACTGCACCTTGAAAGACAGAGACAAAGCCTGGGACGTGTTAATGTTTATTGGGATGAATACCTCATAGAAATGAGTCCTAAAGGAGTGAACTGTGACATAATGAACAAACAGCACTACCTGCCGACTTAATATTTGTAAAGCGATTTTATTTGGCACAGAGGTGACTTAACAAAGTGGTTATGAATAAGAGAGGAGCTTGAGGAAAGGAAAGCAACATGCTCTCCTTTCAAATCCACCTACTGGTTGGTTTGCAAAAGATCATGTATGGTTTTCTCAAATGGAAACCCAACACAAGTTCAACATTAATTTCAGTATTCAGTGTTCTCTTTTGAAACCTGATATTCAAGTAAAGTAAATCCGTTCACCTATAAGTATTCACCCCCAAAAAAAAGTGGAATACTGGAATTATAATTCCAGTATATTCAAGTAAAGTAAATCCGCAGTATTCACCCCCAAAAAATAAGTAAAAAGTAAAACCGTTCACCTATAAACACACATAATATATATATATATATATATATATATATATATATATATATATATATATATATATATATATAAATGTGTCTTAACACATAAGATAGGATCGATCTTGTCACTAATTGGCTCCTTAGTCAAATCAATGCGACACCATTGCCTTTGGCTAAGGGCCATTTGAAGTCACAGCATTAGATTGCTTTATCTCACTGAAGGGAACAGCTACTGTCGCTCTCCGTATCTATAAGGACGACGACTTGAATTAAAAACTGTGTTATAATGATTTCCTGGATAATTGAGATATTTTTTCTCACAATAAACAGGGTTGAATTAAATATGAATATACCAGATTGTCGGTAGCGTAAATCATAGCATCGGAATGGTGATGTTAAAAAACACACCAAAAAAAAAACGATTAGTGGGGATGTAATGCCTTCTCAGCACCGGAGACAGCCCTTCTGTCTGTCTGAGTGAGAGAAGAGACACGCCCACCTTAATAAAGAGTGGACCTTCTCTCTTCCAATCCAGACAAAAGGAGAAGACGACAGATCCGCGGAGGCGCGCACTGAGCTGAGCATCTGAGCATCTTGGAGACTCCACCGGTTTGATCCGACGCGCAAGAACACACCGGCACACCGACACACGCGCCCTTCACGTCCACCTGAAACGTTCAAGCCGGTTGACTGAAAGTGGAGAAAAGAGGTCTGAGCCCCGGTCCAAGCGCAGCCAGAACACCGTGTTCCTATGATGTCATACCTGTGGATTCTGCTATTAGGAAGCCTGCTGGCTACAAGCGCCAGAGCACAAGGTACGAATTGATGTGCCAATTAATTCAGCCCAGCCTTAAGCCGTATGCTTTTGTATTGATGTCTATCCATCCATCTATCTATCTATCTATCTATCTATCTATCTATCTATCTATCTATCTATCTATCTATCTATCTATATATATATATATATATATATATATATATATATATATATATATATATATATATATATCTATATATCTATCTATCTATATATGTGATGGTATATGGTGTGTATACATATTTTCATATTTATATCTGTGTTTTTATCTTCAAGCTACCGTCTCATTTTCTCCCCTAATTCATATCACTCTCACCTATCGTTCTCTCCTTTCTGCTAGTCTGCCTCATTACAAGTGTATGTGTATGTGTGTACGTGTGAGTGCAATTGCCAGTGTCTTTTCCCAGTCTGTCTGCCTCCCTGCCGGCATGCCAATTAATTTCACCTTGAGCTGAAATCTACTTGTTTTAATCCATTTGGAATGAATGAATAAAAGCAGCTCTTTGTCTCTGCAGCCGAGACATTATCAGAGAATAAGATTTGTCTAGTAATGTGCCCATTTTTTTTGGACATGAGTTTTGGCCCACAGGGGTGTGGTTGGCCCATTGTCCTTATATACGTATTTCTCTCCTTTGTCTATCTTTCCTCCCCTTTTTAAATGTCTCATGTCTATTTTTCTCCATATATATTTTCATCCATCAATTGCTCTTTCATTCATCTTCAGCTGCCCATGGTTCCCTGACCTTCCCCGCGGCACATGCAACGACTCCAGATTGTTAAATTGAGCAATAAAACTCAGAGCGAGAGAAAGGAAGCATTGAGAAATACAAAGACTCCGGGGAATATGGAGGGAAAGTAGAGGAGATGTTAGAAGAAGATAAAAGAGAGATAGTGTGGCCGATAAGAGGGAAATCAGAGATACATACAAGGAAGTTAAAAGTGAGTTGGATAGTCAGAGCAAGAGTGAACCCAATGGTCCCTATGCAAATACAGTTTCAGTTGAACGTTAGTGCACTTGGATGTGCTCTGGGTTAATCTCACTCCACCGGTTCCCTTTTTATGAGCAGACAAGTCATCAGAGAGAAACCACCCTTACACCTTACACGCATAGGGTTTTCTTGCTTGCATGCAAGTGGTTCATATGTTCAGGGAAATATATGGTGTGTTAGGTCATGTGTGAACATCATGCGATAGAAGTTAAGAATTGGAAGTGTCTCCGTAACTAGATACAGCTCCAGCTGTAGACAACACCCAATGAAACAACTAGTTTCAGCGCCTTCCTCTCCCCCAGGCATCTGTGTGTGTGTGTGTGTGTGTGTGTGTGTGTGTGTGTGTGTGTGTGTGTGTGTGTGTGTGGGTGTGGGTGTGGGAATATTTTAATGTACAGAACATGTGGGAGTATGGGAGTGCGTCATTATTGTGTGTATATTGTGTGTTATAGAGCATATAACAGCACTTTCTGTCCTCCAAACACATATAAACGAGCTGATTTGTGCCAGGTGTGTGAACAGTGTGTGTGTGCAGACTTGTCTGTGTTTACACCTTCAACTACCAGTACATTAAAACAACTCTTTTGGTGGTTAAGTGAAAGGCAGGCAGATACACACACACACACACACACACACACACACACACACACACACACACACACACACACACACACACACACTTGCTCCCTCTGCTCCCATGGGGGCAGTTTCAGGGTGTGCATGATTGGTGTAAACACAGCACTTTCTGTCCTCCAAATACACAATAGAGCCATAGCTGACAGAACAATGCTCTGTGGAGGTTCTGTTGTTCCACCTGACGCACATGCACACACAGTCTACGGTGTACTGTTACGGGGCTTGGTTGTTGGCGTATGTACACACAATATTACTGAGGGAAGCATACACAGGCGATCTCACTCAGTCTCACGCCATCGCACGACAAGAACCAACAGCCATGTGTCATTGAGAACATGACTCACACTCCAATGTATGTCATGCAGACTGCATGTTACAAACGGGAAGGGATTCCCAAAAAGTTGTTGTTTTGTAATATATGTGAACATGATATAAATGAAAATAATGTATTCCTTTTTTATTGTCGGGGAGGAGATGTCATCGCGTGCCAAAGTAAACAGTTTCATAATGTATCACACGTTGGAAATCAAAAAAGTGGCGCCGGCATCACTACGGCCATACCACTTCTATAAAGCGTGTGAACCTTGATGTCTAAGACTTTAAGTGCCGTCTTTACACTGTAGCGACCGTTGGTAGCTCGCCAACTTGTTGTAACTTGCTGAAAGTGCTTTGTTAGTCACTCTGTACGTGTATTTAATTGTAGTCGCATTTGGTGCAACATTTCCCATAAACCCTGTTTATGAACATCCCATGTGATATCAAAGTTATAAAACAGCTGAATGGACAGAAGTATAAGTTACAAACATGTTCCTGTGATGAATTAAAGCCGGATGAGTGCAGTATTCCATAGGGGAGCACGTCATGCTTATCTGATGGACTTGTTGGTTGACTGGAAACAGGGGGAAACCACCCTTAAGTTGAACTATATGGTTCATATAGAACATGTGCCAAAGTTCTTTTATTGCATTAGATGTACATTCGTAATTGATACATTGGCCATGGAGTCATTACATCAAGCCACTTAACTAGTTTCCGAAAAGAACACAATGTAACTGACAGTGTGGGTTTTTTCCACATGTGTAAACTGGTTTGACTCTAAATTGCATTTTCACACAGCACATGCAGCACATGATCATACAGTTGCGTGCGTGCATGTCAGGCACACAGATGACTCATCCGCCTCCAGGGAAAACCGTAGCAGAGATACAAAGATAGTTAAGTTAAGAGTTTGGGAGGGAGCGAGAGAGAGGGAAGGGGGAGACGGTGTTAAGGAGTAAAATAAGGAACACTTTGTTTCCCTGTTGCACTAACACAAAACAGGACGCCACTTAGGCAAAGTGTGAGAGGGAATTTGCCTTCCTGTGTGTGTGAACATGTGGTTATTAGTATGTTCGGACTGAAAGGGGAGGAGACGGTGTTTTAATGAGTTTGTAAGCACGCAAGTATGTGTGTGATAACAGGTGGGGGTGGAAGGATTAGTGTGAGTGTGGTGGTGGTGGGGGGTGGAAAGGGGGGGGGGGTGTATGGGCACATGTTTGTAGCAAAGGTAGTTAAAGGAGGAAGTGGAGAACTGATAGATGGGAACAGAATGTTCTACAGATTGGCCACAAAAAGAGAGAGAGTGTTAGTATGGGAGGTGTCTCTCTCACTCTCAGAGACTACATGTTACATGAGAGCCACACACCTTACACACACATTGTACATGTGGGCACAATGACAGGCACAATCATTTCCCACTTAACAATAGACAAAATATAATACGAACACACGCTGACCGATTTACAATAAAATGTCAGCAGAAAGTAAACATGAAACTTCTTGTCAATTTTTTATCAAACGCCTTCTCTGCACTGGCGAGACACGTCAACTGAGTTCAACCAGTTGGATATCGTGCCACGTTAGATCTATGATTATATACACTGGTTTCTAAGGAAGTTGTAAAGATAGTGAATCATAAAACACACACACACACACACACCATAGTTGAGCATGTGCTCACACATGCAGTCTGGATGATTCCACTCGGAATGCCGTTTGATTTTAAAATAACTGTTATTGTTAATCTTTGGTACAAAGCTCGTACAGTAACATTCACAGGAGAAACCGTAAAGAGACAAAGAGGGCTTGTTTGTGTTGCTGTCAGTAACCATCTGTGTGCATGTCTCACATTCAGAGTGCATTTGCACAAGTGCATATGTGTGATTAGTCATGCCTAGTTTGGTCCTACATGCGCATGTGTGTGCAAGTGCATGTGTGTCAGTACCACTTCCAGATAATTTACGGTGCGATGGAAATACTTCAAATGTGTTAATGCCGCTCTGCCTCAAGGCTTCTCTGACTGATAGGATCTCACTTGGCAAACACAGTGACCATTCATTGGAAACCCACCTAGCAATGAGCAACGGTTAGAAAAGATGAAAAATGATTTTCTGCGACTATATTATGGAAAAGAGTTGGGACGCTCGGCAGCAAAACTCCATGTCTCGTATGACTTTTTTGATATGTGTTTTCAATGTTCAGTTTCTCGTATTTGGCACTTTTTCAATCCATTCTTAATCATTCATACAACCATTTCTAAATAGTTATATCCCTTATTTATTACATTGGTACCTGTATTTGGGCCATGATCAACCAGCATAGTAGTGAGTAAGCAATGCTTAAGTAAGAGCGCCGTTTTGCTGTTTCAGCTTCTCACGTGTGACTGGGGAATGTCACGGCACTGACGCAAACACACACAAACGCCATTCCCATCTCACACGTGGAATGACGAAGGTATGCGCTTTGAATGTTCTCATTAGTACAGAGTTGCAATGCTCGTGCTGAGGGGGAGTCTGTTGAGGCAGGTGAGACAGGATCCATGCATCTGTCATCCAGCTGTGGTTGGAGCGTCCACATCAGGAAGCGATCAGAGCAGGGTGTGGCTCCATACATGAATCAGGGGTGATATAGTCATGACAGAGAACGTAATGAATCCACAACATCCTAAGGACCATAAAGACAGATGATCTGAATGTTTTAAATGAGAACAGATGAATTAATGGCATGTTGTTTTCAATGAGCAATGGTTTTCTCTAAACTACCAGTCTAATCAGCCACTAATGTTCTATTTTAGGTTAGACTCATAATGTTTCCACTTGTCTATGAGGAGTAGAGGGGACAAAATAATAGTCAATACTGTCAATTTTAGAGATGTTTTGTTTTTAAGTTGCAAGCTTTGAAAGGATGGAGAAACTCCCTTTAAGGCATGGAGACAGAGTCTGGGTTGCCAAGTCTGACTCTTCTTTTCAAAAAGATAATTATAGTTGCTCAGGCCTCTAGCTCTTCAGATGCCAGGGTTTCAGAGTGAAGTCCCTATATCTCTCAGTATAGGGACTTCACTGGATGTGTGTTGTTTCTTTCCTCACCCTATTACTTTCTTTCTTCACATATCTCGATGTAGATGCTGAAGCCACAACGGAGGAGAAAGCAGCCCCTGATGCCCCGGCCCCTGAAGCAGAGACAGCGACAGAGGTCAATGAAGACGCCGTCGCTGACAAGGTAAATGACCATATAGCTGAGGTGAAGAATGATGATACTTTTGTTTAATTGTTTTTGCTTGATTCATTTTTCAAAATCAGTCAATCAATCGGTCAATCAGTCCAATCTTCTTCGTCTTTTATCTCAGTCGAGGTCTCCTAGTAAATCACAAATCTTAAAGCCGTCCGCGTGTGGAGTGAAGCCCAAGTCACACCTAGAAAAAGTGAAATAAGTTCAAGTCCAAATAATGTTTGAGTTAATTATGTAAAAAAATACAATGATGTTATTGTTAAGGTTTGGGTCACTAAGACATTGTACACTTTGTTGTCTTTAGTCCCCACCTTCACTCCAAACCTCTGAATCTGTGCCACCTGCATTCAGTAAATGTCGTTATAAATCTTCAGTTATTCGATAAGCTGATATCAAGTAGCTGGAAAACATCTCATGTTCGTTCTTAGTTGGGTATTGAAAAAATTATAATATTTCTTTTGTATTTAAGCAAAGTTCAAGTTTACAAATGTCTTGTCCTTAGTACAGGAAAGAGATGGTGAAACACGAACAAATTAGCTGAAGTGACGAGAGACTCGTTTTTCGGGATCAGTATGTGAACATCATTTCTGGAGATGAATATCTTCTTCTAAATACAGGAAAGTCCAGCTTCAGTGGGTGAAGCCGCAGCAGTTGACCCAGGAACTGAAGAGGCAAAACCAGTAGATACGCCTGCAGCCGAGGCAGAGGATACGCCTGCAGCCGCAGAGGATACTCCTGCAGCCGAGGCAGAGGATACTCCTGCAGCTGAGGCAGAGGATACTCCTGCAGCAGCCGCAGAGGATACTCCTGCAGCAGCCGCAGAGGATACGCCTGCAGCAGCCGCAGAGGATACGCCTGCAGCCGAGGCAGAGGATACTCCTGCAGCAGCCGCAGAGGATACGCCTGCAGCAGCCGCAGAGGATACGCCTGCAGCAGCCGCAGAGGATACGCCTGCAGCAGCCGCAGAGGATACGCCTGCAGCCGAGGCAGAGGATACTCCTGCAGCAGCCGCAGAGGATACGCCTGCAGCCGAGGCAGAGGATACTCCTGCAGCCGCAGAAGATACTCCTGCAGCCGCAGAGGACACGCCTGCACCAGAGGCGGAGGCAGAGGCCGATTCAACAAAACAAGGTGATCAACAGGTGTTTGAATATGCAACTATGCACGCTGAAAATGAAACGCAGTGGAATTGAAATAAACAGTTTGTCTACAGCACTGTTCAAACCTCTCTTGGTTTTAAATCAAGCTATCACAGCCCATTCCATAACACATCCTCCCCTCTGCTTTTCTCTCCTGCAGATGATCCTGAGGTTGTGGATCCAAAGGCTGAGGAACCAACTGCTTTAGGAGAGGAGAAAGCTACAACTCCTGATCAGGAGGAGGTCAGTAGCAGAGTTAGAAAGTCGTGAACAACATTTTATTTATTTCTACTCTGACAAATATACAGTTGACGAGCATCCACATTTCAGGGATGCATAATTGCGTACATTCTGTGTATAAGACGGATATTGCTATCCTAATGAGACGTTAATGTGACCTTTCTACATCTTAATATTTTATATATTCATATATAATAGAGTGAGGCCACATCAGCGACAGATCCAGCTGCAGCAGATAATGAGGACAAATCAACTGTTCCTGCTGCTGCTGATGCAGAACCAACACAACCAGCTGCTGAAGAAGTTGAACCAGAAGTGGACGTCCTTGTTCCAACAAGTAAGACAATAGTTGTTCTGGTACATACCTTTTAATCTCATCATATGGAGAAAAACAAAAAAATAGTATGTGTCACAGAACTTCATGGGTTGTTTCCTTGTTTTAATAACATAGGTACAGAATAGGACCCTAAAACGGTACAGAAGAACGTATATATTGTTACATGCTAAGACATTGTGGATCATATGTAACTTTTTGCATTATTCTGTTCTTTGTCTTTGCCAACAGTTAATGAAGAGATTGTTCCTGTGGTGAATACAGGTACAACAACATCATATATATACATATTCCTTTTGTTATGTTGTGTTTCTTTATTTTGATGTGGAAAACTAATATTAGCCGTATGTAAAACAAGGAGAGATGTAATGTACCAGCTTTTTCCACCAGTATAGTCTTGGGAAGGTAGGTAGAATAATAAAATGAATTCTCCTCCTTCATTTCCAAAACCACATTATCAAAACATCTCTGGAGCCTACAGCTAAACAAATGACTAACACATACCTAAAATAATTTCTTATTCCTAAAAGGTCTTTAATCATGTAAGAGCACCTCAGGGGAACACAATTAAAACCTATTTATGTCAGTAACCACAGTAACAATGAATACAGAAAGAAGCTGAACTGCTGAATTGATGCTTGGGACAGATGGAAATGTTAAAGTTCTACATGTCAGCCGTATAAATTCATTAAATGACAGGACAATAAATTGAAAATAACTAAGCAGCATTAGTATTCACGTTTGAAGAGATCAATTCTAAAGCTCTGCTCCTTATGGATTGTGTTTGAGCTGAACTGACTGAATACCTACATTTATGTATATTTCCCTTTAAACTCTAAACCTACTGCAATATGTACATATTAGCTTTCCACATTCAACCCCAGGAACACCCGTGAGATTATACTTGCTATAGTATGTTATCAGTCATATAAAAGCATGTCTAGCTTTCATAATATATTGTGTATCATGTTCCTGCAATTCCCTATGTTCAAAAACAAATGAATGGAAAACTTTTTTTTTTTTTATACTAAAAGTAATAAATCACTTAAGACGGTTATGAGGTCGGATTTTGGCCCGAACAATTGTACCTCCTAAATTAGAGGCGGTATGGTTTGAGTTAGGAAACCCTTAAAGTGTCACCCTATATTATTTATCTTTGCATATAATAATATTCTCTCTTCCATTCTCTCATTTCACTATTTCCTGTCCCAAGTGGTAGTTGTCCATACCTGCTTTTAAGCATAACATCCTCCTTTCCGCCACTTTTATATAAGGTGGCCATTATCTCCTCTCTTAGTCATGCTAAACACTAAGTGGGTTGCCGGGGATGGTTAAGGAACGGGTTGCTATATGGAAGGAATCTTCCATGTGACATCTGGCAGGGGAACATTCTTGCACGGTAGTGCCAAAAGCAAAATAATTGAGAAACGGTAAGGAGGATATAGACCAGACAGGAGAGAAATGAGGAGAGAACAAGGTCGGGGAAAAGTGGCAAAGTGATGGTAAAAACAAAATGACAGAAAGAAAAAAAAGAAAGACGCAAGAGAAAAGAGTAGAAAAGAAAAGCTTGTGAAATGAATGGAAAGGCCAGAGAAGTTTAAAAGCAGAAAGGAGGCTCAGTCGATAGGATCGGAGTAAAACTTGCCTGAAAATATGGTTTCATTACTCGACATTCATCTGTGACCAATGATGCTTTACAATAAGAGTCCGATGCTCACGCACTGAGGTTGAGGATCGTTACACCCCTGAGGTTCTATCTCAAATAATTCACCCTGCTCAGTCCCACATGTTGTATAAGTCACTTGGGTTTCCCCCAATTAATATATATAGAGCCAGGGTTTGGTATTGTTCCTGACAGAAAATATCCTTTAATCTGAGTCAACACTAGTTCACGAGATCACCGACACACCCTTGGAGCAGGTAGTGTTACAGTCCTCATGGAGGACACCTCTGCAGGGTCATCGCTGCAGGAGCCATCAGGGACTGAAGTGTACATTGTGGCAGATGTTATCATTAATCAGCTCAACATGCTACTGTGTAGTATCGAGTGTTTGGTGAACATCTGGAAGATATCCCTAATGGGCGGGACGGCAAAAGGTGAATGATATTGCATTTCTGTCTCCAATAATATCTAATTATCTTTTCAGAGGTAGAGTTGAGCTTGGGAGATGCTCTGCCAGAAGAGAACGCAGCGGACAGCCCGGGACAGAGGAGCAGCTTGGAATCTGGGAGTGAGTAACGATAATAACAAAACGTTTTGATATTACTATTGTAACGAATAACCAGAAAGTATGTAGTGATGCACACAAGAACCACTGATTTCACAGTTAGTAACACAAACAGACACCGGAGAAGAGAAGGTTCATGGGGACTGAAGTCTCCTGGTTGTCTTTCTTTATCCCTCAGTTTAAAATGACGTGTGACAGTGAGGTTAACCCAGCAGTGACGCATCGATCCGATGTGAGGTCCTAGAACAGGGATCTCATATGTGTATAGATTGTAAGGCCCTCTGAGGCAAATTCCTAATTTGTGATATTGGGCTATGTATACTTTAAGCTGGTTAGCCTAAACTTCATATTTACAATAACATGTAGACAGGAAGTGGATGGGATATTTGATAATGTGTGTACTTTCTTTGTAAATGCTGAAATTAGTGACTTATATGAATATGGAAATGTCAACAAACATGACTAGTCATCACTCTTTAAAGAGGAGTTGTACTTCATGTATCCCATTAGAGCAGAGCCCCTCAATGAACCCATAGATACAGTATGTGTGTGTCAGAGTCAGAATCAGAAGTGTTTATTGCCAGGCATGTCGAACATGCAAGGAACTTGACTTCATCTTGAGCTCAAAAAAACTAATTATCCTTGTGGATATATAGACTGCGATAAGGATGTTGCCATGACACGACCACAAACTGATTTGTTTCACCTCCTGGGTTAAAAAAGTTGAATCACCAGCCTCGGAGCGATTTGACAGAACCCATTTGACAGCAACACTTAAACGCTGAATGTCTCTCTGATTTATTCCCCACCTGAAAGCGGATTCATCTCTGTTGGTATTATCGGTGTAATCTTGTGAAATGCGCTCTCCCTTAGTGCTCTGTTATTAGCTGCTTCGTCAAGTTGAAGCAGGTAGAGTGCATCCGTGATGTCCCAGGCGTATACAAACAGGCAGCACAGAAGCAGATAAAAATATTTTTTTTGCAAATGGAACGAATCATAGATCAAAGTGAGAGATATCAAGGGCGTGTGTCCCTTTAAGATCTTTCATCGCTCTCTAATATAATACATCCAAATGATCTGCATCTAAATGAGTGCACCAAAAGTATATTTGTGTGTATGTGTGTGTGTGTGTGTGTGTGAGTCTGTGTGTGTGTGTGTGTGTGTGTTTGTGTGTGGGAATGTGTGTGGTTGGTGGTTGTGTGAGAGTGTGTGTGGTTGTGTGTACAGACCGGTTAGGACAGAAATTCTAGACCTCTCAATGCCTCCGAGGTACAAACTAGTACAAAGATAATAATCCTGCTCCTTCTTTCTTCTTCTCTGCTTTATGTGCTTCATATTCATCAAAAAGACATTTCAACTTGAATTAATAATGTGTTTCTCCTCCCTTCTCTTTTTAGTACATGTTGCTAGCTCCAGTGGAGATGGTAAGACTATTTTTTGTTCATGGTCCAATATATATATAATAACAAAATAATAATTAAATCATGCCATCTGTCCAGAAACCGCAAAAAAAATCCTAAAACATATGCATAGCTTTGCAGCCCCAGCAGCAGTAGTGCTTAAATACAGTCTACTAGGGAGTTCTGTAAACTGGTGAAACCCACAACATACGACTAGCATGCCTCTGAATAAAGAGACTCAGCGGAAAATTACCCCTCCTCAATTGTTTTGGTTCAACAATTGAAAGTCATTCCCCTTAAAACCTGGAGTCACGCTACTTCTATTGAAAGTGCTTCTGCTGCAGAGACAATATGACAGGTGCACGGTTGTTCCCGCTTAAATAATCCGTTGCTCATGTCACATGAAAGGTGTAATGTCATGCCATGTTGCTCACTGTGTTTGTGTGTTCTCTCTTCTAAACAGCTGAAAAACCTGAAGCTGAAGGTGAGTTGTCTTTCTTTGTTTTGAATACATTAACCCACCCACCCAAACATAGCTGCAGCGTTCCCCTATTGTCTTGTCTAATGCTAACAGTTTTGAACTTTTCTGTAAACTTCAATAAGTATTTTTGTATCTTAAATTGATGACAAGTCCAGGCAAAGGAGGCACCTGGGGTGTTTGCGCCTGAAATTTGCAAAATGTAACCGAATGACTGAAATGTGTTTTGTACTGAGGCTGAGGAAAGGCTAGTCAAATATGGATGAAGGAGTTTTATGATAACACCTCTTTCCGAATGTTATAGCTGCATTTGTTCAAGCCCGAGGTGACCTCTGACCTCAGGCTTGTAGCATGCAGTAATGCGATAGGGGAAGTGGCTGCTGACCACGTATGGTTCCCATAACGTTGTGTTTCCACGCTGCATCTCGTCTGTCACTGTGTGTCCATGCAGTCTTTTTACATCAGACAAAGTGGAGTGTCCGTGGTGTGTGTTCTCTAGTTGTGCACATGCATGTTCACACATGTCTGTGTCGACACGCCTCCACTTCCTTCTGGACTCACTGCCTTCTCCTGTTTCATTGCACCTACTTTCACTGACTCATCCTTTTTGCGTACATTTTTCTTTATCTTGTCACACAACTTCTCTGACTCACTCCACTCCCTTGTTGTTCTGCCCTCTTAACTTGGATTATAACTGGATTAATCGTACTCTTTAATATTGATTTAAGGTGCTGACTCACCCATCACACCCGAATATCCCTTCTCCCTCCTCCTTTCTCTCTTTTGCCACTTCAGCATACCCTGCCGTTATTGCTCTGTTTTGACTGAAGTCACTGCAATAGAGAGATGGTATTTCAAAGAGATGCAATGGGGGGAAAAATATAATGAATGATTTTACTCATATTCTAGTTCACAATTGTAAAAAACTAAAGGTTCCATATTTAGATCTAGATGAGAAATGTTGCCTTGATTTATGATCTGGTTTGTAAATGTTACTTTTACCAGTATCAACCTCCTTTACATTATACTTGTGCATTATACTATAATTATAATTATTTTGACTTGTAGTGGTGTATTTCGTATGTACTTTAACTATAGCATGGTTATCATGACATTGTAGGTTGTATAAAATATGTTCTCGGGCTTTTAACCGACAGACTGTGACACAGCAGGACCACTATTCAGATCAGTGTTGTCATAGTAACTGGCTTACAGGTGCAGACACATGCTGTCAGTGAATGCTTTTAGGGCTCCAAATGGTTGGATATTAGAAAATGCTGCGACAGGATTGATGTGGCCTCACATACGCACACACATTATGTCATGTTATTCATCATTTCAACTGCAATGTGGCACCCAGCTCTGAAACTGAGCCTTACGGTCTCTTTTAGTTGCGGTTACACGGACATTTGTAACACAGTGGGGTTACATGTGCATCACAAAAGATGCTCTAATGATTTAATACATGTGTGTTTGTTTCCTTCTTACAGAGGCCAGCTCCAGCTCTGTAGCAGCCATCCTGAGTGTCATTGCGCTGTCTGTACTGGGAGCAATTGTTGGATTCTTCACCTACAAGAACAAGAAACTGTGCTTCAAAAGTAGACAAGGTAATTCTTGCAGACTAATTAACTAACTGGAAAAACAATAGACGGGATACTTAACTACTGTACGCAAGGCTTTATCACGGCACCTTTCGACTCTAGTTTAATAAACACGGACATGCGAGTAAAGATGAGTTGGGTTTCTATTGCTCTGCTGCAGGAGATTACTGCAGATGGTTGACTGGGACCATCGCAGAATGAATGAATGAAATTAATGAAATATACTTTATTAATCCCCAAGGGGAAATTTGTTAACAACAGAAGCAGCCCGAAGTATAACTAAACACAATAAAATATAAGTATAAGAAAGAAAGAAAGAAAGTGACAGTGCATAAAGTAAAGTGTGCAAAGTGAAATATAAAATACAAAATAACATAAAATTAAATATATATGTATATATACACAGCATATACACAACATATATGTAAATGTAAATATAAATAAAGCACTGTAAAATTAAATAAAATATATATATCTGGATAGTGTGCAAAAAAATAATATATATATATATATATATATATATATATATATATATATATATATATATATATATATATATATATCTGGATAGTGTGAATCTCAGCCTTTAATCAAGCTGCCAGCATCTTTAGCAACACTTTGCTTTAGCCAGACTCGAGGGCGAGATGGGTGCGACCTATATCATAATATCATGTTCTAGGGGTCAGCATTCTTTCTTTGAGCCATAGTAGCCTCCGCTTTATCTCTTATACAGTGTTGTCAACTCACACACATCCTGCATACCAATACTACCGATTCAGCAGAGTTTACTTTACAGTCAACATGAGCCAGAGGTCGTTCAGCTTAAGCAATGTCGGGCAAAACTCAAATGCTCCATTGACAATAAATGTTCAGTCTGGACAGCACAGAAATGACTTGTTTTGAGCTGATTGTCACAGTGGTGACAATAAGCAATCTGAGCCAAATAAATAGTTATAGCCTCAGAAAAATCCCCCACCGTCACATTTAATTCATTGTCGCTTAATTAAATGCGTGTAGAATCCAAACGGTTATGGAAGGATGTGTCTGCTTCAATTTCCATGACTGTTAATGCGTCTATCTGACTTCTCTGTGACTAGAAGCGGATCCAGAAGCCGCACGCAAAGCTGACGCAACCGAGGCGCAGTCGGATCCTCAGGGTATGTTCCGAAAGGAAGGCGACACAAACACACAGATCAAACACATGTTATACTATGTTGACCTTCTTTTTCCTTTTTGCAGTCCTCAGTAACCTACTCAACTCCTCCTAGACCGGCAACGATCACGTGACTGGACCAACGACTGGCAAGCATAGTGTCAAATCTCACTGTTAAGCTCGACCTTCTTCTGGAGAGCTACATTACTGTGAGGCCCTCGAGCAGGGCTGTGTGTGCGTGTGTGTGTGTGTGTGTGTGTGTGTGTGTGTGTGTGTGTGTGTGTGTGTGTGTGTGTGTGTGTGTGTGTGTGTGTGTGTGTGTGCGTGTACATATGTGGGACAAAAAATATGTGAAAATTGAGGGGTTTATGGTTGTTACAACATAGCAATTTATTAAGTGAATCGGACAAACGTTCTACTATTTTGGACATTAAAGAGATTAAATCTCAAATTAACCATAAAACTGAATTGTATGGCTACTATCCAGTCTTAGTAATTCAGTGTGAATATAAACCAGTGACAGTTATTGGTGATTTAAATGTTTGCCTTCGTACTGAATTCTAAAAGGTGGATTTTATTTTGTGCTAATTCTGTCATTGTTTGAGCCACACATATTATTTTGAAAGTCCAGTGGCAACAACCACTTAATAAAAACTTGTTTTCTTATTGTTGTAATAGCCTGCAGTACAAATGCAGGATAGATGGATAACAAGGGGATAACTACCAATGTATTCTTGTGAGGAGAAATATTATAGGATAGATTATTGGGATGCTATATGGTCCAATGTGTGTTCAGACCAGTGATGTCACTGTATGTGTGTGTGTTTGTGTGTGTGTGTGTGTCTATTTTTCGGGTTGGTGAAGGGGCTTATTATTATTAAATCTTGTTGGGTGACTACCACTTCTCCTCAGTCAGTTCAATAAATCAGAGTAATAGAGTGACATTTCCAAATCAACAGAAGAAACCTCCTGAAACGCACTAAGTTCATTAATTGCAAATTGATTAAACAATCAAACACATACGCATTTATTTGACAATGTTATATGAACATATAAAAGTGAAGTGGAGTCTCGTCCAACCCTATTTCTGATGAATGGATGACATGGACAAATTCAACAGAGGTCATGTGGTATTGTATTAGACATTGTTCTGATGTAGCATGTGGCTGTCTAGTTGTGATGCAGTAATTTATCCTCTATAGTGCCTTTCACTGACACAGCCTGGCTTGACCAATCTACTGACACACAGGGAAGAGAGCTGGGACGATACGAGTGAAAACAGGCAGAATAGTAGTCGAATGTATGAAAACATACGAGACAATTGAGGAATGTACAAACTTAATGAATTCATAATCATGTCGGTGGTTGAAAACCTCCCCTTGGACTGTTAACGTATGTGAAACTGTTACATTATTGTAACCGCTACTGTATCCGTTCATAGTGGGCTGTTTGCTGTTTTATTCCAATACTCTTTTAACAGCCTCCCATGTCAGCCCTAAATGTACCCTCTCTGCGTGTCTCTTTATTTGAGCAAGCCAGTAGCTGTCACAGTGTTTTTGTTCACTTACAGACACTATTCACCTGTGATTTTTATATGCATTTTACATTTAGCAGTGGTTGATCATTGTGAAATGCCTTAGAAGCAGCGCTAGTGCTTAAAAAAAGAAGAAAACAAAAGAAAACCCAACAGTTTCTTTTTCTTTGTGGCGGTAGCACAAACAATATTATCTATTGAATGTCTTTTTGTTGCCTCGCAGTTTTGTACTTGCTCTGCTCCCTTTACATTTTTAAATAGGGTTATAGAGGTCGCATAGTGCTGCAGTTTGTGTAAAGTGTGTTAATTGTAAAGCACCATATAGCTGCAATACAGGACAGAGACTGTTGCTAACAGCCTAGCCTCAAACTGAGAATTATTCATAGTCTGTGATGTCACATTTTGATTAATCCTACTGTGCAAACTATAGGCTGGACACTGTGTCAAAGCCCTGTGTGAAATGCCTTCTTATTCTGTGATAGAATTTGTCCTGACATTTGGGAACTAAGTGTGTCGGAAGTCTCTTACTACATCTGCGACAATGGCACGGAGCGATAATGCACAAAATACCCACTGAGTAATAGTACAAGCTTTCAGATGTAGCCACCGATGCCTTCAAAACAAAACATCCTTTTAATGCAGTACTTCCTGCACTCCAGTAAGGAATCAACAAAAGCGGTTCGCTGCAGCGTATGTTCAGAAACCTTAAAGGAGGCCGGAGCACCGATACGGCCCTTCAAAAGGCAAAAGGAACGCTTGTGTTTTGAGCATTATGGTCCAGTCCACATTTAGTTCTGTCGTATTCCTTGTAAACACAAACTTGTGGAGCATAGCATCCAAACCATAATGTTTAAACAAGGGAATCAACTTTTTGGGTCCAGAAGTGCACTTCCCAAAAAGTGCTAAGGCATCAATAGGGCGCTGACCAGTCCTGCCTTATATCTCTTGAACCTTCAGAGAGGAAAACAAAGAACAATGTCATCATCAGAAAGTAAACGATAAAAAAAGCAGAGATGTTTTTGCAGGGGATTTTATTAACAGTCTCTATGGGAGAAGCACTTTGATTTATCAAACATACAAGACAATTCATTTTTGATTTTGACGAATGACTCTTCCTTTTGTTTTAAATACGCTGTGTTTTACTTTTGTTTTCAGAATTTCTTTTCATCTGGCACTTGTGTTGTTCTTCTGGAATTGTGTAAATAATGTTTTAGGAGTCAATTAAATCGTTTTCTTGGGAGTTTGAGTTTCACCTTCTTGCTAGATATTTTTGTACGGTGTGTGTGTGTGTGTGTGTGTGTGTGTGTGTGTGTGTGTGTGTGTGTCTGTGTGTGTGTGTCTGTGTGTGTTATTTTTTTCCCATTGAGATCAAAAAATAAACAGGCATCACACAACATGGCGTGTAAAATTTGATACATCATGCATTTTAGAATGTAACTCATAAACACTGGTTATGAGTCAATGATTGGTGACTGGTTATGAGTCAATGATTGGTGACATATCCTCACCTTTGATCCTCACCTGAGAAGTCAAATGTGGGAACCTGAGCATGTTTTTTTCACCAAACGTATACACACATAATTCCTAGAAATGCACCGATCAGGTTTTTTGGGCCGATCACCGATCACCGATCACTGAATTCAGTGTCAGCCGATCACCGATAATACCGATCACCGATCACCGATCACTGAAATAGTATCTGCCGATCCCATAATACCAATTATGGTGTCGATTGAAGCATTATATGTATTGTGTAGCATTATTGCCTCGGACTATGAGTAAATACACATCTAAAGCACCTCAAACATTAAAGAAATTACAGATTTCTTTAAACATTTAGGACTTTTACTTTGAAAACTGTCCTAATTTATACATTACAATTGTTTGATTGCTATTGTAGGGGATTGATTTCAGATATATATGGAACGCATCTGCATTATTCATTTCCTGGAACTCTTGGGGAAATCTATATACAGGACTTTTTTAACATACAAAAGTCTGACTTATTTTTATAAACTCTTCCTTGGTACAGTAACAATGTTTTAATGTTAGCATAATTCAAGCTAAATCTCAGAAACGATCTATTAATATACAAAATCAGTTCATTGTTTACTTGTATATGTTAGTGTATGATTTGTCGACATCTTATTTTGAAAAACGGATGTTGTTTCACGTGGCTCTTTCCGCTATCTTTGCAAAACCTGATGTTGTGTCACGTGAATCCTTCCGCTAACAGCACTCGATCAGGAGCGCGCGAGGGCTTTCATAAAGTTAGCGGGTAACTTTATGAAAACCCTCGCGCGCTCCTGATCGAACGCGTGTGCTGTGAGCATCAGTCTGTAGGCTCAGACATGTGAGTGTCGGTGAGTTGACCCAGAGGTTCAGCTCGGGGGACGGGGCGCCGCTCGCTGCGGGAGGATCCCCTCGCGGACCTCTCACTCTGCGGCACTCCGCGGGCGCTCCGTCTCAGTTGCGGCACGCGGCGACTGAAACGTCTCTGATAGTATTTCTCGCAGATGCGACGTCATCTGATCGATCGGTTATGATCGGCCGTTTTGAGAAGGCCGATCAAAACCGATCATGGCAATATCGGCCGATATGGATCGGCGCCGATCAGATCGGTGCATCCCTAATAATTCCCGTATATGTACACATGTTTGTTTTATACCCAGCAGGCATCACACCCACACCAACTATACACCATCTAATTAAAAACAGCCCCGCGAGAGACTGTGCCGACTTATTATTCACAAAGTAATTTCATTGATTTTATTCCAAGTAAATCAGACTAAATTATCTTTCATGGTTGCAACAAATTGACAAATTTGAGATAATGTAATTCATTAAAGGTATCTATAATCCCCAGTGTACTGTAATACTTAATTACAAGTAACAGTGGTTTAGTTTTTAAGCATTTTTTCCAAGTCAAATCATTTTTTTAAATGTATTATGGCAGAAGCAATTGAATATTGTGTATGCATTGCCTGGATATTAAACATTACAAGGCATAAAGGTTAGTCATCATTGGATTAAACTACAGGAATGAGCAGTTCCTCATGCTATGAAGTCTAATCTATACAAAACAACTGCTACATAACTTCCTTGTAATATGCTGGAAAAGAAGAGAAGTCCCAAAGAGTGCATCATCATCATCATCATCATCATCACATTCACACCGGACGCGACAAAACATTTCTCGTCGCGCCTGTCGCATATGGAGGACTAAAAATGACTTATGTATAAATAAATAAATAAATGAATAAATATAGGAATAAATAAATAAATCCTTAAATAAATGTATAAATGATTAAATAAATGTATAAATAAATAAATAAATGTATAAATAAATAAATAAATAAATGTATAAATAAATAAATAAATACATATGGGAATGAATGAATATAAGTTATAAATCAACAGGATAACATTAAATAAATATATTTTTACATTTCTGTATTTCTTCATTTATTTATTTCTCTATTTATGTCCGTATATTCAAATGAGCTGTGCGGTCCGAACCTCTGTCTAAAGCCTGATTGGTCAAGTCAGGGAGCAAGACAAAAACAATCGATCCCTAGACGAACAGCGTTTATTATGCGTTCTTGTCTGTACATTCTAAATACTACTGTTGAGTCACGGAATGTAATTTAAGGATGTTTTCAGCCGAGAAGTTAGTAGTTTAAGCATTCAATCTGTGGTCGGTTTATCGAGATTCAGCCTGATAAGGATCTGCGACGGAGATTTGAGGTCCTGCTCGGGGACCACTGAGCTCCGGGCGCCGGGCGCTCAGCGCGCTGCGTGGCCGCCGACAGCAGCCGGATCTCGGCAGGACTTTTTTAAATGCTCCGCTGGCTCTGACGTCTCCGTAGCGGCTAAACATGAGATATACATAGGTTTAGGAGGATCTAAAGAGCACAATAGTTTATTATTTATTAAAAGATAACGTTACGTCAATTTGACTGAGGGTTAAGATTCATAACTTCATATTGTAGCGACCCTGGGTCAGGAAAGCTACGAGACGTTGTATAGTTAATACCGTTTATTCGTAGCCTACGCCAAACGACAGTGAACACCGCAACACATTCTACTCCACTGTAAAGTATGTTACAGTGAATAATTGGAGTAAATTCATGAGCAACAGCAGTTGATGTGGTGACGTCACAAGACCAGAAAGACTGTCCTGCGTCCTAGAGAGTCTGGACTCCCAAGACCAGACCCCCAAGACCAGACCCCAAGACCAGACCTCCAAGACCAGACTGCAAAAGAACACGAGTCTGTTCTCAGTGTACTTGGAATTGATAAACGGCTGTAGTCAAAAAGCTGTCTCAGCTAACTCCTGCTAACGGTGAGCTGAGCGAGTCAACTTCAGCACCATGTGCCAGGCAGGAGAAGTAGTAGAGCACAACACACCAGGTGCATCACACTCCTGTGACCAATCAGGCTTTAGACAGAGGTTCGGACCGCACAGCTCATTTGAATATACGGACACGTAAATGTCACACATAAATAAATGAAGAAATACCTGTGGACACATAAATAGAGAAATAAATAAATGAAGAAATACAGAAATGTATAAATATATTTATTTAATGATGTCCTGTTGATTTATAACTTATATTCATTCATTCCTATATGTATTTATTTATTTATTTATACATTTATTTAGTTATTTATACATTTATTTAAGCATTTATACATTTATTTATACATTTATTTAAGGATTTATTTATTTATTCCTATATTTATTTATTTTTTTATTTATTTATACTTATGTCATTTTTAGTCCTCCATACCTGACGCGCTGCTCGCAGGAAAAAAAACAGCGTCACAGCTTTGTCGCAGCTTTGCATTGACTTAACATGTAAACTTGTTGCGCGACAGAATTTTGTCGCGTCCGGTGTGAACGTACCAGGAGAGAACCTCGTGTTTAAAACGAACTTTTCCTGTGCGCATTTACTCCACACATTTACTCCAGCGTGTGCGCTTAGAAGAGTCATTACAGTAGAGGAGGCGGACTGCGGTCACGTGACATGGCATCCGCGGACATTCGGTGAGAAGACGTAATTCCCTTTCGTTTTATGAAACAGCCCACTGTGCAGGTATGAGGTGAGTTTACCTTTGGAGGTTTCAAACAACAGCACGTCCGAGGTGTGCATGGTGTCAGCTGTTTGCTGTTCCCTGTAATTGAACCGGATTAAAGGATACAAATCACTTTCTGCAGCTCACTTCTACATTATGTTTCTCTAACTCCACCGCAGCTTTTGTTCTATTGCTTGCTTTGTGACTGTTTTTTTCATGTTTTAATGAATGTTCTCAATTGTTTTTCTTATATTGTTTCTTTTGCATTATTTGTTGATGCTTTTGAAGCACTTTGAATTGCCTTGTTGTTGAAATGTGCAATATAATTACGCTAACGAGGAATTAGGAAGGCAAATTAAATGAGACGTCCATCCTACACCCAATGTTTTGCAACATTGCAGATTAGAAACGTATCGCATCACAGGGAACGGGCAAAAGTCAGTGTTGTAACGTAATGGAGAGCGACTTGACTTCAGCATTAGGTTTAGCCAGACGCCATATTCACTGAGACGTTGAAGTCCTGTGTTATATTTACAGACTGCCGCGGTGAGTGAACCGGTTTTACCTCATTTTCGTTCAGAGGTTTTAAATGTGGGTGGCGGGCCGCTGCAGGCTGTTAGTTCCAAGGGAGGCTCATTGGAAGTACAGACTCATCTTTGTGAAGAGGAACTGTGTAACTGGAGCAAATACTTACTTACAGAATATTTTTTTTGTGACAGTCAGCTGTAATGGTATTGCTCGTAGGAGCAGTGTAAGGCAATAGGGACACACACACACACACACACACACACACACACACACACACACACACACACACACTCAAACACACACACAACTGTTAATTTCCTGTATTTAGTATTTTCTCAATTAATCTATAATAACACTTTATAATAACTGCATGCTATGAAGCATTAGTTAAGTATGAGTAAACACGCAATTCATCATTCGTAAAGCATTGTTCCACACTTTATAAATGATGGATTCACCATTTGTAAATGAAGTATAATGCAGTATATGGGCAACATTGTATATTCAGTCTCACCTCACTGCTGGATGCCACTAAAGCCTCAAGCTTCAAGTGTCTTTGAGAATACTATAAAGCGCTATATAAATCTAATATATTATAATATTATTAATAAAGCCTACACACTACTAAAGGATCAACTAATAGTTTCACTGGTATGTCGTCAAATAACTGCCAAAGGTTCCCCCTGTTGGCACATCTTCTTCTCTCCCTGCTGCCAGGGAGAGAAGTCACAGGAGAAAAGGCCGACAGGAAGCCCAACTTTGTTCTGATGATGGTGGACGATCTGGGCATCGGTGACGTAGGATGCTACGGCAATGACACCGTCAGGTCAGTTCCTAACGTATGTGTAATGCCTCTGTCTCTACCTCTTTTGCTCACCAATGTTGTCCTCTATTCTTTCCACTTTCTGACTTCACCTATTCATTATTATCTCAGGGATGGTGTTATGTGTGCAGTCGTGTTTGTGTGTCTGCGACAGAGTGAGTGTGCACTTTTCTGTTAATCTCGCAAACTTCAGAATATTTTGGGAGCTGATGCTGTAAGACCCGTTGTGTTTGCGGTGACTCACACTTTCTCAAGACACTAAATGCACTAAACTGACTCTGTCGGGAGGGGCTGCTAGTGAGAACACAGCATGTATGACCCTCAGCCACTTATTAAATAAACCATACTGACCTGTGGCCAGAGACACAATGGGGCCAAACAGTTGGTACACAGTGCACACTCAGCTTGGTCTATTATCTTTGTGTTTTGAAAAGATAGTGAAGTGTATTCTACAACTGAGCGTATTGCTTGGAAAGCCTTGTATAAACACATGTGTAATTGATAAACTAAATTGTGGTCACGTTTTATTTTGTGTGTCACTGTAATTCCAGTGAGCCAGCAGGCACAATACCAGGGCTCTGCTTCACCTAAACAGAGCATGGCCCTAATTATTGCTATTATTTACACATGTGTTTACCCGGCAATGTAATGTTAAATGGCTGCTGGAAAAGGGAATTGTACAGCAGGTCGTAGCAGACACAGAGTACACTTTATTAGTTACCATTGTCTTTTCTCGTCATCACAGCCTGCTTATTCCATCATGTCTGTGTTATGTAATTATATATGTGTCTAGTCTCTCTCTGATATGCTGCTTGGAATTAAATTTGTATTAAATTACGTATCTATATGTCTCTGTTCTGTGTATTAACTATACTTATTTACACCTGCTCTGTCCCTGTAGGACTCCTAACATAGACAGACTTGCCTCTGAAGGGGTGAAGTTGACTCAGCACATTGCAGCTGCTCCCCTCTGCACCCCGAGCCGGGCCGCTTTCATGACGGGGCGTTATGCACTCCGCTCAGGTGACACAGTTAGTGCAGAAAGCAGCATCTCGTCATATTTGTATAAAAATGTTTCGCAATATGTTCCAAAGTTTGTATTTGATTTATTTCCCCTCCATGATGTGTGTCTGTTGACTAGGACTGGGGAGCGCAAGCAGAATACAAGTCCTGCTGTTCCTCGGTGGTTCTGGGGGGCTGGCACCCAGCGAGACCACCTTTGCTAAGCGGCTGCAGCAAGAAGGATACACCACCGGCCTCGTGGGTACGATCACATAGTGTGATCATTCATTGTGGAATGTCTCCTGTATCTGTAGATTTTATATGTAAACAATGTTGCAAGAAGAAGAGCCTTCTGTGTATTCACATTCCTGTCTCTGCTCTGTGTTTTTGAGTGTCCAGTATTCAATTTATTTCTCTCTTTCTCTCTGTGTGTGTCTGTTTCACTGTACATATTCACATTCACAATCATACTTACAATGTGTTGATCTGCACTGCACATATTTTATTTACACTACACACATACACACACTTTGCATTTTGCACACTGTCTATATATATATATATATATATTTATTTATTTTTTATTTATTTATTTTTTTTTTTTTAAATTTAATTTTACATTTCTGTATTTACATATATGTTGTGTATATATATATATATATATATATATATATATATATTTTATTTTACATCGCTGTATTTACATATATGTTGTGTATATATACATACATATATATTTTATTTTATTTTGTATTTTATATTTCACTTTGTAGACTTAATGCACAGTCACTTTCTTTCTTTCTTATATTTATATTTTATTGTGTTTAGTTTATTGGTGCTACTGTGTCAACAAATTTCCCCTTGGGGATTAATAAAGTATATTTCTTCTATTCTATTCTACAGGTAAGTGGCACTTGGGTTTGAACTGTGAACAGAGAGGGGACCATTGCCACCATCCAAACCAGCACGGCTTCAGCTACTTCTACGGCCTGCCGTTTACCCTGTTCAATGACTGCGTGCCCGGAGAGGGGAGTGATGTCATGGCAAATCTCCAGCACGTACTCGGTAATCTGACCATGCTGCTTGGAGTTGGACTTTTCACACTGGTACGGGTGAATTGTATTATAATCATTGTATGTATGAACAAAGTGCACAATGTACTATTTGTTTCACTGTTGACAAAGAGTAACTTTTCTCGGTAACGGTTTGGGATGTCCTCTAGTGGCAAAATGATGTAACTGCAGTCCCATACAAAGTGTCATGGTACCACATTACATTGAGTGCATTAGGCCTGCCGTAGCTTCTGCAATTGTGGAGATGGGAATGTCAAATATTTGTTATGAAATATAATCAGAGAGAATCCACGGTTCTCATTTGTTAGGTTTTGGTTTGATTGAATAATACAGTCTAAACTTCAAATATTTATGTGTATAGAATGTGATTATATTTCACATCAATGTGTATCTTTTATATATTTTCATGGATTTTTTTTAATTATCAGGGTTTTAAACCAACTGGATGTGTGTGTGTGTGTGTGTGTGTGTGTGTGTGTGTGTGTGTGTGTGTGTGTGTGTGTGTGTGTGTGTGTGTGTGATGTGTTTTCAGGTGTGTCTCAACGTGTGTGGCCTCCTTAAAGTCCGCCTGTGGCTATTGGTAGTGCTTTGTTTTGTTAGTATCCTAGCAGCCGCTGTGTGGTACATACCCCTGAAACACCTGCAGACATGGAACTGCATCATCATGAGAAACCAAGACGTGATCGAACAGCCAATGATAGTGGAGACGATGCCCCAGAGGCTGCTGAGAGAAGCACAACACTTTATAAAAAGGTACATGTGTTGGTCTATAACAGAACATGGCATCACACGCATAAACCCCGATGTACTTACTGCACCAGGACTGTGTCGATATGTTTGCCAGTTCTTTGTTTTTGCACATCACTGGAGGTGTTTGGCACCAAGGAATTCCCAACTGTACATCAGGGATTGGCTACCTAGGCAGCACTGTTAATAATAATTAAAGTGTTGTGTTGTCCTTCATCATACTTGACATAAAACCTTCTATCGTCCTCTCTTCAGGAATGTTGATCATCCATTCCTCCTCTTCTTTTCATTGGCCCATATCCACACGCCACTCTTCAAAACACCTGCCTTCGCTGGCAAAAGTCGCCATGGTTGCTACGGAGATAACCTAGAAGAAGTTGACTGGATGATCGGTTAGTGTGTCAGTGGTTCAATCCCCGCTCTAGTCAATGTGTAATTGAGAAAGACACGTAACCCTGAATTTCTCCCTGTAGCCGTGTCTCTAGGTTCTATACATACAATACTGCTCTGTGTGTATGTGACAGAGTTACACACACCTAGAGGCAGGATTGTCCTTTAACCATAAGAAAAGTCACAGCAGTCGCTATCTGATTGTGAACCATCTCTAATGCTTTAATTACATGTCACAAGGTCAAATCACAGAGACGGTGGACTCCCTCGGCCTCGCCAACAACACTCTGATGTACTTTACGTCAGACCATGGGGGACACCTCGAGGTTGATGATTCCATCGTCGGCCAGAAAGGAGGCTGGAACGGCATTTATAAAGGTAGACATCAACTTACGCTGTTGTGAGAGGCAGGCGTAAAGATAATTATACAAAGAGCGTGTCTTTCTTGCTGCATTTACTGCAACATTTGAGCTGTTTGTGTCGTGTAATCTATCCTATTCACTCCCCTATAGGTGGGAAAGCCATGGGAGGCTGGGAGGGGGGGATCAGGGTGCCTGGTATCTTCCGCTGGCCTGGCAGACTGGCGGCTGGAAGAGTAGTGGACGAACCCACGAGCCTCATGGACCTGTATCCAACAATGAAATATTTGGCCCAAGACACACAACCAGACAGGTAAAGACTCTGAGTTATTTCTTTGTATGTGTGCAGTCTCATAAAATGAGTCATATTTGTTTTATTCTTGGAAAGGTTGAAAAGTACACCAAATCATATTTTACAGTTACAAGAAGAGGAGAGAAAGAGCTTTAGAATAACTTTACACTTGAGCCTAATACATGTGGTGTTCTCTAGCCGGATGAGTACATTGTGCATCCAGAAGCACCTCAATATCTGGAATACGACTAGACACTGGTTAAGCTAATGTTGCAAGCATTGTAGAAGACAAATTGGCAATTTCTTTTATTTATACATATATATATATATATATATATATATATATATATATATATATATATATATATATATGTATATATTTATATCGAAAGTTTATGAAAGAACTAAAGGTTAAAAGTCTACAAAATCTCTCTGCTCTCTCGCATAATTTTACAACACATTTGTGTTTCTCACTTTCTCTTAATTGTCCCTCTCTCCCAGACAATTGGACGGCTTTAACCTGATGCCACTGTTGGAGGGAAAGGTAGAGCGATCGGAGCATGAATTCATGTTCCACTACTGTGGCATGTACCTGAATGCAGTACGCTGGCACCCACCTGGAAGTGAGTTCACACACGTAGACACGCTGATGCAGTCGATCATTAGCAGACAAATATGTTTGACTTTTATCTGGTCTGCTGGTTCACGATAAGCCACCTGTGCAACTAAAATTAAACGGCATTCACAAATACCACCGAATGGACCTAACATTAACCAAAAGTAGAAACGTAAGACTATAAATGTAACTGCATATATTACAATTTATGTTAGTTCATAACTAAGTGAAATGACACAGACGTATCTAAGTGGTCGACATTATAAGAGCCATTTGAATTCTCTGAGGGCTAAGGAAAGTGCTTCAACGTTTTTCCTTCTGCTCATTTAGCAGAGGAAAAACTGGACACTGCTTGACCAAAGGAAAGAGGACAATGCTGACCCACAATTCCTTGCGGCGGGCACATTTAAAGTGACGCACCATTCGACCGTCCACAAAAACAAACAATATGCTTATTTGCACAGGTATAAACATTATTTTTTAGAAACTAATGGGATCATGATGAATATGAAAATATAGAGAAAACCCTTTTGTTTAATTTGATATGTATATATATATTTGATATACCGGTATATATATTTATTAACTTCAAACATGTAACAATAAAAAATATATATATAATTAAAACAACAATACAAAATAAAATGAACAGTAAATATAGTAAACTGTCAATAAACACAGTATCATTCTCAATAACAAGAAATAGTCAATATAATACAAGCTGGGCCTTTGAAACTTTTAAAAAGCAAAATATAAGCGAATAACCGGAAAATATTGATATTGAACCGTTTTATTGGCATTGCACGAGAGCCTGCTCAGTTTCTTCTGAAGCGGTGTTGATTCAGTGTGCCAGCAGGCAGGAAGGACCTCTGGTTTCTCTCCACAAGGGTTGCAGTCCCTCTCAAAAGAAGCTCTTTATAAAGCCTGCATGCTGCAAAATAATAGATGTCACGGGGCCACGTTGTCGTCAACCTACATCAGTGGCATCCACCTTTGTATTACGTCCACTTGGTTTAGTAGTCGGATTCGTTAAGCACCACGGTTGTCTTTTCCTTTCCCCTCATGAATTCTCCTTCACATCTTTCCTTGACCCCATGACGTTGTTCGAAGAGGTCAAGGAAAAGTGGTTAGAAATAGACATTAAGAGGTCATTCTTTGGACTTTTCGACCACAGCCCAGGATTTTCTTGCAAAGGAAGCCGATTAGGTTAGAAATGCATATTGTTTAGATTTTTTTTGGAGGCGTGTTATGCTTCTTATTAGCTAATAGGTGAAATAAGTAAATACAAAAATAAAAATATATGTTCTATATCAACATCTTTCAATGCAAAATCTAAATATTATAAATATATATAAAGTCAGAACAACATCCCTCAGCCCAGTCATAACAAAAGTAGTAAGTTAGAAGTACAATGAATAAAAACCTAACAATGTTTGTGTTCCGTCAACATGTGAATGCTCACATCTGGTGTGTGTTTCCATCCAGGTGACTCCGTCTTCAAGGTGCACTTTTTCACTCCTAACTTTTCTCCCCCGGGAGCCGGGGGCTGCTACGACACTAAGATCTGTCTGTGTCACGGAGAACATGTGATGCAGCACAACCCACCGCTGGTGTACGACCTTTTCCACGATCCCTCAGAGTCCCGCCCGCTGACCCCTGATACTCAACCACAATATGCTGAAATCCTTGAGCAGACCACCAAAGCAGTGGAGAGACATAGAGATACCCTCACAAACCAGCAGAGGTCTGATGACACTCACTCGCCCGCCGACGCAGGCCCCCAAAGCCAAAGCCAGATGACAGTGGACAAGATTTTGTGGAGACCCTGGCTTCAGCCCTGCTGCGGGACTTTTCCCTTCTGTGGCTGCAAAGAGGACACAACCAATATTTAAGGCGATTCTTAAGATTTAACTTGTGGTTGATTTAGAAACGTGGGTATTGTACTCCGTGCTTTGAAGTCTGGAGTCTTTTCGTTGCTTTAAGTTCTGTACATATTTACATCTTTTGCATGTAAAAAGAAAAAAGAAAAGATACATTTGTATTAGGGCTGTCAATCGATTAAAATTTCTTTACTAATTAATCGCACATTTTGAAATTCATTAATCGCGATTAAAGTATCCTTTTTTTTTATATATAAAAAAAACATAACGCAAATTATATGATAGCAGTGACTTCGGTTATATGAATTAAACAAATAACTTTTGTAATTGTTACAACCACACGGCTCAAAGTGGAAATAACATAGTAGGGAGACCACACATTATTAAATTAACTATTTACAAAAATCCGTAACTGAGAAGCAAAAAAAGGAAAAGCGAAACATGTAGTGCAGATCAACAGAGTGTATGTGTAGTGCAAAAATGGCAGCAGGGGAACTGGGGATAACAGGCGCTGCAGCCCCAGTAGCTGCAATATCAACAAGAACAAAGTCTAAAAACAATTGACAGCAAGCTATGGTGTCACATATTATATGTTTCTTTCTTGTGACATCTTCAAAGTGAATGTTTAGGCTATTTAGTTTTTCAGTAGGACTTTTGGGGCCCTGTTAATGACATGAATGACTTAAGCCTAGCATATACTGGCGCATCGTGTCATATCGTCATATCAATACAGAGTTAATAACAGCGACGTGTGTTTGTCCATTTCTCAAGAATTTATATACCAATTATACCAATTTCACACAAATTCAAGTAGGATACAATTATGAAGTAAGACGCTAATTCTAGTTCTGATCAGTCCGTCTAACATTTTCAGTGCACAAATATGGGTAAATAGGTAGTTTTAACTGTGTGCCATTAGAGGGCAGAGTCTGACTGCTTGGATGAGTATCTTATTTTAAAGGGAAATTACCCAATACAATATGCACAACTGTGTTGTGTAAGCCATGTCTAGAGGTTCCATAATTCCAATTCACATATACACTTATAGATATTCCAGTAAGCAATTAAAAGACGTGTGTGTGTGTGTGTGTGTGTGTGTGTGTGTGTGTGTGTGTGTGTGTGTGTGTGTGTGTGTGTGTGTGTGTGTGTGTGTGTGGTGTATTAATTATGTAGAAATATAATCAGGATGATATGTATTTTCAGAGCAAAACATAAGTCTTAGGTACACATACATAATCTTTGCACATAGCATTTTGATGTTGCTTGAAGAGTTTGATATTGCATCATTAGTGATTAGCTGAAGGTGACCAATGGAATCTCTTTCCTTGTGCATTTATGTGTGCTTTATAGTGATTAATACCTCCTTAAAAATATCCATCAAGAATGTCAAAGCACAAAGTCGACTGCAGAACAGCATTATGCAAAGAGACGTAGGCAGAGGGATGTTAAACACCAGTTTGGACCAAAAGGAGCACACACCCTGTGGCTTCACAAATATTCAGTAATGGAAGATTTAAAAGTCTGTGTGAACTCTTCCTACATCAGTGTCATCATCGTTGATTAACATCATCATCATCAGTGTTGGTTCCCATCTCCCTCCAGCAGTGACTGTCTGTCAAGACATAACAGTTTCAAACTCTTTCTATTTCCTCTTCCTCCATCTCCTCAAACAGCTTTATTCATCTCCTCCTTGTTGTCCTCCTTTCTTCCTCTTTCACTCCCTCCAGACATTTCACCTACATCTGCAGGTGAGGAGGGCAATCTCATCATCACCATCATCAATGTAATCATTGCCATCACAGTTAGAGCATTTGGTTTTTTTCTCCAGCAGAAACCCGTAAATCAAACACTCAGCGAGTTCATTACAGTAGCTGCTGCATTATATCTCCAGCAGTAAATCATGCAGTCGTCCATACTTCATGACATTTGGCTGTATGTCAAAGTTATTGATGGCTGGTGGGATATAATGTTACTCACACACCCTCACATGCACACACATTCGTGCACACGTAACCACACAGAAACATGCATGTGTACACAGACCTAAATGCACACAGTATATCATGTGGTTTTGAATAGATCAGTGACTTTCCTTAAAGGTCAGTGTTTTACAACCCTCCATCTCTTGTATGAAGCAGGTTTCACAAACGGTCATAACGAAGGGACTGTTGTTGCACTCTTCTGATGTAGTTGTGGGCGTGTGTCTTAGTTTGACTGATGCTAAGAATAGAGGTCATTATCGAGCAGAGAATTTTTGTTTTTATGAACAATGTCAGTTAACTGGCAAAATATCCTTCATGTGGGGAATCTGTTTTCTATCTTGGCAGTCAGCCTTTATTGCCATTCGTCATGAATGGCAATGTGCAGACAAGACGATGTTTGTATGTAATACCTGATAAACCACTCAAATATTAGCTTTCTTCAAAAGTTAAAAGAATAGTGATAGCACTCATGTCAGGGCTTTAATGGGGACATACTATATAAACTCCCGTGTTCAGTGCTTGTGCAAATACATTTGGGTTTCTGACATGCCAGTCACATGGTTCATTTTGAAACTGTGGGTCTTTAATTGATAAGTCATGGAGAATGAGAATCGTATGAGTGTTCTTTTTGAATCAAATAAATATGAAAGTAAAACAAACTGTTTGTTTAATTCTTGGCAAACAACAGTTGGGTGTAGTGACTTCCTGGACTCATCGGCACAGTGAGGTTGCCAGGTTTGGTACCATTGGACCTGCACAGAGACTATATGCCATGCTTACTGACCATAAGCTGCACAGAAGTGCAGTACGATGGATACACCGTTCTTAAAGAGATAGTGGGCGGTTACTCCTAAAAATAGTTACATAATATAGTTTCTGTTTGCGTATGAATTATTGAAATGGAGACACAGCACAATGAGCTTTATTGAGAGCCTAACCAGTTGTTTCGCCGTGTCTGTTTGAACTAGAGTAATTATCTCATGTCTCTTACTCTATAGATAATGCACAGATCTCATCTAACGGTGCAAATGAAAATTTAAAATGGTGAACACCAGTCCACTTTAGAGGGCATCATATGTCTACACAACATAGTTGGAGACCTGCAAAACATAGTCGCTGTGTGTTGGCTGTGGAAGGAAACAAAAAGAAAATCTATTTTTAAACATGAAAATGAGGGCAGAGTCTCTGTGGCCAGTTAGTGGTCATTTTATTGTTCGGCAGAGGTTTTCCTAAAACCACAACTGGCCTCTGTGGTAAAGCCATCACATACCATTACAGTCTACAGTCCATGTCCAACAGAGACTGCACTCTTTGCCCTTTCATACCTTTTAACACTTGTCTGCAGTGGGTCTGCAGTGGGTTGAAAGGCCCAGGGCCATGACCAGGGAACTGAATGAAATATACACAGCCCAATGTTAACAAGTTCATGAATTAAGCAGGAAAAGATTTCACAGATGCAACCTCCTTCTCTAACTGAACCTGACCAACCACCCCAGGTCCAATACTGCTCCATCAAACTGTTTCTTCTTCTGGTAAATATAACTGGAAAAAGGTCTGAGCGAATCCTCGAGACTCATCGTGTCCGTTTCCTTCTGCTGCTGCCCATCAGCCTGATTTGCTAATTTTGAGATAGTTGGGTCTGCATTATACCCCACTTATTTAGTTTGAGTAATAAACGTGGTTTATTACCTCACCCCCGACAATAGATTGGTGTGGCAAAGTACCATTACTGCACCACTGGAGGTACAGAGATGTGTGTAATGGAGAGAGAGGGAGTCAGCTTTTTAAATGAATGAGGCTTTTAGGGAACACGACGGAGGCGTTTATGCTATTAGTACCAATTGGATTTGTGTTTATGTGTGTGTGTGCGTGTGAGATTGTGTGTGTGTGTGTGTGTGTGTGTGTGTGTGTGTGTGTATCTGTGCATGCATTATATGTCTCTATGTGTAAGGACACAGTGCAGAGAAGAGAATATAATTGCTTATGTAGCTGCATGCTTATATATATGGTGAACATCAGTGCTGTAGAGACAGATTTGTATAAATGTGTTGGTGAGATTATATGTGTGCATGTTTCCAGCAGCACTGGGAAAATAGACTCCATGGGATGAAATGTTGTTTCTGCTGGGGAACATTTTAAGTATGCATACACACACACACACACACACACACACACACACACACACACACACACACACACACACACACACACAGACACAGAGACTCACAACTCCACTCTAACTGATATGCCTTTCTCAATCTCTGCATGTCTGTACTCTGCTTCTGTATCTAAATGTAGATCTAATTCTAATTCCCTCTCTAACCTGTGGTGGAGTTGTACTGCGTCAGACCACGTTGTGTTCTCATGCATGTGTGTGTTTAGTGTGATACAGTGCGGCGTAAGTGTGTTTCATGTTGTGTACCATATGGTCCACATCACCCCTCACAGGGGACAGAGCTGGAGGTAGGAGCTGGCATGCACAGGCACGTATTCCACACTCATGTTCTCACTAATGTGGAAGTGCCTGATGGTCACAAACAAAACACTTGCAGACATTACTACATAGAAACACAACTACACCCGTGACATTCACAGTTTTAACACTCAGCCCCTTTTTGCAGACAGGAAGTGTTTAGTGAGGTGGGGTTTGATGAGGAGCAGATAGCTAAATTACTCAGCCAATGGGCCAATCTTATCTCATTACACACAAACAGGGACTGTACTTAATCTCTCGTCCTCTCCTTTTGAAATGACAGAATTTGGCCTTAACACTTATTTGTTTTTTCAGTTTAGCCGTCGAGAGCAACAGCTTTCAGATGTTTTCATGCCCAGGCGCACTTTGATTTAGGGCCAAAAAAAAGGAACAACTGCTGCAAAAAAAAACTAAACTACTTCCAGTTCGCAGAACGTGTCAGAGCGATGTGTGTTATCTGGGAGAACTACAAGGCTTTCAAAGTGAGACCGATTCTCACATCTGACCTCAACATGCAGGAGCACACACACATTTCCACATGAACCTCGGGCTGCATGATGTCTCAGGGATGTTGGTGCCCACGTATGATAAGCTTCCAGAAAACTACATGTATTGCCTCACATATGTTCACTCATCTGAGTGATTGCAAAACGTCTCAGTAGGACGCCAGAGTGTTCAAGGCTTTCTTTTCATTGTCCACAACATTCTTTGTTTCTTTTGAAGCATAAAGGTTTGAACCTGAAATGCAAAAGCATCACTGTTCGTTGTTGTTTGAATTAGATGAAAAGAAAATACATGCGGCTCTCCGTGTTTGAACTCTGAAAATGTGGCAAAGCATGGAAGGGAGAGAAAAAAGAGTGACACCTTGGGAATGTCTCATCAGTAAATGCATACAGTAAAACTGCGAAAGGCACATACTATTATTATTATTATTATTATTATTATTATTATTATTATTATTATTATTATTATTATTATAAAAGAAACCTGGTTAACAGTCGGGTTGCACAAGTTAATCAAGGATGATTGAATAAATATTACTGATAGAAATTAAACAAATAGGTGGAACTGAAACTTGCTTGAGGAGAAACAAATATTTAAAAGTAATCTAATCTAAGAATATATTCGTGATTGAATTTAAGACAGTAATTCTTTACAACAACAAAACGGGAAGTCGCATCTCTGACCGACTCCAATAAACATATCAACACAACAGGAAATTGAAAAGCTAACAACAAAAGGCAAATTGCTTACAGTGAAAGCGCCCAGTTCCGGACACATGTTTAGCGTTCAGGCCGTTGCTACCCACAATATGCAAGTACAGCTGAAATCAGTTAGAAGCATTCACACCTCTAGACCAGATGTTCCCTCTATATTTCATCGAGGCAGAGTCCAGGCTGGTGAGGAGCAGGGCCGGGATGAATAATGGAAACGTGGTGCGATGGTCAGTGATTGAGGGAGGGGTGGTGGGTGATGGAAAGAATGATATTGGGAATAAAGAACGGTGAATCGCAGAGCATAGCAATAGTAGAAGGGCTTGAAGTGTGACCAACATGATAAGGACTGGTTGATGATAAATTGAACAAAAAGTGTATTTTTCCCCTCGGAGCAGGAAGAAGGAAATGGCAGGGCGGGGGGGATTCTGGCCATACTGGTTCATACTGTAGGAGAGGGATATTGACAGAGAAATGAGCAGGGGATGGAAGTAAGAAAAACACTACAATATGATTGTGGAAGAAATAAAAAGGGAACAAGCTGAAGCTGAGTAAGAGAAAGCAATCGCGAGACACTAATCAAAAGCTTAAGAGGCCGACGCTAGAGATGGAGGATAACAAGTACAATGGCAGCAGCGAGAAGATGATGCTTTTAGAGAGATAGGCTGAGAACGTTTATCGCTCCAAAAGAAGAGAGAAACGTGTGTGATCATGTGCACAAAGGAAGGAACAGTGGGGAAAGGGAAGTAAATAGAGAAGCAAGTAGTGTAAGGCCCTCTTCTGTGTCTCCTCTGTGTCTCCTGTATATCCTCTGTCTTCGCTTTCTCTTTGATTGTTTCATCCCCTTCACCTGCCCTTAGCCACTCCTGTCTCCTTGATGTTTTCATCCCCTTCACCTGCCCTCAGCCACTCCTGTCTCCTTGATTGTTTCATCCCCTTCACCTGCCCTTAGCCATTCCTGTCTCCTTGATTGTTTCATTCCCTGCACCTGCCCTTAGCCACTCCTGTCTCCTTGATTGTTTCATCCCCTTCACCTGCCCTTAGCCACTCCTGTCTCCTTGATTGTTTCACCCCCTTGACCTGCCCTTAGCCACTCCTGTCTCCTTGAATGTTTCCTTCCCTGCACCTGCCCTCAGCCACTCTCGTCCTGTCTCATGTCGTACACACAGTATTCCATGATGTATGCTACTGTGTACTTCTACTTCAGCTGTATAATTCTACAAAGTTTCAGATGCAAATATTATTTTTGATACCTGGAGCTAGTTATTTTGCATAGTCTAAATAATTATACAAAATCAAATGAAGAAATTAATGATTCACAGGCTTCCCAGCAGTATATGAATACATTAAAATGAACTCCACCTTTACCAGCTGCAGCATGAAAGGGATTTATATAGTGATGCATACATAATTATTATCCAATGATATAATGCAATATGTTATTACGAAATTGTATCATTCATTGTCAGTATTAATGGAGAGAAAAGTATCCTTTTAATTAAACAAAATATCTGAATAATTCTTCACCACTGCTTTGGGCAATGCCCTTTGTCGATTGCTGCTGCACACACAGTGAGGTTCAGAAAGAATTGTTTTTTTTCTGTTTTGGCGTGAAGCCCTATCGGGAAAAATCTCTGTCCAAAAAAGGAAAGCTGTTTCAGGTTATGGCACCATATTTATGCCCATGGTTGTTGATTGAAATGTTCAAAAAGCACATAGCGTGTGGGTGTATTATGTGGGTGTCTATTCGCTGTTGGACATGTAGCCTAGCTACAAAACATTTAGCTGACACTTTTATCCAAAGCGACTTAGAATCCTGTTACATTCATACACCGTAGACACAGCTACAGGGAGCAATTCAGGGTTAAGTGTCTCGCTCAAGGACACATTGACTAGGGTGGGGATCGAACCTCCAACCCCTTGATTGAAAGACGGGCCTGCTACCCACTGACCCACAGTCACCCCTATGTGGGTAGTTCTGTATAGGGGCAATACAAGGAGAGAGAGAGAGAAGGATGGATGGGTGCTTGGAAAAGGGACATCTTCTCTTGAAGGAGAGATGACATGAAAGATTGAAGGAGTAAGAAGGGGAGGCAGCGTTCCTGAGAGAAGGCTGAAGACTGAAAGACGTATTTGTCATCACTGAAGAGATTGGAAGAAGAGAGCAAGATGGACCAAGGGATGAGGAAGAGAGAGAGAAAGCATGAGGGAGAGAAGAGAAGGGACACAAAGAGAGATGGTGAAAGGTTCAGGGGGCATAATGACAAAATGACAGGAGGATGATCGACGCATGGGTCATTTCTACCCACAGGAGAGAGAGAGTGACAGAGATGGTGGAGAGTCTGGAGGCGAAGAGGCGGCAGTGGACTGAAGGGTCACTCTGTTTACGGGGAGAAGGAGAGATTGAGGGATATTGATGTGAGGAGGGAGGAGAGAGATGAAGAGAGACTGCCTGGGATAGAGAGAAAGCCACTGGCTCTGAAAAGAGAAAAGGATGATGAAGAGAAGAAGGGACCGAAATGATGAGAGCCGAAGAGGGGGAAAACAGGGAGAGAGGCGCTGGAATTCTATTAGAAAATGGAGTTCAATGCATAGATGCAGTTCTTTGATGTTCTGGGAAGATGGAGGACACGTGAGAGATCCAGTCTGCAGCAACCATGCAGTTGTTTTGATCGAGATAAGGGGGTCGGCAAGGATTTAAAGAAAAATTAGGGCTTTGTCTGTGTGTTGAATGAGAGAGCTACAGACAAAGAGAGAGCTGGTTGCAAAGTAAGAGAGGGCTACGGAATTGAATAAATAAATAAATGAAGAAATCATCTGCAAATATTCTGTTATCTGGGCCAACTGTGAATAAGGAAAAGACCAAGATTAGTTCAATTATTAGTAAACAAATAAACTCTAAATGTCAGGAACTGGATGTTGAGACAAAGCAACAGTGCCTGAAATGCAGCTTGTGTGGAGACATAAGAGCCAAATATGTCAGCCGAAAAAAAATGACACTGCTGCACTTGTGGGAAATGTTATATAGATCTAATCTTATTATTAGTAGTATTGATTTTTACATTCTAATTATTATATCTACACTAAACACTTTGCACAACCTGCTTTAGCAATATTCTACTTAAATATAGTCATACCAGAGACGATGCTTTGGAGGGTTGACACCTTCTCCCCTGTCCGGAGTGGGAAACACACGAGTGAGGGGGACACAAACGCTGAGTCACTCTGTTGGTCGGAAAATGTTTGTAATGAAAGAAAAAGAGTAAAGGAGAAGAGAGAGATGAAGGGAGTGGCAGGAGTGAGGTCATGCTTTTGCTATCATTAAACACATGTAAGTCAGCTCTTTGTTTCCCTCCTCCGAGGATTCCGACTGAAAGCACAACTGTTTCTTTAAAAATAATGGCATGTTGCAATGTGTCTCCAATGTAGGGTGTTTTGTGATCCTCCAAACTAAACAATAATATGTCATTTCCTTCCAAAATGACCCATGTGAACAGTTTTGGAATAAACTCTCCTCTCACCCCTAAACCCATTGATTCCATAAACGCGTACATCTTTAAACTGGTCATGAATATAAATACTTAAGTTCATTTATTTATTTCAAAGGCACAGATGTTAACTAAAAGCATCTGGAAACTGTAGTTTTTAGCAAATGTTTCTCAAATCGAAGACATTTGTTGAGGACTATTTTCAGTTGCAGGATAATGCACAGTTGGTAGGCTCTGGTGAAAATCAGATGCAGTAACTACAGAGGAGGGCATGTAGCTGCATGAAGAGGGAAGGGTCCACGATGGCCTCCTGGAGCGTTCTTTGCAAAGTGTGGTGGCAGTAACAACAGCAGTACGCTTCAAACCAGCTACACTTCATTGGGAAAAGGAAATGCTTCTGGCATGAAGAAAACAACAATTAACCCCAAAGATATCATTGCACACTAGAAATGTTAAGTTTTCACAGTTAAAGTAAAAGTATAACATTCCCAAAAAGCTGCACTCTTGATCTTTGAAAGTCCTTTGGATTTTCCGAGGCTCTCAGAGGGGGAAAAGAAGACACATGGAAACCGTTTGGATAATTTTTTCCCATTTTAAAATGTTCTCTCCCTCTGTTAGTATATTCATTATCTAAGCTAAGCTATGAGCATAAATACATAGTTCACATAGATTTAATAACACACATATACTATAGTTATTTTTCACATATTTCAAGTGAAATTCATCCCTGGTTCACATGAGGCAGAAACCTGCTGCTGCACTTCTTTCTGTGGACTCAGACTCTCAGGCATGTTTTTTCAGTGACGTCAACACAGGTGTTTTTACCATTTCCATCTGATTAAAAACACCTGCTTCATTGCATCACTGGGATTTGGCGATGTGGGATTGACATTCAAAGTTGTGGAGAGCTAATCCAAATAATTTCAGAAGACAGTAATCTGAAGTGTCTAAACACAGAGTGAATGATGCTGTGTGTGTTTTTTGCAATGTGGTCCTATTGACGTGATGTCAGATAACAGTACATCTGAGAAACTCTTCACTTGTGTCTCTAGTCAACACGTATTCAACACACGCAAGCAAAACCAATCAGATACATATACTATATAAAATAGAGAGAGAGAAAGCAAAGATTGCGGGATGAGCCTATACTTTATTTTTGTTGTTCCTCTCCCTCGAAGTCCCAGCACCACTAAATATAGTAACACAATATTGTGTAATGTAAATGTTATCAGCTGAGCAAACAATCCCACTCACTTCATTGCCTTCCACAAAATAATAAGAAGAAAGAAAATGCATTATTGGATTACTTTTTATTGAACTTTTAATTTTCAAACTGAAAGGAATTGCATGCAACGAACGGACCACAAGACAGTAGAAGAGGGAAAAAGCCTTTCTTCCATTATTCTAATGTCACAACAACAGATTGCAAAAACAGCCGGGGGAATAGTCTGAAGAAGAGAGCTTGTTGCAGCTGTGTTGCAACTAAGAGGTGTGACATAACATTTAAAATAAATAAAACATCAGGCGTTTACTCTTACTCCGCCGTAATAGTATCTCATTATTGCAATCGGATTCATCAAAACATGAAACGCTGTTGGGATACGGCGGGTTTACTCCGCCTGTTTTTAAGATCTAGATCTCCACTCAAAAATAATCATGTAGTGAGAGATGATTTTGGAAACCCCAGATTGAAGGTTTGACGGTGATTTATGTGTCACAGTAGATCTGAAGGGAATAGAACCGATTTTTGAATTTTACCAACTTCAAATGATTAAGTATGCTTGATCTGCGCAACATACCGAAGTCAGCAGCATCCAGTGAATCTGCATCCGCCTGTGAAGAGGAGTTGTCAGGCTGAATCTTCTTTTTGTCGGTTTGCCTGAATATGAGCCGAAGCCTATGGGGGATATTTCCTTTCCTCGCCACTCCTTTGTCTTGATGGGTCTCATTGTCTTTACCGCCTCTCACATCCCTCTTACTCTCTCTGACTCTCTGTCGCTTTCTCTCTGCCGTTCGTTCATCCATTTGTTGGTTTGTGTAGTCATCCTTTCATAAGTCGCTTCTTCCTTTGGTTCCAGAGCTTTTCTTCTATCCTTTCTCATCTGTGCTTAATCTCTCTGTTCTATATGCGTGTGATGCTCTAACAGAGGCTATTTCACGCAGGCTATTTTACTCTACAGAAAGCACAGCGTTTATTTTGATGTCCTGCAAAAGCATCTTGACATGGGCATGACAATCCTATTTGTTACATTATACAAATGTTGTACTTTAGTTTGAATTCATGGAAAGGTTTAGCTCATGATTACAGCTTGGCAGTGAATCATAATATATATATATAAGCTGTACCTCTCTGAGTACATATGGTTCATATCAGATTTGTATAAAATCATCTAAATTGAAGTTTGTATTATTTATATAACTACGGTCAGAGTTGGAGCGTAAAGTGCATGGTGTTACTGGACTGAGGAAGATGAGACATTCTGACATAATCTAATTAATCCACTTGCACACCTTAATCATCATTATCGTCTTTTGCCCTTTCACGCATTCACATGTTGCACACACACACACACACATGTGGCCCTTTCACACACACCATCCCACTGATTCTACACACATGCATGAACATACACCCCCCACCAGTCGTGCCTTGAGTCAGAACCCAGAGGGTTTACTGACTCAAAAACCTCCTCTGATGAATCTCTCATAGCATTGCCTCCAACACACACACATACGCACAAGCACGCATGCACACACATGGGTACACACACACACACACACACACACACACATGGTTTATGGCAAATGTAGATGAGCCAAGATTAATCTCCCATTGCACACAATCCCAGAGTGACATTCACACACATAATAAAGCATGTGTGAATACATCCTCACACTTCACGCACACACACACACACTGCCACACACGCACACTTGAATATATTGCCATGAATTTTTAATCAGACATTAATTTGGCCCTGAGGATGAATTAATATAACGTTGGTGGTTCCTTGACTTCTCGCCCATATCAGGTCAACATTGGAACGTGTCCGACCTGTGCTTTATGACCAAATATCTGCAAAAGAATGCCTCAGCTGTACTCAATATTTACTGCTAATTACACCTGCTAATCAAGCGAAAGCAACACGTTCAGGTATATTATGGAGTTTTGGTCACCCAACACACAATCACTATAGTTCAGCACATAAAAGAGACAAAGAATAGACTTAAGAATATGCTTCTAGTTGCAGTCACACGTTGACATTGTGAGGGAAACGTGAGCTGGAACACAGTCAGATTCTTTCACAGATCTATCGATCTATTGGAAGATAATACTAAGTTATATATATATATATATATATATATATATATATATATATATATATATATATAAAACAGAAGTGTATCTGTTCCATCAGATGCCTGTGAGACCGTCTTTGTGAAGAGCAGCCCATGGGACCCGGCCAGCAAGAAGTCAGGGCTCGGTTACCGTAAAGTGTCTCCATATGAACGGAGCTTGAACGTGTCCTGTTTTGATGGCGTGAGGGTTTTTGTGTTCAGATTAAATTAATTCCTCTGCACACAATTGGGAGAAGATCCCATTAGATTGGCTAACAGCCGACTGGTTTTTGTTTGATTTTATATAATTTAATAATGTTACATTACATTACATGTCATTTAGCAGACGCTTTTATCCAAAGCGACTTACAATAAGTGCATTTCAACCTAGAGTACAAACTAAGAACAACAAGAATACAGAAAGTAACATTTCCTTAAGCCCCAAGGCAGTTTTTAGGATTCTGCTCGAAATTGCATACCCAACCTAAAAAGGGTGTATCTCTGCAACCACAAGGGCTATTTGAATAATGTTGGTGTTATAATAAAGGCAACCCATGTGAGCTTTTGTTTAGATGTGTAGATATGTTACTGGTTAAGAGTAAATCAATATTGAAACACAGCAAAAATAGAAGTTTCAAGTCTGAATATAAAAAAAAACACTTTCAGGATGATTATCTCTTTGAAATGATGTCTCACTAAGGTCTAACTCTCTCCAAAATCATAACACAATATGTAAACCTTCCCTCTGCAAAGTTTGACTTTGAACAAGTGAAGCAGAACAAAGTTAGAGAGGGTTTAGTACAGAGAGAATTCAGGCGAATATTTTTTAACTAACCCTGACCCTAACCCCATTTGCATTTTCTCATGTACCAAACCTTATATTTCACTTGTATATTATTTATGGTGTTCAATACACTTATGGTGTTCAGTATTTGGCAAAAAAAAGAAGCAATATTTGCAATATTCATAAGAAATGGAACGATTCACGTTGCTGTGTTCTTTGGTTCATATCTCAGTGGTGCTTTGGAGCAGAGGGATTTGGTGAATATATTTGTAGTCTGTGTGGAGTTTTCTTGCTTTTTGACATCTTTTCTTTTTCTGATAGCACCAAGCTACAGGTTGCTAGTTCCGGAAACATGCCGAGTGGGAAAATTATGATTGATATTTTAATAACTATTTTAGTTGGTGTTTGCGTTGTGTTGAAATGGCTGACTAATTATTGTAGCCCAGGTTATATTGATTAATTTGATGTGTAGCATCAATATATTTGTTCATGATTATTGTAATGTTTTACACAGTTTAATATTTTCTTTTAAAAAGGACCATATATGGTCCCTTGGGGCTTAAAGGGTTAACATAGTCAAACTACAAAAGTACCATAATAAGAGCCATTCAAGTAATATACATGTAACCCACCAAGAGAAAACCCAAACAAGATCCCAGATTAAGTTGAGTATGGTACAAGAGTTTCCTGCACTTCTTAACATGTTGCCCTCATACACATTCACAAGCAGCCGTATGCACGATGATACGCAAACAATCCAAAACACCTAATCTGCATTTTTTTATTCCAGAACATTTGACAAACAAGGCCAAATTTCAGTATTTTTTAGGAAGAGACTGTCAGCTCAGCTAATAATGTGAACGTATTGTAACATTTAAGCAGGAACAGACACAGGGGGGTGAGGTATATTTAGTATATCTGATGCTCTCTATAAGTCATTGTGCAGAGAGGAGAATCGCTTCAGTGACATTAATATAAATGTGGGCTGACTCAGAAACTAGGGAATAAGAAGACATCCGCATAACTGTGCTTTGATAATATCCTGTCTTTATTGTAGGTCTGAAATGGAAGTCCCTGTCTTTCTATTTCCTCGAGTCAATGCTCTTTCTCTTCTTTTTCTCATTCCCTTCTTCTGTTTCTCTCCTTTTTATTGCCTCCCGCGGCGCAACCGAAAGACGATAAAAGATGAGATTGCATTAGCGAGACCTCCTTTTCTTGCCTCTCATGAGGAGAATAGCATAATTACTGAGTCTGGGCTTAAGCCAGCGTCCCTCGACCCATATTGTGATTTAAGAAGCCTATATTATAATCAGTTGTACCACACTGGTGTTAATAAAATGTCAGCTCATCTATTGAGGGGATTATAGGTAAGTGTTTGACATGTTATAGTGTCCGGTGTATAAATAGAGGCATGAACATTAGAGAAGGTAAAGCTTTCTGAAGAATTCTCCTGAAGTACTGGAACATGATGACAAATATTGTGTCTTTAAAAATAAAAAGCTTTAAAAAAAGCTTTTTATTAACAAAGAAATCCTGTCAAGGCTCTTGATATTTTCTTTGACTGAATGATTCCTGCAAACACTTTCTCTGCTACAGGCCTGCTGCCTCCCTGAGACGTTGCATGATGGCTTCCTGATACTAACCAGCTCTCTGTGTGTCATGGAGTCTTTTATTGCTCCCACATTGCTCTCTCTCATCTTTTATTATGGGTTCTTCTCCTCGTAGATATTCTTTTCTTAGTCCTACTCTTATCTGTCTGTTTTTATCTCTGGCTCTTTCCTCTCCCTTTCTCTCTCTCTCTGTCTCACACAAGCACACACACACACACACACACACACACACACACACTGACACACACAGATGTGTGCAGGAGCATACAGGCTCGTTGACACGTATGCACCTGTAACAAATTGGTGCAGAAATATCCTTTCTAATGAGATACAATAATATCTAGATCTAGCCTCCACACAGAAACACAGAGAGAGAGAGGGAAAGAGAGAGAGAGAGAGAGGGAGAGAGAGATCTGCACCTTATCATAATGTCTGTCTCTTTCAATTAGACCCTTCTTTCTCTGTGATGTTTGTCACACTCCTTGCATTCTTTTTCCTCGTCAGTCGGTCCCCCTTTCCCCTCTTGTCTCTCTCTACTCTGACTCATGCGTTCTCTCTCCAAGCCCCGCTATCAGTCTGTACCCTGTCTCTGACGCAAAACAGATGTCTCTCCATCCCTCCCTCTGTCTCCTTCCTTCCTGCTCCTCCGCCTCTCTATCCGTTCTCTGCGTCTTCACCTACCTTCGGTTCTCAGCACCATATTTTCTGCCTCTGCGTTCTTCTTATTGCTTTATTCGCAGTCCTTGGTGTCTTGCACTCCTCGTTCTAACGGTGTTATCTTCCTCTGTTAAATGGGCATCAGCACTGTACTTAGGACCGAGTGCTCAGACGAGACTTGTTTGACTGTCTTTGTGAACAAGAAAACACTCTCATAAATCAATGCAGTTAGTTTGCTACTTTGTTGCTGTTGTAACTTTGCTTCTTCATCTTTATTATTCTCAAGCCTTCTCCCTCTATTTAAATCTCTTGATTTGATTTCCGTTCATTAAAACATTGATTGATCCGCTTACTTTTTGGAATATGATACCGTTCCTGTCCGCGTCTTGGCTTTAGGAAGACAAATACATAATCTCATCAAAACTTATTTTCATTTCTACAACAACCATCTGTTTCTAACTCTATATCCACCATCTTTTCATTCAGACTATTCTACAATACTGTATCACCCTCTGAAGAGTCTCATAAATCAGCTGCATTCACTTCACATTTAGCAAACGTGCATCTGCCCTTTGTTAATCCTCTTCTTGTTTGTTTATTCCACGTTCCCTCCTTTTCGACCCTGTTATCCTCTGCTAATCGTTTCCATCCCAGATCACCTAAGGCGAGCTAACCTGCTACGTAGCATATCGTCTCATTATCTATGCCACCTGATGAGTGTGTGTCAGTGTGTTAGAGCAGCTGTTGTCTCTATTCGTTGGAGGGATTTCATGTCGGGAAGAGGCATATTATGTGAAAAGTGCCTTGGGTGTGTTTGTGTGTGTAGGTGTGTAGGTGTGTGCGTGTGTGCGTGCATGTGTGTGTGTGTGTGTGTGTGTGTGTGTGTGTGAGAGAGAGTGTAAATGTTTCTGTGTCTCGAGGTGATAGAAACATTTTCAAAAAAATTACAATTCAATTAGCACATCGCTGGGTCTGTTGCTATTAATCAACCCAGAATCGCACAACAGAATGGATTAGTTTGTTTTAATGGGCCCAGGTCCCAGTGTGACTGAATTTATTAAATCCGATGAAGGTTTTAGAGTTTATCTTCAAAATCACAAAGTTAGAAACAATAGAAATGATAGAAACACTCCCTTCTGCAATATTCCCAGGCACCATCCCTCTATCAATCCAAAACTTCCTGTCTGCCTTCGACGTCGACATGACTCACAGAGCAAAGCATGAACACCAACTTTCCTTACGTTTTCACACAGAATTATATTTGAGGGCTGAAACCAGTCTACAGCCCTGTGTTGAGCAGATGCAACACCATCGCTAGCTCGCTGAGCTCAATCAGGTCTGTATTCATCCATTTGCCTTTTGGGGATTTGGATCATGAGCAAAGCCATAAAGCAATAATTAATTAAAAGAATACATTTAAGCAACCCATTTCGAGTTTGGTGATTGAGTGACGCTAAGCTGCTGTAGCCTTGAGGTGTCGGTCAAAAACATGTGAGATCAAAGACTTCACAGCTGAAACTAGTCTTTTTTTAGCTGTGTGAATAAGCTAACTAAAATGGAAAGTGTTTCTATCTGTTTGTATGTACAGTAGTCTATCCTTCAGTTTTCTCAACAACTTTGGTGAGTGTTTTACCCCTCGGCTCACCACGCTTCAATGAACGCCACTATAAACCCACTTGCATCAGTAGATATAGTCAGAGAAACTTAGTCCACAAAGGAATTGGTGGATGTTACACCGCCGAACAGCACGCAAATAAATACAGAAAGGAGAGAGCGAAGCTCCACGGGACATGATATTAATTATTAATGTTCTAATTATTCTAACGATTCTCAATAAAGCTGCATGCAGCAACACCAGAGGTCAAGCGACCATCCCATTCTGAACAGGCGCCTTTTGAACAGGCACTGCACTGGTCTCAATCAAATCAAACAAACTCAGTATGTCGGGTTGCTGACAAAAACCTTCCAGCTTAGGCTTTGTTCCAGCCACACTCCCCAAAGACTCTTCATCTGCAATCCATAATTTAACTGTGACTTTGTTATCCGCATCCAAGCAAGGTTTGCAAAAAGTTGTCAAAAGTATTGCACATGCAATAACTGGGCCTCTGCAGGTGTGTGTAGGAGTGTGTGTAGGAGTGTGTGTGCGTGTTTGTGTGTGTCCTGCAGTGATCCAGTTTCCAGTGCCAGTAAAAGTAGGCCAGCCAGTTGAGCCCATGAGTCAGTCTTTTCTCCTGAGAAAGGAGACTCCCTGACTTGACAGCATCATTAACAGCTGGCCGACACACCCTACCGGGCGGACACTCAGACACACATTTTTTTAAATATCTTACACGTGAACACACTTATAGAATACAGTAGATTGACACACACACACACACACACAGACAGTATAAAACCACACAAACACACACAGCTGCTGCTGCGTGTGCCACAAAACACCCAAAGGCCGCTCTGTATCTTGTGATGGATACTGTAACCGTTTCTCTCCCATGGTGTAAAAAAGGTGGGGTTCAATTCAATTCAGTTTATTTTACTTTTATATAGCACAATATCACTAATTCTGAATTTGCCTCAGGGCTTTACAATCTGTACACTTAGGACATCTCTGTCCCAGAACCTCACATCGGATCAGGAAAAACTCCCAAGAAATAGAAATAATCTTTACTCGGGGGATAAAAGGGAAGAACACTTCAGGAGAGCAACAGAGGAGGATCCCTTTCCCACGGATGGACGGAAGCAATAGATGTCATGTGTACAGAATGAAGAGCAGGAACAGGGTTGAGGTCACTGACATTCAGTCAAATCCAGTTTCAAGCTGACAGGAACCTTGTTGAACTCAGTGACTGAACTGAGCTTTGCTCTGATTTTGATTGGACTATTTGCAGTGGTGTGAGAAGTACTCAAATATGTTACTTTGGTAACAATACTAACAGATGGATATGAATACAACCATTAGGAGTCATTCACTTTAAATACTGAGTAAAAATACCATAAACAAAGTGTACTTCAATTCAATTCAGTTTATTTTGTATAGCCCAATATCACAAATTACGAATTTGCCTCAGAGGGCTTTACAATCTGGACACATACAACATTTTTTTTTTTTACTGCTATGTGTGAACTAAGGTTGATAAGTGGCCTTTGTTCTTCCTTATGGGAGACATTCAAGTCACCAGCACTTTTTAAACTCAACATTAAAATCATCAACAGTTAAATTAGGTCAAACATGCAATGAAAACCCAGCCCATCTTTCCACAGCACGGACTGGTCAGTCTTCTTCAGGATTTTATTTTAACAAAACACATTCCTAATGAAACCAATCCTGAATAAATTGTTTTAATGCTAACATGAGCTGCTAATGGGTTTAAACACAGCCTTTTGTGAGGGGTGATATCACTGTGTGAGGTATGTGACATGAGAGTTGAGTGTATGTTGCTGACTGAGAGGGTCGTTTTTATTTGCTTCATCTTCTTTAATTGGGACTATAAACTCTGTATGTAGGCACACGTTTGTTCGCCTGTGTACTTCATATGAGGGGGCACATGTGGCTGATGTTGCATCTTGTCTCATGTCACCATCTGTGTTCCCATTATGTCACGTCTATGACATCTGTATGGCAAAAGGAGACTGAAGCTGTGGTTACAACATGGAAGTTATGATGCAAATAATTGCTACAGTATACATCCTCCATTACACTCCAGTTTAATTGCCTCCTTTTTCTTGTGATCATTACTACACTGGTTGATCTGATGCAATGGACCCCCATTTGAGAACCACTGCACTAATAGGTCTCTATAGAGGGACATACTGTATGTGTGAACCATATGCTCTTTTAAAATGACATAAGTTGGAGCTGCTTTATTAGAGTTGATGTAATGTAAAAGAAAAAAAGAAAAAAGCTATTCTGAAATGCAAATATAATGATTATTACTGTTAAATTAAAGACTTCAGACCCTTTATGTATTCTCATATCAATAATAATACCATTGGAGAAACATCATTTAAATAAATATATTTGAAAAGCACATTCATGATGGAAGAATCTAATGAGGCGTTGAAGCAAAATGTATTTTTCACCCCAAAGTGTATAGTTGTTGTCAAGCAACGCTAAAGATCCGGCCTCTCAGTGGGTGGTGGAACACTTTACAGTATAAATTACACTTAAGGAATACAATGCGTATGTTACTGATGATAATTTTAGCTCAGAACATTTTGAAATAAATATTCCACGCATTTCAGTCAAGAAAAGGCCTCCAGTAAAATAGTTTTACTCTATAAAATAAAAAGATTTGCCCGCCTGTTTTCTATTTCAACGCGCAGGAAATCAGCATACACTAAACCAGATGAGGAGCTGTTGTCTGTCGTTTTACTCTGATACAAACATGAAAGCTGGGGGGGCCGCAGCGTGTCTCGTTGATGTGCCAGTCAGATGACAAAACTGTGATGACACCATGAATTGTGAATATGTGAAAACTAGCAGATGTAGTAGAAATGTGTGTTTTGTATTAAGAATTACACAGTTGAATTTCAATGCCGATAAATAACATAATTTAAGTGCGTGGCTGAAGTGCTTTCATGTATTATTTTCGCTTTTTACAACCTTCCTTTCAATGGTTTTGTTCATTAACCAGAAATGAGGATATGATGACTGGGCTGGTGCACTATCGCTGGATTGTACATCATTGGTGTGTTTGGAAAGGTTTGATAACTAGTGATCATCATCAGTAATTATATTTAATTTGTATGGCACAGAGGGTATAATGTATGTACACTGACAGTCATATAGTTGCATCCAATGCAATCTAGATATCTTACTCATGCTGCAATCTCTTCAAGAGAAGGGAAAGTGAAATAGATGCCAACTAAAAACCTGATGCTCTCTATTAGTTATATGCTTCTAAGTTTACAATACAAAAGAGGATTGGAAATTATAAATTTTCTCACAAGGGATCCCCAACACCGTAAAATAAATTATTCAAAACATGAAAAACCTTAGCAGAGAACAACTGGCCTATTGAGCGTAACATATAACTTGAATGTTACGTCACTATATTTCCCACTATAAACTCAAACTAAACTCTCCTAAAAAAATCACTAAATGCTACTTGTGTGTAGAGTCTTAAAAAGTAGGATGGGAGCCAAAGCCTTCAGGTATCAAGGTCCTCTTTTATGGAACCAACTTCCACCTTCAGTCCGGGAGGCAGACACAGTCACCTCATTTAAGAGAAGACTCAAGACTTTCCTCTTTGACAGTCTTATATTTAGGGCTGCATCAGGTTTGCCCTGGTCCAGCCCCTAGAGATGCTGCTATAGGCTTATAGGCTGCTGGGGGACGCTTTCTGGTAGGCTTTTTTCTATCTCACCTTATGGATGAATTTACATCTCTTTATCCCACATTCCTAACTCTGTTTCCTCCCTGGAGTCCTTGTGACTTCACGTCTCACAGGGTCCATTGGACCTGGCTGTGTCAGATGCCTCCTGCCTGGTGAGCCGGCCTCCTGCCACGGCCCTGCTGTTTGGGCTGTATACAATAAACTGAATTTAATTAAATGAATAGGTGGTTCATTGCAATTATTTTGATCAGGTCTGCCTTTGATCGGTGAGCAACTTTACATCAATAAACTCTGCATTATTTTGTTTATTTGTTCAGTAATCATTCGAGGAATGATTAATTAACCAAATGAGGATATTTCTGACTTGTGTTGTAAGTTTGCTTGCTAATACTTATTAGACATATATGAGCAGTGCACTGTAATAATGCACTAGTTTTGTCAGTAGTATGAAAGAAAATAATGTCAGTTACAGTAAATGATACAAAGTGGTTACACATGGAAGTCAAGCTAAATAAATATCACTGTCAATCCAAATCATCAGAGAAATCTGATAAATGCCAGAACACCAAGGATGTGTCACTGGAGACGTCACACTGTGGATACTGTAAACCACAACCTTTTCATTTTACCAGCTGTGAACTACTTCGATGTGTCAAACAGTGTCAATCAACAAGATACAGCATGACAGACTCGGAGCTCAGTCAGTTTTAGTATTTAGCGGAATCAGAATCCACATCATAAACAGCACTTGGCAGATGAGGGCACAGGGTGGTGCCTGGAGTCGCTCTGCAGGCTGCTTTGGTGTTTTATTGCATTTCCCAAGGAGAGCATTATGATGTCATCAGCATGTGTCTGATCTACAGTTAAGACCCTATTTCCTGGTTGGACAGCTGAGCTGGGGATAAGGAGTTTTTGTTCTCATAATAAATCCAAGGAAAAGTTTCCTTCCTCGCTGTTGAACTCAGACTAGGTGTTTTCTTTTCTCACTCTGACTCGACCCTCACTCAAGCACACATTCTGCAGGTTGGATCATATTTCTGAACAAAACTGTGCTTCAGCTGTTGACACAACAGTTTGAGTTATTTGATTCATTTTTATTTATAAAATGAAGCTGTTCAAAATACAGCACAGGTTCATCTTAACTAATGAAACATTAACAATAACATTTAACACTTTAACACTTTCTCCCTTTGTGACAAAACACTGGCGTCTTACAAGACAAATAATTTAAAACTTCAAAGAGGAGAGGAAACATGCTAACTATGAGCTGCTGGCCTTGTGCACACACTTAGGGCAGGCTCCATGCATACATTTATACCATCTTTATTATCTAATTAATCACAAAGACCACTCTTTAAAGAATTGCTTTCTTGATTTTTGAAGAACAATATTTGTCAGTTTGAAACCCACAAATAGTTGGGTACAAAAAGTCCTGGAGAAGCTGGTGTTTGGGTGGTTTGCAATACTCGGGTCTGTTACTGTTTCAATTAAACACGGAGGCAGTATAATGCAAATAAGGCTGCCAATATTGTTACTGTTTTTGCACCACAAACTAAAACATTCATTTAATAATTAATACAGTAAATATCAATTTTGCATCCAAGTTGTATTTTGGCAAATGAGGTCCCAATTTGTAATGTATATTTGGTAAATATACACAAAGATTAAACAGGATTATATTTCTGTTGAAGGGCAAGCCACCGCTGTGTAATGATGTCTTGTTTCTACAATGTTAAGTTACCAAGTCAGTATAAAATGGTATGCTCTAGTTCAGTGTTAGTGGATGAATGTGTAAAGTACTGAAATAAAGCAATCTGATAATGTCAAGCATGTTTTTCTTTCAGCTTCACCGACATGTGTTTTCTTTGGTTCATCAATACCTACGTTTAAATAAACAAAGCACAACAAATAAAAGCGTCTCTCCAGCTACATGAAACAACCATCCTCAAACGCACATTATTTGTTAATGCAGACAGACATAACCTACATGACGTTGTGTCTGCAGAGAATCTCGCAAAAAAGTCATACCAAGTCATACATGCGTGAGACATATACCAGTTTATAAGTAGTGTCTTTTCTGAGATTGAATAGTATCTCCTGCACGGAGCCTTGCAGTTCCTTTGGGCATGTGGGACGACCACAGTGTTACAGAGTTCCTTCACCAGGACAGAAGACGGGTGGTGCTGTATGTTGGTGTTTACTTCACCCGGTTATATAACGTGCAGATAGGTCGCCTGGGTGTCCACACCTATTACATTTTTGGCAGTGCATCTATAAAATCCTGTGTCCCTACTTGTCGGGTTTTGTATCACCAAGGAACCCGTTGGACTAAGGTAGCGGTTGCCATAGATACGAGCCTGAGCCATCACCCTCAGCTGTGTCAGATCTGGTGTTTCCCAAGAGACCGTTGCCCGCGGTGTTGCTATTGTCTGGCACGGCAGCTCCACAGCCACCCCGGGGCGTGTGTAGGTCACAGGGGAGGGGCCTGACGTGATGCGGGGGGGGTAGGCGATGACGATGACGGGAACCGTTACGACGGAAACCGAGGAGGAGTCGACGCTGGTGGATCTGCAGGAGTAGGTGCCCCGGTCGAACACAGAGGCCTGTTGCACTGTGAGGGATCCATCTTCTTGGACTGAGTACCTGTCAGAGTCACCACTCTCACCCAGAGACAGGACCTTGCCACTGGGCATTGTCCATGAGAAAGCGCCCTGGACGTGTCCATGGGTGTGAGAAGCAGAGCAAGGCAGTCGAAGGGTCTCTCCATTAATGATGCTCACCAGGGCAGCGGTGCTGGTGCTCATCGCTGGCTCTGAGACAGGGCTAGATGAGCGGGGTGGAGGGCCGACCGGACGAGGTGCCGCATGTAGAGACTGGGTTCTGGGCGGAGGCGCTTGAGTAACCGGGATTCTTGAGCTTAAGGATTGAGCTGAATGCAATGAGGCTGCTGAGCGAGGCGTCTCCATGAAACGACTTCCCTGCGCAGGCTTTTCCACAGCCCCTCCCCCATGTGGAGGTCTGGCCTCGTCCTGTGGCTCAAAGACCTCCAGCTCCACCTGTATCCGCGTCTGTTCTCTCTCCCCTCTAACCACACATGCCAAGGTCCCTCCATCACTCGCCCGCACTCCTCGCAGCTCCAAGGACCCGTTTCGGTGCACAATGAGTCGGCTGCCGTAGTAAGGAGCTGGCAACACGCCGTTGCCGGGCAGAAGCCAGGACACACGAGGGGGAGGGGAGCCTTGGGAGGGGCATGGCAAAAGAACAGTTTGGCCTTTCACCGCTCGCTGCTTCACTGTCGTTACCACACCTACAAAAGTGTTGGTAGAATTTTTAGTACCTGTTTTACGAGCAGCTATACTGGTACTACTACTGCTGCTACTCCCACTAAACATATTCCCTCTGAGTGTGCCAGTAGCAGCCCCATTATTAGACACGCTGCTGCTAAAAACTCCGATATTTCTAGAAGTACCACTTATCCTGCCATTGTTTCTACTGGTGTTAGCATCATCGTCAGCCTTTCTTGCAATTACTTCATTATTATAAGTCCCAGGATTCCTTTCTGCACTATCTCCTCTGACTGTGCTGGGATTGTTACCCACCCTATTAGTATTACTCATAATGCCGGGTCTGTTTTGATTTATTCCAATGTTATCCGGTTTAATGTCTAAATTCTTAGCCTCCTTCACCCCAACACTGATGTCACTGCTTCCACGTCGTGTTGGGATTCCACTGACTGGCCTGTTCAATCCAACTCGACTATCACTCCTAATGGCCGGATTAAAGCCGCTGGTTGCTATCCGAGAGCCAATGTTTGGAAAAATGTTTCTTAATCTGCCGTTATGATCACTATGGCCTGTATTGCTGCTGTTATTGCTGCCAAGCTTGCTTGTGTCTGCATTGGTAAATCCATCCTGGTTTATCCTTGCATTATTCATGCTATCCCCTAATCTGCTGTAAGGACCACTGCCAGGCTCATAGCTATTACTCCAACCTCTTCCTCCAAGCCAGCCACTCAGTCCATGGTTAGGAGCCTCCACTTTCAAGCCCACCACCATGCTCCTCTCCCCGGCCGGGTTGCTGGCTCGACATGTATAGTTTCCTGCGTCGATCTTTTGAGCCAGACGAACCTCCAGAGTTCCATCTGAAACGGCGACAACCCGCTCAGAATACAAAACTGATCCGAAACGTCGTGGGATGACACGGCCTGTCGGGGAAAACCATGTCACTGTTGGAGCAGGAACTCCTGTAGCCTGGCAGCGAATTGTGGCGGTTCCGCCCTGACGTACTTTGATGACATGGTAGCTTCTGAATTCAGGGAAGTTTGGTGGAGTTGTCATGACCTTTATTTTGACCTGAAAAGATTGAGTTTGTATGAAGAAATGAATTACTACATTATTTTGTGCTCTTTTTTTCGTGTTTATTGTGACTCAAAAGACTTTTTTATCATAGGATAATATCCCATGTAGTATGTATAAAAACCTTCATTAAAAAAAATTATGGAAGTCTGAGAAACAGTTTTTCTTACCTGCATGGTATCTTGACCTCCTTGATTCTCAGCATAACACGTGTAGTCTCCCTCTTCTCCCATACCCACTGCTGGAACCAGTAACGTCCCATTTTCAAACACAGTTAACCTCCCTGCTCGCCCGCCTCTGTCTTCCCCCTGCAACACGCTGTTCACCATGGTTCCATCTGGTAGGCTCCAACTGACTGCTGGTTCAGGCAGTCCTGATGCCTGGCAGTCCACCTGCAGGGAACATGATCATTATTGCTATCGTTGAGAAGTTTTTAAAAGGTTAGCTTTTGAGTAATAATATATTCTCTTTGTAATAAAGAGTGATGCACACTGTTTTAAGGCTGTATTTAGGCCCTACACAAAATTAAACTAAAGTAGAAAACACTGCTAAGCAACACAGAGTGCAATTAAAGCTCATTAACGTTAAAATAGAAATACGAAAATGAAGAGCATCGTAGTAGTCTTCTTTCACCCCGCTTGACATAGTTTCCCTTAACCGTTAAATATTAATGTTTGAAGGAGTATCCCCTCAGGGCCACTGATTCATAACCTGACAGGTTGTTCTTTTCTTTTTGAGTCCAAAAAATATGGAGCACCTTTTGATGAACAAAAAAAACAACCAAAGACGGCTTGAAGCTGTGGAAATGTTTGGCATCACGCCCAGCGGTAGAAGACACCCAACACACGTCACTGGCTACACACAAAATAAGGATCGAAAGGTTCAACTGGCTTTTAAGTTTCAGGCATTAATTGGTTACTAAAACAACACGTTTCTAAAAGAGGTGTGTGATATACTGTATGATTGCTGTTAGTAATTGCTTTTTGGTTTATTAACTAAACATCATTACTGGGAGCTATGCAGAAAAAAACTATTAAACTGTTTTTCTTCATCTCACCTTCAGTGGCTTCCCCAATGACACCATGTGAGTGAGTGGCTGCTGAGGCTCGATGGTGGCAGGCTTGGTGGCCACAGAGACACGCAAGAGGCGATAATCATCTGAGACCTTGTTCCGCGCGATACAGAGATAATCTCCGGCATCCTTCTCTGTTACTGTCAGGACTGACAGGGTGCCGTTAGTGTGCACCTTCAGACGTCGGTCAAAACTGTAATTACAATTCGAACACACACACAAACAAATGACAAGTATACACTTGAGACATGAAACTAGCAAAATTGCCAGAAGATATAATCGTACAACCAACACAATTTAAGTGGTCTAGTTTTTTTCTCCCACTTACCTAAAGTGCATGTCCACCAGTTTCCTGTTGGGGGTCCTCCAAATGATAATGGGTGATGGGTTGCCAGTGACAGAGCAGTGGAGCTGCAAATAAAAACCATATTGGACAGTAGTAATGTAGGGTGATGTGGAAACTATATGGGCTTTACTAAAAGGGGAGATGGGTGAAGGATGCAAAGAAGCCGAGGCTCTGCTTTTGGAAGAGGAGGAAGAGGAAGTCATTATTGTGTTGTTTACAATCCTGGGAGACACTTTGGTGTTATTCGTAAACACTGTGGAGAGTGGGGAGAGAGAGGAGAGCTTTGCTTTTCTGGTGTAGGTCAAGTATGTGGGGGAATAAGTTTTAGTTGTTACAGGAAATGAGTTAGTAGAATTGGGTTGGTGAGGGTAAGAAGATGAGCGAGAACTCGGTGTGAGCGTCATGGTCCTGGCTCTTTCAGAGAGTGATGGAGCGGAGAGTCTAGCGGAGTTGAATGGATTTAATGGGTGGCTAGGGATGGACAGAGTTCTGTCTTGATGAGGTGAAGTTAAAGGAGGGTTGTTTAGTCTCCTTTCTCCTTCTGCTCCCCTTTCAATTTCTAGCCTCACAGTTCTCTTATCGACCCCAACAGCATTACTTGCTGTGCACTCGTAATTCCCAGAGTCCTTTGGTCCAACTCCTCGAATATGTAGTGTCCCATTGGACAAGACAAAAAGGTTGCCGTGGAGAAACTGCGATGGGCGGACCAGAGTCCCATCTGGGATTCGCCAGCGCAGAGTTGGTGGCGGGGCACCTCGGGCAGAGCAGTGAGCATAAACAGGCCTTCCTGGAGACAAGAACAGGTGTTCCTCTCTGGGTTGCTGTATCACCGGGGGCAGTGAGGACACATGAACACGGGCAGAGGCACTGGCAGCACCTGCTGAGTTCGAGGCCACGCAGCGGTACACTCCGCTGTCACTCGGTAAAGTTACTGGGATGTGGAGGGTCCCATTTTTGTCCATAGTGATGCGACTGGTGGAAGCAGCAGTGGAGGTCAAGACAGAACGATCTGGAAGAACCCAAGAGAGCAGGGGGCTGGGAACGCCATCCGCCTGGCACTCCAAGTGCACCTCTCCACCCAGATGAATGGTAGCGTCTCTGTAGCTGGCCAGCTGCATCCGAGGGGGGCGGGTCCATACTTCAAGGGTTGTTAGCAATCTATCATGCAAGAGTAAAGCACGCACAAATTCAATATATGAACACATGAACATGTTGGGGTAACCTAAAGGTATGCATACACAATTCGAACATGAATCCTAGAAACACGGCCTTGAAAAACAAAATATTCGAGTTAAACACACATATTGGTATCGGCATTTCAAAAGAATGTCATATAGAGTCATTTGGATGTGATTTATGACAGGTCTGCTTGCATACTTTATATATACATATATATATATATATATATGTATATATATATATATATTATTTTTTTATATATATATATATATATATATATATAATACTCAGAAATTAAATTGCAGTTTGCCATCGGCCTGTGTAATTAATACAATAGTTATTGCCCTGGTAATCAGAACTAAATGCTATATGTTCCATTAATATTCTGTGTTGTGTCAGTAACCTCACTTGTTTTAATTATTTCCTTTTTCTTAATTGTTACATGTGTCTATGTGTACAGATTGTAAAGCACTCTGAGACAAATTTGTAATTTGTGAAACTGGGCTATACAAATAAACTGAATTGAACTGAATTGAATTGAATTACATGTTTGAATTTAATAAATACATATCAAATTAAACTAAAGGGTTGTCTCTATATTTTCATATTCATCATTATGATCCTATTAGTTTCTAAAAAATAATGTTTATACCTGTCACGACCAATAAAGCTGTGGGCACTGCAGATATACGTGCCCCTGTCCTGCAGCTGAACATTGTGGATAACAAGGGTGCCATTTGACAAGACCTCAAAACGTTGAGCCCTGGAGTTGATTGACATCACCGCTCCTGAGAGAGAGAGAGACAGACAGACAGACAGACAGACAGACAGACAGACAGACAGACAGACAGACAGACAGACAGCAAGAGAAAGCAGCAGTGAGGACACAAAATTGGGGAAGAAAGTTAGACAATGAGTAAGAGACAGAGGAAAGGAGGATCGGGGATATGCTGAGTGAAACAGCATGTAATAAAACCAGTGATGCAGTGCACAAAATGTTCCATTACTTTCTTGAAATATGTCTTTCCCACATGGCAAGCAGGAGAAAAGCCTATTGTATGCAAGCGAGTGCGTAATACTGGGTGTTAATGGGTTATTTCATATTTATTTAGTTATAGTACATACTAAAACTGAGGCTGATTTTCCTTCCACATCTATGACCTCAGGATGTAAATACAAACCGTTACTTATTCTGTTTTTGAAAGTACACTCTGTACTTTTTAACAGTATGAATTAATTATTTTCACATGAATAATGCCTCGGACATTAAATGTTAATATAAAATGAAGATAAAAAACATAACCCTGAATTATTGAATTTAATGATGTTTTGTTTCTAAGATGTGTATATACTGGGGAAAGAGGACAATGCACTGTGTGTACCTGTGGCGACCTTCGTCCATGTGATTGAGGGCTTTGGCTCTCCTTGAGCTTCACAAGCCAGCCTAGCAGTGCTCTCTGCTGGGAACGACGCTGTCCTGATGTGTGGGTCTGCAAACCTCGGTCTAGATCTTACTACTGGGGCCTATGGAAATGATTTTATAAAGAGATCATCATGCCATAGTAATGGATACTAAAATTATTTTTTAATAGAAATGGAAAACAAATTAATAACAACAAAAATGGAAAAACGACATTACTACCACAATGTAATCAATAGATTATTATGCTGACTGTACGAATCAAAAGCAAACCAAAACAATACATTAATCAATGTGTAGTTAAGAGGGAAAGGAGACCCTCCCCTATTTGTCATCAGTAACAAGTTACCGAGCTTTAAAATAGAGGGTAAAATGAATATGAGAATATAAAACTTTTTGAAAACAGTAATGATCTTTTTTCAGATGGTTCACAAATACAATACTGTAATCCCATATTATGAATAATTTGGGATAGACCCAGTGGTTTGGTCTATTAAGGCTTATCAAAAGAGCTCTGGAAATGATTTAACAATTCATTATCTCCAATCCCTTTGGATTAGGGTCTCTAAACACATAATGTTGCTGATTATGGAACATGTGTTTTCCATCTCTTCTTTAGATCTGGCAGGGACTCTGGTAAAGCTCAGGAAAACCCATGCAATTCAAAAATGGTTCTAAACATCCCTTTGGTTAAATAGCAGGTCATGTGGATAAAGATTACGGTAGACTATTTTCAAATATATTGTGCATTTCTCTTTTGCCCAAGGGCTTGCACAGTTGGCTGTAGTTTGTGTGTGTGTGTGTGTGTGTGTGTGTGTGTGTGTGTGTGTGTGTGTGTGTGTGTGTGTGTGTGTGTGTGTGTGTGTGTGTGTGTGTGTGTGTATGTATGTGTGGGGGTCGAAGTTCATGCGGATGTGTGTGCTATTTCTTTCTGGATCAGCACTCACTTAGGAAATACATCTTAATTTGAGTTCCACAGCTGACAACAAAAACAATATTTTTATATAAGGTATATGAACCGCATAATACATGTAAGAGTGCACTCCGATAACTACTAATTGAATGAATGGCTGAAAGCAAGGAGCAGGAAAATGGGGAAACATTTAAGAAATTAGCAATTAAATAAAAAAATGAGAATAAATCGTTGCACTAACGTGGCTCTTACTTCGATATGCTTTATGCTTGTTTCAAGATCCATGTCGGGTCAAATAATCCACGAAATAGCAATCGAGTGTTATATAAATTAATTTGAACTCACCACAGGGGTGGCAGCGAGTGATGGCGAGGGGACCCAGTGTGGCCGGCTGCCATGCGAATCAGGAATAGAATTGGCAGCAGGGTTCTTCTTCTCAGTAGAAGGTCGACTTTGGTTTGGATCCCCAGAAACGGGCCTCTTTTTGGGATCAACATGGACAACGCTCGGCCTCTCTCTGGATGATGCTGTGCTACTTGTTGATGTCATTATTGTTGTTGTCGTAGTAGTAGGTGATGTACTCGGTATAGCTACCTTTGCAGTAGTTGAAGGAGTTTTGGTTGAGATGGCAAATCGAGTACTACTCATAGGAGAAGTCGTTGTGCTAGTAGTCGTCATAGTAGTGGAAGTGGGGTTACGAATTGTGGGAATAGCTTTGAATGAGATTGTAGTACTTGTAGAGGTAGTTGTAGTAGTAAAAGAAGTAGCAGAAGATGTAATTGAGGAAGTAGTCGTGGGAGTAGTAGATGTAACACAAGGAGTTATGGTAGTAGTAGTAGAAGTAGAGGTAGGAGTAGCTGTAGTACTTTTGGTTGTGCTGGGTGTTGGGATAATAATGGCAGTTGTAATAGGCATGATGGGAGTAATAGAAGGGGTTGTTGGGATGTTTGCAGTAGTTGTTCCGCTGGGGACTGGAGATGAAGTAATGGAGGAAGAAGTGGGTAGAAGAGAGGTGGAGGACTGGGATTCATCTGGCACACCCAACACATTCATCCACAGCTCTTCAATGTGTTTGCTTGGGGGTCCATCAACATGTTTGGCTAAGGCTGTGTGTGTTTCTGCGTGTCTCTGTATGTCATGTGAATATGTCCTGGTGTGTGTGTGTGGCTCATGTGTCTGTGCGATTGCAGTATCCAAGTGAGTGGGTTCTGTTGTTGCGGGGTTAACAAGAGTGGACCCTGCAGTGTCTGGGTTGTTGGCTGAATGAGTCACCGTGTCTATATTTAACTTTGTGTGAGAGGGGGATAATGAGGTTCTTGCAGAGGAAGATGGAGTCAATGTGGAGGAGTCAGATTTTGAAGTGGAGATACTATCAGTGTTAGAAACAGGGGGAGACAGAATATACAGTGCCACATCATTTGGAGTTGTGGACGCCAGCAACAACATGTTCATTTGATCTGTGGTAGTGTCAGGTGTTGCAGCGTGTGACCTTGGGTTGGTAGCATCAGGGGGAGGTCGGGGTGGGGTCAATGGGCGCCCCCTGGGCCTGTTGATGATTCGTCTTTGCTGTCCGATTCTCCTGCGAGAATTCCAAGGCCTTTGAGGCCGAGAGTTTGGTACCAAATTAGGGAAGAGTCCCTGTGGGGGGCTTTGAGGCCTGGTCTTAGATGGTTTAGTGATTGCTTCTGGCTCACCTCCTTCACCTGGTTCTGGGACAATTTCATTTGTTCCTGAGATCGGCTTGTATGTGACCAGTTCTTCCTGTGTCTCTGGGATTGTCACTGTCTCTGTCTGTGGAGATACTTTCTCTGTCCCTCCCTCTGTCTCGTTTTCACCATCTGTTTGTGTTTCTAGTGACCCCTCTGCCCCTTTATGTATCTCTGTCTGTAATTCGGTGTCTGTGTTTGTCTCTGTGTGTGTTTGTATTTCTGTTTGAACGGGATGATTGTGCTGTAAACCTTCCTCTTCTAGATCTGTGTCATCAACCGATGACCCTTCAGTTTCGGCTTCCCCATCTGCTGTCTTAGTTCTACCTCCTTCTGTAATATGATGTCCCTTGTGTCCTCCTGTGTTTCCACGTTTGCCTCCTCCCTGTGGTTCAGTCGTGGGCTTTTCTACTTCGATGGGCTGGCTGTTATTAGTATGAACAGTCTTTTGTCGTATCTTAGCAAGGAGGTCAGCCCACTTCTGAGGGTCTATCCTTTGTTTGTTTGTGGTAACTCTATGTCTGTTCTCAAAGCGGTTTCTTCTCTGGTCATTGGACGATAAAGGCCCTCCTACTTTTCTCAGGGGACCATCCCTCCTCAGTCCAGGTCTTCTGGGTTTTCCAATGGGATAACGTCTATTTGTGGGTGGTGGGAGAGGTCTTAGGTGCTTCCTATTGCCAAAAATACTTTTCTCTTCTTCTTCATTTTCCTCCCCTGATCCTTCCTCCACTAGTAATGGAGCGCGTATCTTGGTTGACCTGCCTGCGGCTGACTGTGGCCCTGTGGGAAATAAAATCCTAAGTGGAAGGAGGTGCTGTGAGTTTAACTCCAGCTGCATAGACAGAGAGTCACTTCCGTACTGGTTGACAGCAATGCAGCGGTAATGACCAGCATTCCTCGGAGTCAGCTCAGGCAGAGACAGACTTCCATTTGATTGTATAGTAAGCCCACCTGATACAGAAAATCCCTGCCTTACTATGTTTCCATCTGGTAACACCCAATGCATATGAGGTGCTGGTGAACTAGATGCATTGCAGGACAAACTGATGGGCTCCCCAATGTTTCCGGTGACAGGAGGTCCCACTTGCTCACCTGAAGGCGGTACGGACGACTCCTCCACTGCCAGGCGCAGGGGGAGAACATCTACATCCTTGCCTGCCCTGGCTATGCAGTGATACATCCCTGAATCTGAGAGCTGTACTTTGTGTAGAAGTAATCCAGAGGCTGACGCCTGGAGCCTACCATCTAGACTGCTGGAGGGGGATAACAGCATGGATCCATCTGGGAGAACCCACTGTACTTTGGGGTTACCAGAACTTAAAACAGAGCATGATAGCTCCACCTTACTGCCTGCTATTGCAGCCAGGGCTATGGTGGTATGATTAGTTGAAATAAGCACCCATGGGTGAGAGCGAGAGGCGGATGTTGAGGGAACAGAAGCAGGGTCCGGATGAGCAGCGACTCTTGTTGAGTATATAATTTGGACTTTGTGTGCGTTGGACTGCGCTCTGTTTAGCTGAATGCTAATGGATGGCTGTAGCAGCCACTGAGGTCTGACTTTAACGAAAGCTTCGACTCCAGTGTGATAATGTCCATCTGTCTCTGCTGCCTGCTTATAGCGGTAGGCCAACGCCGGGGCTTTACTCAGCATGCTCTCCCTCTCCAGTCGAACCGCAGTCTCACTGTAGTAAGCAAGAATCCTCCAAAGATTTTCATAGCTCTGTTTCTCCACAGGGCAGTTCAGAGAGAGAGACAGAGCAAGGGGGAGAGGAGAATTGGAGGAGAGAGAGAGATCTGGAGGGGTAGCAATATCCTGGAACTCAGAAGAGTGAGTGATGTTGCATCCCAGATCGACACTGTTGCCCTGTTGATCGGACAGACTCAGAGAGGCAGTGCCTAAAGACTCTTGGAAGGTATCCCTTGTTTGGATTTCACTGAGTTCTTTCTCCAAAGGTGTGTCTCCTCCGGGGTATTGGATAACAGGTAAGGTGCATGCTAGTGCCGTCTGGTTAATCAAGCCCTGACCTTGGAGGGAATTGGGCGAGGCACAGATCGGACACTGAGGGCCGCTGGAACATGTCATTAAGCCTAATTGAAAGAGAGGGGGAGAGAAAATTATGTCATAAACAACATCCTCTTCATCTCTGGCATATCAACTGTGTATAATAGCATAGCAACCAAAATAGAATATTAGTGCATGTTTATGCTATCTGCACGTATTAGGGATGTCATATATTAGTCATGCCAGCTCATTTTAAGCATATATTACCCTCTGAATATTTTACTAATTCGGTATGGTTACATAATCTACTCACAAATCAGAAAAATACATCATTCATTATTACACAGCAATCATTAGCCTATATTTCATTTATCTGCACACATCAAGGCTGTCAGCATAGATTAGTCACGGCAGGTTAAATCTGGCATATCGATGAGACGCATTTCATGGTCCAGCCCTCTTTTACATCTCAATAACAGTCACAAGGCCAACTGGATGAAATTAAGGAAAACAAAGTGTGTAATGAAAAGCAGGTGCAGAGATGTCAGAGGTATCAAGATAATGAAACCATATATGTTATAAAGTTCATTTTTCTCAATCTATCATCTGTCTGGGTCTGCCATGGTATAGTACAGCATTTAGACTACTGCTGCTTATTGACTGGAATTATTAACAAATGAGTTTTCTGTTAATCCATTCCCATTGCTCCTTCTTACTGTATCTCCTAATCTATTTATTCTCCTTTAGTCACTCAAGGAACTTATATTTTGTATTCCCCACCACATGTGTGCATCATTTTCTAAATTACTATAGTTCAGAGGCACAATCAATGACACATTTACACAGTGAAAACTAATAATATTTCAGACGTGACAGTTACCTGGATGAGCCAGCCTCCAAGTGAGAAACCAGGTCATACTACAGTCACAACTCCATGGATTAGCCTGCAGCGCAAGGTTCTCCAGCAGAGGTGCTGTCGCTAAGGTCTCTCTGGGCAGAGAGGTTAGGCTGTTGTTGGACAGGTCTAGGTGTCTAGAAGAGGAGGAAACGGAGCAGAGAATAGATTTAGGTGACAGAGGGAGGGGGGAACACCAAGTTGTAATCAAAGTTAGAGAGGAATGGATGAAATAATGGGAGTGGGCAGTGAGAGGTTACGGGTAAGAATTTCATTTATTATCTCTTATAATTTCCATCATCATTATTCCTTTGCAGTATTTATACAAATGGATCTAAAAAGGTTAAAGAGGCAAAGCTGTAGCTTTAGTGTTCAAGGTGTATTTTTCTAAATACCAATAACCAGCAATGTAAGTGTCAGGCTATTAGTTTTCTTTGAGAAATGTTTAAACATATTATATTATAACAATGATTATTATTTGATGTGCTTTAAGTGTTAAAGCTCACCTGAGGGTAGAGAAGTAATATGTATTCAGTAGGGAAAGTGTGCACAGACTGTGAGGGTGCAGCTGATGCAGCCTGTTCCCTTGCAGACGCAGCACCCTGAGGCTAGTCAGCTGGAGCAGGGCCCGGGGGTGGATGTGCTGGAGGAGGTTGTGATCCAAGTACAGACGGAGCAGTGAGGTCAGGCCAGAGAAGGTCAAAGATGAAGAGATCTCGCTCAGCTTGTTATAACTCAGCTTTAGTATCTGTGGGAAGGGGGAGAAAATGGAGAGAGTAAAAGCAATGAAGGATTAAAGGAGTAATCAAATAAGAAGCATCAAAGCTGACGGAGAAACCAAGTTGTTGGGATGAGCATGAGTGTCACTAGACACCATGATTGTAAATTGAACTCGTGACAAATGATGTGAGGGGAATTGAAATGAGGATGAATGATTCAAAACTAATTGAAAGCTAAAATTGACTGATTGCAATCTGTCTAGATTTTAAATGGAGAAGTCTGTGCAGGAATCACTTCCACCTCACATGTCAAATTGAGACCATAGCCCAGAGCACATAGCCTGAAGATATTTCAATGCTGGGAGATTATGGATTCAGAAATGATGTTCGAGCACTGGGTGTCTTCAACATTTCAAATATAGAATTTAACCCTTTATCCTCAGCAGAATACTCAAAGGGATCCATTGCTAGTCTAGTCAAGTGTGGAGAACCCACCCTGTTTTCAGAAGTCACGTCATGAAAACCATGTCGTGGAATTGTGTTTCTGTGAGAATTATGATAAATCCTCTCTGCAGGGAGGCGATTTAGGCAGACTTTGGCAGAGCTCCAGCTGCTTCCAGATCTAAAATGTGAAGATGTCTGCGTATGGATATATATGGATCCTATTATCACACAATGGCAGATATATCAGCATCTGCCTGTGAGATGAAGGGAACAATTGCTTGTTGAGTAATATCACCCCACAGACAGCAAACTCTGTCCCTAGGATGCTGCAAAAATGTCCAGTATTTCCTGTCACTGAGCAGTGAAAAGAATGACTGCACATCAATTATGCATTAGTTATGATATTAGATATTTGAACAATTTGCTTGATAATGTGAACAAAATCATACAAACTGTTATATTAATTTGTATACGCATTTCCCCGATGAAATGTAACATTTATATTTGTATTAATCAATGTGTATCAACAGTATGACTGCAATATTTAGTCATATTTATCAATGTAGGGACTGCTCTTAGTTGTACTATTTTGACAAATGCTATATATCTTGATAATGCCTACATTATTCATGGTGCTAAAAATTTTAATTGGTTCCGTCAGCCGTTTATTATACTCATCTCTCTTAGTTAGGGAGCTATGTAGGCTATTAAAAATAAGTACCACACACAAAGAAAGAAAGTTTAAGAGCTGAGCTTTCTTTAACAAGGGACCTTTGGAATAGTGCAGGAGCCCCTGTTTGACACCCCTGCTGGAGAGGGAATAAAGTACCCTTTATGGAGACTGAGTTCAAATTTGATTGAACTGTGCACTGCAGAAAAAGAATATCCAAAGAATCAAAGATTTATTATTTGAGAAGACGATGATTTATTTCCCCTATTAACCGTCATATGTTTTGTAATCCAGGTTCAATAGTTTAGTTTGGCACCGAGCATTTCAGGACACCTGTTATTGTTCTTCTTCTTTCTGTTTACCTGTAGTGATTTCAGATCTCTGAATGCTGCGTCTGGGAGATGGTGGAGGTCATTGCTGTGGAGCATCAGAAGCTCCACCTTCTTCAGCCCAGCCAAAGAAGTGTCATGGATCCTGCTGATGCTGTTGAACCTGAGACGTCAGGAAGTCAACAAATACTATTATTTCCATATTAGCATATTAATTAAGTTCAGCTTGACACTTGGATCCCATCTCTGTGTTTGCTATGTAAATAAAAGCACTTTATTATTGTAAGCGCATACATCATTTATCTATGTGCTTAAATGCATTCCCTTACCCTAAATTTATGCGTCGTGTGTACGGAGGCAAGCCAGAGGGTACGGTAAGCAGGGAACGAAATGTACAGTGGACTTCGTTGGCCTGGTAACAGTTGCAGCTCCTGGGACAGGCCTGCCCCCTCTGCACTGCAAGTGTCAGCACCAGGAGAGTCAGTGGCACACACACACTCCAGTCCATCTTCACTCCACACGAGGAGAAGCAACGCTGGGATTATCTCTGCCAAAGAGGAAAAATATCAAGACTGGTGGAGGGCAGTAAAGTACACCACAGTGACATCTCACAATCCAGATGAGAGCTTTGCTCTCTCCTTCTCTCTTTTCTCTCTCACACACACACACACGCACACACACACAGTCACTGTATATTCAAACAGCCCCAAAACAAGGGTATTTGAAATCTGTAGCCTACAACACATGACACTTAGTTTCTACCCTCGAGACACATTGCATTTGTCTGAAACAAAATAGACCTCTGGGCTATCACGTGGGTCTATGTGCCATGTAGGAGAACGATATATTTCACCACATACTTTTTTTTTTTTTTAAGTGCAGGAGGATTCAATAAGAGTAAAGGAAATACATCAAATCAGCCCCCTCAGAATCTCTCTCTCCTCTCTCGCTCTCGCTCTCGCTCTCTCCCTCTCTCTCTTTCTCGCTCTCTCCTTCCCTCTCTTTATCTCGCTCTCGCTCTCTCTCTCTCTCTCTCTCTCTCTCTCTCTCTCTCTCCGTCTCTCTCCTATATCTATTCTCACACAATCAAACAAATGCACTTACACCATTCGAATTCATCAAACTAACTGCAATAGCTTTTAGAAGGTTTTTTCCAATTTGAGACTGAAATGAAAGTAAATCAGGCACTGTTGCAAGAAGCATTTGTGATTCATAGATTACTGTAATGCATAGCCATGGTTGATACGATTAGAGCATACCTTTAAATCCTCCGGAGTCACTTCCCAGAAGTATTCATTTTGTCCATCAAACACTGGTTTTAATCCAACTGCACGTTTCGGAAATGACATATGCAATGAACCAGTTCATTGGCCAATAAACCCGGAGATTTTTTAAGTGAGAAAGTCACTTTAGTCAACTTGAAAATCCTCAAGGTAAAACCCAACAGGTCCTCTCGTGCGTCTCGTGAAAAGAAAAGCAGCGCTGGAAGCGGCCGGCTGGCTAACGGCAAACGCGTCTGGCGCTGTGTGTGCGCGCATTTGTGTGGATGACAGGGGATGTGTGCGCGTGTGTGTTTAAGCTTAGGAAAAGGGACTGGACTGAAGTGAACTTTGAGTGACGCTCAGGCGGAGGGGTTTGTCCAAGGAGGGGCGTTCTGGAAACACGGGGGTAACAAGTAAGTGCGCTTCTCAGATGTGTGCGCGCTGCTTGTGTAGGCCAAAGACGAGCTGCAGCTCCTTGTACTCTGCCTCACTTGCCATACAACGCACTGCATAACTTCTCTGCTCACTCCATCTATTTCCAGACCTAATTATGTAAATAGGTATGCTTCTCGACAGATTCACCTCATCAATGTCCTTTTTTCTTACATTTAGCTAAGCTACAACATCTTAGGATGAGTTTCTTCCACCAGACTCCCACCTTCTCAGGTGTTTTGTGAACAGCCTATCACTTGTTAATTAATTTAATTGTTCCATTGTAAATGATCCGTAAAGTTGTTGTTTCTTCAAATGTCCTTTATAAATGGTCCCAAACCGTCTGAAGGAAACAACACCAAAAGGTGTGGGGCCAATGCTGACGTGTTTTTGTTTGTATCTTTAAGAAATCCAGCTATGTCCATTGAATGCTCATCTGACACTATTACGTTTTGGGTGAGTGAGAACAAATACTAGATGTAGTGTTTCTGTAGATTCCCCCAATGATCTCAACTTTTCAGGCCCCTCATCATGATCACACCTCCTTCTGAGAGGACTTAAATGAAGGGACAACAAAAATAGACTGAGGCTCTTCAGCTGTTGTCTTCTGTAAGCACACCCCCCCCCCCCCCCCCCCCATCCTTTAATGGTCTGCCGTTGTATGTATGAGTGTGTGTTTGTGTGTGTGTGTGCATGCTTGCGCACATGATTACTCGTTTGCGTGCATGCATGCGTGCGTGTTTGTGCGTGTGCGTGTGTTTGTGTGTGTGTGTGTGTGTGTGTGTGTGTGTGTGTGTGTGTGTGTGTGTGTGTGTGCATGTTAGAGGTCCCTTCCACATGGTTTAGATATAAGTTATTAACATCCACATTAAGTTTCATATACAGTTTAGGTCTGTTGACATGGGGGCAGCCATGCGAGAGAGCAGCAGCAGATGTCAGAATAGGGTCACCACGGAATTCTCACATCAGCCGCCTGAATAATGGATTGTAAAAGTAATCTTAAATGACGGTTTATCCCCAGATCTCCACCAAGCTATAACCCATGTCACTGGAGGCGATGTTGGGGCATAACAGTCTGCATGCTGCACTGATTCCCTGTGCTTGTGAGATGGCTGTGATAACCATTAGGCCCAATCCCAACTCACTTTGTGACAATATCATCCCTGTATTGGAATGCATTGGAACATAATACATGAATCAGTGTCTGGAAAGTAAGAAACCAAGACATAATGTAATAGCAATGGCACTTTGGGGGAGGTGAATGACTGAGTTAATGATTGAAGGGAGACCGAAGAAAGGGAGAAAGAAAATGAAGTGAAAGGCATTACTGTCTGTTGTTGACTTATCTTATAGACAGAGATGCTGATTGTTGTATTTAATAATTAATTAATCAATTAATCAATTAGTGAAATGCTAACTGTCTTACAGTCCAAAATAATGACATACAGGCGTTCTATGTCAGACACTCTCCAACTGAGACTTTCAAATGTAGGTTGGTCATCTCTCTATATTTTTGTCTTTGGTGTTTGGTGCTATCTAGGTCAACCAATGGAATGCTTAGTCATGAATTCAGGAAGTAAACAACTCGGTTCCACGAACCAGCCCAGACCAGCTTGCCGATACATAATTTCAAATCATGTGCATTATGTATTCTTTTTGATCTGCCTTTGATGTGTGGATAAACTTTCTCTGAAGTCCTCGCTAAAAAAATCATTGCATTTTATTAAGTTATGTTCGTCTTCCAGCTCTGATATTGACATTATTGGACTTGACTGCAAAATGTGTTTTGACTTTTCTCTCATTGCAGTACATTTTTTTATTTCTACTCAATGTTTCAGAGTGATACAAAATAGTGGAAAGAGAAGACAGAAGGTACAAGGTACAGAGACATTTGTTCGAAGGTATGGGTACATTTAACTGGATGAAAAACAATCATCATTATGTAAGTAATGTCAAATTTAGTTCATGCATCTTTTAGTTCACATGTTGCACCTTGCAACAAAAGAAAAAAAGTAAGAACAAATAGAAAATAGTATTAAAAGCATACCCAAGTCTGTCAAGGTCATTCCAAAAACTGAAAACAGGAATAGATCAGAAAGGGCAAGAAGCCAAGAGCTATCCATAGAAAAAAACAAGACTTTTAATTACTTGTGCATGACCTCATGGCTCCATGCCGGTTGAGGCTGTGGGCTCATAAAGTGCTTGGAGTCCAGAACAAGCACTTTCATTGAAATCAGCATTCGTAACATATGCAAAATGGATATATCAAATATGAAGAAAGCATTAGTTTGATGCCGTGCACAAGACGATATTTCAATTGAACCAGCTCAGTATGTAGGAATGTTACAAAAAAACAACCAAGTATAATTCCCCCTGAATTACCTTTTTTTAATCAAATAATTAAATGTTATGCTAGAATAAAAAATCCAAATTATTTTTGTGTTAAGGGAACCAGTGCAATGCTAAGCCGATCCCCCTGGCAGCACTCTATATACGATGGTAACTCACGCATATGCGTTGTCATATTTAGTTCCTCAAAGCACTTGGACAAGTTAGGGAAGGATCATGACGTTACATTTTTTTAAAAAAGGTCAACTGGTGGCATGTTTACTTTATTGACCATTTACCCTGAAATGACAATCTTTGTCAATCTTTCCTTACCAGGCAATAATTATTCTCAATGTAATCGAATGTTAATTATATTCCATAAATCCACCCTGGCTAACTCCGTCAAAGTCTTTTAATATTCATGGTTTTCATGACAGCTAACCTTCCTGAAGTCTGACTTTGAAGGAGTGCTCTCTCAGAGCCTGAGGGCCACACTGGGGCACCAGGCCCAGGACCGTGGGGTCTATTATTGATTTGAAGTTCCAGCACTCCATGAGGTCAAGGCTTGCCTTGCCAATGAGAGCCTGGAGCTTAGGGGACCATGTCAGGGGATCGACTGGACTGATGGTTGGATGGTCACAATTACTTTTTATCTTATTTTCCAACATGTTAGCTTTACTCTCAGTTGGAAAGTTATTTGAGGTGGCGACGTGGTCACAGTCTCACTGTAGAAACTATACTAAGCTAACAGAACTTCCCTTTTGACCTTACTTCTGCCCTGTTTTATGAGCACTCCTTGGAAGTGTGAAACAATGTGCAATAACACAATCAGTGCAATACCTCCCCCAACACCTGAACATGTGCAATATCCCGATACAACTGTCCTCTTCCCCCTATTTCCTTCTTTTCCTAAGCTAGGCACAGCTCTAGCCTTCTTAGTTATTTATTATCCCTGCACTCTCCTTTCTTATGTTTATTTTTGATAACCTGTTAAAATCTGTACTTAATACTGTTAATACTGTTAATACTGCACACACTTTACTTTACCACACTGTTTTTTGTACAGTGTTTTTAAAAATATATTTTTCACATTTCTATTACTATTATTATTATTGTTACTATTATAGTGTTTGTTTTGTATCTCTGTTGACTCGGAGAGCCCTGCAAAAACAATTCCGATGTGTATAGACAGCTGGTCTAGGCACAGATAAAAGGCAAATAAAAAAACTTGAACCTTAAAAGATATATATTTAATACATTTAAGTTTGATCAATTTGTTCTAAGAATGAGTTTTGGGGTCTACAAAGAGAGAGAATGTCCTCCCAATATATGACACATACTGTATATGAGTATAAACTGCCAGAATGTACACAACAGAGTATTCAGTTTTCATTTGAAAGATGGTTAATTGTGTCTGGACACTGACAAGCAGTGTATAGTCTTCATACAGTGCTGCAGCCATACAAGGAGATACATATGCAGTCACTGGTCATGGTCTGAGGGTCATATGGGGGTTATCAATAAACTATCAGGTATGATCCTCATTGTACTGTGTAGTCATGCAGTATGGGGATTGTCCATATCCATATATTGTAAACTATTTGAAGCCCTGGATATGCTCTCATTGAATAAAAATACTTTTTAAATATTAAGTTAATAAATTTCAATGCCAAGAATCCCAGAAAGTGGTTTCAGATAAACACTTTAGCATGCGGTGCTGATTCTACTATATAAACTGGATGTGAAGTGGACATTCACAAACAGCAGGTTATTTGATTTCTAAAGGAATTTAAATCAGCTACCGTCAAGTCATTTTATTATAGTGTTATTACCCATAACTTACGTGACCCTCAACTGTAAGTGTACATACTGGCAGGGTGGCTTTGCAGTTAGAAATATGTTACTAAAAGATGAACGTGTGCAAACATTCATCCTATAGAAGTGCTTTTTTTAGCATTACCTGTCTGTCTCTATCAGATATTTAGTATATGTAAGACTAACAGGAAGAATTACGACTTTGGTGGACAGCAGCTATTCATGTCAGAACATAAAATGCAGGATCCAAGTGCTTAAAAGAGAGAGGGATCACTCAGGAGATGCATGGATATAGCCAACAGATCCCTGTTGTGTTTTCTTGAAAGGCACACAGAGCTTGTTTGAGTAAATCGCACACATGGAGGCAGAGAAATCCCCTGAGCGTTTGACCCTCAGGGCAGAGGAGAGAGGATGAAAAAGTCTGAGCAGTTTAAGAAAAAAGTTAAGAGGGGTCCGTCAGTGAGCTGGAGGTCTATTATCTGCACATGTAGCCATTATATTATCACCCGAAGGCAACAGTAAATTACTGTTAAAAAAACGAAGTATTACAAATATTTGAATTTTTTTTAAACAGATAAACATGAGAAAAGATTTGGAAGTACGTTATTTTCCAGTTTTTATTACAATCATCCTTTTCAGTTGTGCATTTGACCAAGTGTAAATAAAAAGGGTTAAGAGTTTGATTTCCCATTGGACCACCCATGCTGAAGCAAATCAATCACAGCTCTGTTGTTGCGGATGAGCAGAGAATGGCCTTCAAACGTTATAAATTAGACCTAGGACTCATAACAAGAGTCTTTATGTTGTTGGTCATGTCCTCATGTCCTTGGAGCTTTATGCAGGCTCTGACTTCAGGATCAATAGAAACAATAGATCAAATGAAGAGTAGGCAGCAGAAAATGGGGAGAAGAGAGAGATATGGACATGGGTAGAAATATGGAGGGAGTTAAAACAAAAAAGGCGACTCAGGCCTGGTTAGATTAAACTCAGAAAAGGAAGGAGAGAGCTGATGAAGAGCAGAGACAGAGGGGTAGGGGGTTGACACCTATTGAGGAAGTTAAATAGTGAGCGTGGTCAAGAGAGGTGGGGGCTGCGGTTTGGGGATTCTGGAGGCATGATGTCTGGTAGCCTGCGGTCCTTTACATATGCGCCCCATAACAGGGGCCTTAAATCAGCAGGAAACACTAACCAATAGAAAATGTCAATAACAAAAGCTCAGGTGAGACATTCCTTGTTCTCTTTTTTTCCCATCACACCACTTGTTGTTACCCTTTCTCTGGGTTTCAGTCGCTCCAACTGGAGCATGTGTACACACGCTCGTCCAATAAAGACGATTCTGATTCGTGCTTGCGACGACAGCTTCTCAGCGGGATTACACATGATTTCATTACACTCAGACAAACAACATAAACGAGTCAAAGCTGCGCTAACCTTCTCTAATGAGATCCATGAATTACTTATGAAAGACTGTTTAATTTCATACAGTTTTCATGTCTATGCAGAGAGAGCAGTTTTTTAACAAAAGCGACTCACGTTGGATTTATGTCTATTGTCATATCATATGACATACAAAAAGCATCAAACAATAATGTTGCTCATCTCTTATATGACTATATATAGATTTCATATATCTATCAAATGGGAAGAATATTGTCTTTGCCTTTTTTCCATTTTGATATTCATTTCGGAAAACCTCCCTAACCTTTGTTTAGATGGGGGTCGGTCATCTTGCTGTAAGAAACACTAAAGAGAAGATGTAAACCACTCCCTGATATAAGATTAGTATCAATCTTCATATCCAAATCTAGGCATCTCTATGATCTTGTTTTTCACATGATCAAACTTGAAACACTTTTTGAAAGACAAAATTCCTCAGGGGCATGTTTCTGCTCTGCCCCTCACAGATAAGCACAGAAGCCCTATTTTTATTTTATCTGAATCCTATAGGATGAGACAACAAATGTTCCCAGTTTGCCTAGAAACGGTTGAGGAACCCCCAGTATAAACAAGCACAGAGGAAAGTGTGTCTTTTTAATTATCTTATACTTTGAGGAGACCTATTCTTAGGTGCAGCTATTTAGACAATTTAGTCAATTACTTCAACTGGCGCAGTTCAGCGTTCAGGTCCATAAAGTCATTCCCATGGAGGTGTGAATAAGCTGTCGGGCTAACTAGCTGTAACACATGATGGTTTTAAGAGGTTTTCTCTGCTCTGGTCAGGTTTCCCAAAGTAGACACAGCCTGAAGATAAACTTGAAAAGCAAGATTCTAATAACCAACTTAACAACAAAGTTGACATTCAAGATATCTGAGAAAAAAACAATAGAGGAGAGATATCACTTTGACTGTTATTGTCACTGGCATGGTAACATTGGGCTTCATATGGTTGAAATATAACATATTGCAGATTTGTGTTGGCATTCCTTTTTTCATTAGTTAAACATATCACTTGTAATGGCTGAAAAAGGAGACATTTGGTACTTTATTGATGCAAAAAAAGGAACAGTGCAGCACCAGGATGGTTGTATGTTAACATGAGGTTTAAACCCAGGTCATCAGTCCTCTACCCAGACTCTAAATCGTAGTCTTATATTTGTAAGAATGTGTCAGAAATATTGAACGGACTAAAAACTAAAGCCTGCACATTATCAAGGACACTGCGCAATGTTTAAAGTTTGGTTTGGATTTTAAACTAGGCCAATAAACAGATTCTGTCTTGAAACACAAACTCAATTTAAGACTGAGCTGTCTCTTCTCGAAATAGGAAAGAAATAGCATTTCACAGCTTGCCACAGTGATTTAGCTGGTTTACCTGAGAGTGTTAAAAGTGGCAGCCGGCCGACCGGCCTACAGAAAGGGTTTGGAAAGGCTGTGCTCAGAACGGTCCTACTGCACTCTGTCACATAACATCATAAATAAAACAGACCATGGACAATGGAGCATCAGGGATATGATAATGCTTCAGACTGCAGGGTGAGACAACGTGTCGCCTGGAGAAAGGGACTCTAATTTAGACTGGGGAAGTTCTCTTCTCACAAATGGCTTCATGAAGACAATTCTTGAGAAAACTTCACATTTACACATCAGCAAGACCGGAGACACACTTTTCCTGCGGGGACACAGCTTTTATCTTTTTATATATCCTCTCAAACCTATACCTGGAAGTAGCCTCACACACTTGCGGACATGCATAAAGGGACCGGAACAGACGCATTGGCTGCCCTGCAGCTCAGACTGACATCATATGTAATTATCTCAGTGGAAAACTCTGGCTTTTGCATTGAACCTTTACACAATAATCGAGACCGTCATATATAATGACTAGTCTTGCTCAGAAAAGTGTTGAAAATGCTAATTAAACTAATTTTTAATGTTGCACAGATGTAGCACATATTAGTAGTCTCCTGACAAGGTTTATTGCACAATACATGGCATTGCGCTTCACCATCGTATTCATTCGGCCCTTTGTTTTGGTCTTTATTCGGCCTCATCTTTAGAAATTGTTCCAGCTCACACTGTGCATCATGTAGTTAGTACACATATTGGTTCCAACTCCTGTTAGAACTGTGATGCTTCATCTATTACAATATCTTGTCCTTTGAATTATATTTTACATCATTGCTTTTGTATTCTGACCCGTAAAAGTCAGCTTTAAAGATTTCAGATTAGAACAGCAATTCAATTATTGAAAACCAAAAACACATACGCTTATTTGACCATGGTAGTTCTACAAGTGAGGTCATTGTGGGTAGGACTAACACGTCCTCATTAAAACAGCTCCTTCTGCCTTACAATACTAGCTCCCGTTATTCTCTATCCTGAAAAGAATCTTTTGTATTCTGGATGATGACAGTCCAACGGTAGCATGATACGTTACTGCCATTAAACCTTGTCTACGTCCCTGTGGTGTTCCTTCCACTCCACGCAATACCTCATTCATTACCTCTTCTCTTTTCTGCTGTATCTACATATTTCACAATGGTAAAGACAGTCTGTGTGTGTGTGTGTGTGTGTGTGTCTCAGTCGTCCAGATGTCAGGGGGCAGGAGGCCTGCAGATGGTTGTCATTCCCCTCTGACAACGACAGGAAGAGAGAGATTGGGAGATAACCAGAAAGAGAGAGAGAGTATAAAGAAAGAGAGAAAGAAAAGATTAACAGAGTATGTGACAAACACAAAAACAGAGAGAGAGGGACAGAAATAAATCCCAACAGTGGCAATGTGTCTAACACTCCACTGCTTGAGGGGACGTTGGGTAGAAGGAAGCTGATGGAGTGAAAACACATCAGGAAGTTGTTCTTCACCCTTTTAACCCTGATTCAAAAAGCTAAAGCTACTGTTCTCACAGGGAGAACTTTGATATTTATGTATATTTCTACTGTAGACACACATTCATTTTTTTAAACATTTTCACTTGTCTTGCATTTTTTTTAAGATTATTCCTTTCTAAAATAAATTTTAATTAAAAAATTGAAATTTGATAGATGATAATTACGTTTACCAGACAGTAAGAATGTGCTATATAACTTATCAATACAAATATGGAAGGCCATCAATATGGATTCTGAACAGAAATCAGATTACTTCCCTATGAAAAGAGAAGATTAGCTCAGGGGATGCCTCTATCCTTCCATCCATATAGCCATGCATCCATCTGTCTATCTATCCATCTTTCTATATATCCATTTATCCATCATCCATCCAATGTATCTATCTATTCATCTATGTAAATATATATATATATATATATATATATATATATATATATATATATATATCTACCTATCTACCTATCTATATGTCTATCCATCTATCATCCATCCATATATCTATCTAATTCTTCTTCTTTTCTTTCTTTCCAGTGTGCATGAGGAGAAATGGACTTGAGCACAGAAGAAAGAAACATCTAAGTAACTGACAAAAGCTTCAATGCATGAGTAGATTAACCATACAGAATATTCTCTTGATGTGAATGGTGGCATTTGGAGAAGATGAGGCACTGAGGAATGTTGGATTGGGCAGAACGAGGAAAGAGAGGAATGGAAAGATGAAGAGAAGGTTAATGAGGAGTCTGACGCCCCAGGAAAACTTTCCTTGGCTCCAGACATACAAATGCACACACACACACACGCACACACACCTAAACACCGTGGTAAAAGCCCACAGTAAAAGCTGTTAACCTAAAGCGCAGTTTATCAACAGGCCAACAACACAGGAAGGCTACCTCATTAACACATTAAATATACTCGCAACACAGTACAGGACAACAGGCTCTTTTGTCAAATGAGAACAAGCAAACAAATAAAACATGACAAGGAAACGGTCCAACGCTGGCTGCCTGGAAGATGTTCATATCTAAAGAAGAGTATATATGCGCCTGTTAGTTTAGTTTAAGCACATTTCGACCAAAGCGGATTTTGGTTGTGATTGAAAACTATTTATTTTACTCTCATATTTGTGAACGTACTCTCCAAAGTGGAAACATTTGAAGCAACTGCTCTCAAATTGTACTGTGGACAAAAATAGATGCCATATACTCGAAATAAAGACTAAATGGTACTGTGTGTATGTATTTGCAGCATGTGTCTTTATTTTGCATCATGTAAATGGAGAACTTGTATTGCTCCCTTCTTTTAGTCAAGGCATGTTAACACTTCATGTCATTCATCCATTCACACCTACTCTTACACTGATGGCAGGCCAAGTTCAACCTCCTTCAGGGCTAGTTAACCGAACACCATGCCACATCCACTGGAGGGTCAGGGATCGAACAACCGATGTTCTGATTGACGGACTTGAATGTGAAAAATCCAACAATCACACCAATGTTATGCCTTGATTGGCCATGTATGCAGAGGTATGAACATAAGCTGGGATTGAACTTATCCCTTCTATTTTTTTTATTATTTCCGCAACTATTATTATCACTTTTCTGTCTAAATCTCCACCATATCACCATATTTTAATAATTTTGCATCTCGTCTATATAATGTTCTGCTTTTTTCCCTGCGTTAAAGTGTTGTTGTTCAGAACTACTCTTTGTTTTCTTTCTATTTGCTTGTATTATCCTAACGTAAGTCACAGTGCCTTGAGCTCTCTATAATCATTGTCGGTATGGGTGACAACCATTTGAAGAACAATCTGGAGACACATTGTGTCCCTTTTTTCAAAACATAACCCTCAACAGCACTTCCATATGTATCTATATCTGTGTGGACATGGTCTTACTCACACTAATGCACCATAGCCTCTCCAAAGTGACCTTATTCTCTACCTGACAGTATTTGAGTCAAACATAATATGGAGACGTAGGAATCATTCCTTTGTAGTTCAACCATGTGAAAATGAATCATTCATGTTAAACATCCCGCATGCAGTCCCAGGATTTAAACATCACCGATGTCTGTCTCCACCTTTACATCTCCAGCTCCTTCCTGCAAGCTAAATGATAAAGATTGGACTCGGCAAGCTGCATTTAAAAGAAATAAGGGTGGTCAAATGTCAGCGGGCCCAACGGGTTTGTGTTTGTGTGTGTTTGGGTGGAGGGCAATCTCTGTAATCTTTGACCAGCTGTAATGAAGAAAGGAATGTTTCAGCTTTGTGGTGTGAAGTGATAGGTGCCACACACACACACACACACACACACACACAAAGTATTCATGCCGCACAGTCTCTGTGTGACCTACTCAACAAAACAGGAAGCAAACAGACCCACAAAGTAAATAGTTTGGTGAGGTGCTGACGTTCGATTGCATTCCATATAAATCCAAACCAACACACTTTAGTTGCCAACTTTGTCAAAAGTGTCCTTGGCCTAAATGGGAGGGTAAACAATTACTTGTCATTAAATCCTCAAGTGAGTGCAACCTTCTTTTATTGGATATTTATATTAGTAAAAATCTCAAGGGACAGCTGAGCATGCACAGCAGGGTGCTTTAGACAACAATCAGACTACCAACCAGAGAGCTACAGTCAGCTCAGAGGAGTGCCTTTGGACCCTTTTGGAAGGTCTTCTGTTGCTCTGTGGTACTCTGTGTAAGAAGATATGCCGTTAGAAATCATCAAATGTAACATCAGGATTTGCATCCGGAGTCCAGAGGGATCCTGAGATTGTCCGATGCTGGCAAACCATTCAGAGAGCGGTCAGGAACTGGAAGGAGGTTAAATAGAGAACGAGAGCATAATAGAGAGTTGAGAGGATGGGGAGCTTGAAAAGAAAGATGAAAAGGTTGATGTCATTTTTGGAGGGATTAATGATACGTTCCGCAGGGAAATTTACACATGGTTAAGCACACACACGTACATACACACTTAAATGCATACAGACATATGGGCATGCACGCTGACTGTGTGTGTGTGTGTGTGTGTGTGTGAGTGTGTGTAGGTGTGTGTGTGTGAGTGTGTGTTGTAAGATAAAGAAGCCTGGTCCTAAAGGAATGGAACATATTCTCTCTTTTATCATAAAACCCCTCTTTCTTTTTTTCACAGCATTAAAGGACAATGTAATGAGAAAGAAGGGAGGAGATATAGAAAAGAAAGGAGATAAAGGTTAACGGAGACGAAGAGATTCAAAATGAAGGGAGATGAGATTTAGCAAGGAAATAAATGAAGGTGAGACCTGTAGGTTATATCTTGTCTCTTTTTACTGCATTCAATGTAACAACATTAAAGATCACTGACCTCTATCTACAACATGTATAGAACATTATTATTATTATAATAGTGAGAAAACAAATAATTACAAACAGATGATTTAAAATCTCACTGCAATTGGGTTTTTAGGACGTTGTTGATGTAAGCTTCTCTGATTGACAGATATAAGATGAGTTATTGTTTAACAGTTGGAGTCAATGGTACTGGAAATGTTGAATTTAGTTTGGGAGTGTGTTGTATTTGACTTTTATTTTAATAGTTTTATTTTAACAGGAAGTGCTGCTCTGCCCATACAATCTGAGATCTGGTCCTGCATTGAGTTCACCCTTTTGTAGATCTCCAATAATGTGTGTGCTTTTCTTTTTCTTTGGCTGTAATCCAGTTAGTCCAGATAGTGTAGGGGCTGTGCTGGAACAGGGTGCTATACCCTCTCTCATGCCCCTTTTCCCTTATAGAAAGTTGCAATAACATGTGTATCCAGTTACTGCACAGATTTTACAACAGGAGAGAAACAGCCAAACACTAAATGAAAGGTAGAGAAAACCCAGAAGCCTCTATGAAAGACACTTAAATGTGCACATATCAACAAGCACCCAAATACACATGTATGGATAATGAGTGTGCCCTCAAACACACACATACTGTAGAGAACACCCGCTGAACGTATACAAGACGTCGGGGCTGCTGATGTCTCGGTAGTGCAAAGGAAATCCCGCAAACAGGAAATCCCCCCCCCCCCCCCCCCTTATGTGGGGGATAGCTGGTAGCTCAGGCTTCACCGCAAACATGTAAATAAACAGCGAGAAGATGAAGGTGTTGGCGTAGGAACACAGGGCTTGTGCACACTTGTGCTGATGATTGTTTTTCAATGGGGGGGGGGGGATGTAAGAAAAAAATCTTTGATTCGCAACCCTATTGTTTATTCATGGCTCATGACTGATTAAAAACACTAGAATGTGTACACATAATTATAATGGTATCAACAATAATCACATTTCCTCACATGTTTAATCTATACAACTTCAGAGCAACTGTAAATCGGTATAAATCTGAAAGCGACTGATGTTTATAGCTGTGTAGCAAATAATGTGTCAAATAAAGTTTTTGACAACAAACTCTATTTTGATCCCTCAATACACAAACTGAACCCTTATTGTTTGAGAAGACTGTTCTTGATGGTTTTACTTTCACTAGTTCTATCTCCCTTCTCATTCAACTATCTGAACGTCTACCTCTCCTCGTCCTTGAGTGGTCGAAGTGTCATCAATCTGGGTAAATGTGGCAAGAAGTCGCACAATAAATAAACGAGTTAGAAACACCTTGCATGCTTTAAAAAACCCTGGGACCAAAAAAATGTCTGCACGCTGTACCAAGAAAATTGTTAAGCAAAACATAGAGGACAAGAGCGGCTACAGAGAGGATGACAGCTCTGTGCAACATGAAATTCATGAGCCAAATTTGAACTTCAGAATTGACAGGATAATTGAGGAAGGTGCAGCTGTTTTAAAAAATGTGGCCTGAACAGTTGCAGGGTAACTGGCTAGCGTGGTGATAAAACACGAAGAGAGGCTTCAGTGTCGAACGAACGACAGCAAAACTAATTTGCAGAGGATGAAAGGAATAGTTTGACGTTGTTCTATATTGAGTGTATCATGGAATGAACCAAAATTAACCAGCATAACCAAAATGGACACCGGAGGGCAGAAGATTATAATTGGTAAGAAACTAAAACCAACTAGAACGGGCACTCGGTAGAGCGCATACCTTCACATATCACAAGATTGGGCATTGAATTATGATCATTTTGGCATTAGTTGCATGCCAATTAGATACAAATTTACCGTGCTATAGTAAAAATAAGATTTTGAACTTTACCTTTGACCCGATCGATCCCAAAATCTAATCAAATGGTCCCGGATAATAACCAATCATCCCACCAAATTTCATCCTATTCAAGAAGATGTTGACCTTTTTTATGACCTTGACCTTTGACCTTTGACCCGATCGATCCCAAAATCTAATCAAATGGTCCCGGATAATAACCAATCATCCCACCAAATGTCATGGGATTCGGTTTAATACTTTTTACTTGTGCGAATAAAGAGATGTTTCTTTTCCTGATGGTAAGCGTGCACTCATTCAACATGGGTGGCCCCTGGATTTTGAACCCTTAGCCTTCGCAGAATGTTCGTTCCAACTCTCTATGTGACCCAAAGAGATTATTTCAACCAAATACATCTGAGTAATCTTCAACATATTTTGCTCTCAATTTTTTTTAGATCATCAAAGCTCTGCGTCCACTGAGTCACAGTCTCCTGCCCCGCCGATAAAGAGCACACTTCCCTCCGATATGTTCTCAAAGAAAGACCTCCCCGTGGCGAGAGCCTATTTAGATCTCACTAATGCCTCTGATAGGGACGTCCACTCGGACAAACAAGCAGCAGATTCGTGACCACGACATCAAACGCTCTGTGATTACTTTACTAGAGCAGACTTAGGAAGGCTTCTGGCTAAAATTGTTTTAAAAACAATAGTTTTTAAAGAATTCATGAAATCCTGCGTTACTTTGTTAACTTCACAAAACAGTTGGTTTCACAAACATTATAAACCTCAAAGGAACAATGAACTTGTAAATGGAGAAAGTACAGTGAGAATGATGTACATAGACATTGACAGCTTCTTGTTACAGTATTTCAATAAACATTAAATACACATGAAATATTCATCAAGTGAACAAGACTGAATAACAAGTTTTCCAGCTGTCGTAAGCGAGACTAAGCTGCTTTCTGTCTGAAAGAAAACCAGGGGATCGTCAATCCTAGGGACACACACACAAACACACGCTTACACAACCTCAAACACACACACACACACACACACACGCACAGCGAGATCCCAGGAAGCTTCACTCCATCTAAATCGATGTTGCTATGACAACCACCGAGGAGAGGATGTGTAAAACTTTGGTCGTGGTTATGTAACGTCAGTCGCTCAACCTACTTGGAGCCCGGCCAGCTTTTTATTTGCCACCATGAAAAGATCAGCTGATGACATCATCACTTCACTTCAGTTCCGCGTGGATCAACTCAAAATCAAGATGTGGCACATATCTGACAACCGTTTTATTTTTTGAATTGGAGGAAACCGCTTTGAGCCTGTTGAGCCGACGAAAGACAGATCAGATGTGTGTCGCTCCTCCTGGAACAGACAAGAGGTCTGTTGCTGTGAGAGGGGGGGAGGGTGGGGGGGGGGGTGAACAAAACATTAAGGAGAGCATGAAATAGGCAAATGTAAAGTGAGGAGCACATTTCTTTCATAAGAGCTCAAATCCACCTCATGTCAAAACTGCTCAAATAAAGTGATCTTTGAGGCCTGATGTGTTTCCAATGTGCATTACTGGATCAGTGATTGAGGGATACTGCATGTGTTAGAATGAAAAACATACAGCTCTTGTTCAGTATGAATAGGTCCAGTGTTGAGTAGGGTTGCTGCTGGTAGCAATAACACTGATCACTGATCCCCAGGAACCAATACACTCTTCGCTGGCCTAAAAAAATACACACACCCGCAAACACACATTCTAAAAACCCATACACCAACACACAGCTACTTCATATTCAAGCACTCTTAGAAACAAGAGAAAGACACAATTATAATCAAGAAACACACGTACGTGTGCATTCAACCAGCGATCTCTCACACACACACACACACACACACATACACTCATAGTGTTCCTTTAGAGGACATATCAGTGACTTTCAATCATTTCCTGGATACTTAACCACATCTAGAGCATAACCATTACCAGCCTCATGCTAACTCTTGCCTGAATAAACCAGCTCTTCACCTTAAAATGTAACAATTTAGATCATGGAGATGTTATCCTCAAAAGGATGGCCCGTCCCACAATGTGACTATGTAAACAAATGTATGTCCCCCCCGACAAGAGTAATGCATGCACAGGCGGAGCTGTACAGATATTAGTATAAACCTCTCCTCTGGGCCCTGTGCGACCTTCAGCATCTTAATTACTGACACACGAAAACACTTACAGACTGAAAAGCCAGATACTATTTGCACAAACACACATGCACGTTAGGAAGTATGCAGACATGGTAAACACCTACAAATATACATATGCAAACACTTTTGAGTACCAAGAGACTTGTTATATATACTAATCTTTCTGCATTTCTTGCACACAAAATATGCAAATACCAACACACACACACACACACACAATCCTTCTGTGTAATCTAGTCTCTCTCCTGGTGTGGCCTGGCTTGACCAGGTTTGGTTTGGTTTGGTTTGGTTCTGTCTTTCATCGACAGCAAGAACACGCAGTGCAAAGGAAATATGTTCCTCTCTTTTTCTCTTCAACCTGATCTCCTGAATTAAGAACCATGAAAAATGATTAATCATAGTTGAGGCCCACCAATTTATATTCCATCAGTCCGCTTCAACGCATATATGCACCGGTGCATCAACAAACTAAATTCAGATTCAATTATTTCTCCTCCGTGTTGATTTTTTTATTTGAGAAATAGGTTAAAAGTTTTATTTGGTTTAAGTTGTGTGGAAACTATTAAAGGAAAATCATCTCATAAGGGGTTACCACTCATCAAGCCAAAATGTGATCCCACGCACTCTTGATGGAAATGACCTCATGAGTCATGACTTGTGGTGCAAACACAAACACACAGCCACACACCAGACTACGAAAACACAGAATCATTCAGGTGCACAGTAAATAGTGTGTGAGAAGGTCAAGGATTCAGGCGAGATGAAGAGTCAGACAGAGAGGTAAGAAGAGTTCACTTCCACAGTCAGCTTTTCCTTTGGCATCACCTTTCAGTCTTAACACCTGGACTTTGACCTGAAGTAGCCGTATACTGATATAGTGGAGGTTCATCACACCTTGGGAAGTGTCAAGGTCATGGCATGACCACTAAAGCCAATAAAACAGATGAAACAGCAACACATCAAAGAATGAAGAAGGTCAAATGTATGTTGCATCGTAAAGTTCTGTATATCAAAAGTGATTCCACTTCCCTGCATCTGCAGACAGGGTTTTTTGAAGAAAAATGTCCATTATGGCCAATTCTAGCAGGACCAAAGTCACTGGGGAAATGGGTGCTTGTGATTGGAAGAGAGAATAACCAATAGAAAAGGTGTGCATTTAAGACCCGTCCACACCGGAGTAAAACAAACATATTTTTTCCGTTGACTTTGTCTTGCGTGAAGGTGCCTCATTGTCCTTGTAACAAACACACGCAAATGCCTAACAGCTGTTGTTAGTTGGATGGCTAGTAACAGGATAAAGAACCCAACGCTACGTTTTTATAAGCTGCCGAACCAAAAAAACAGCAGGAAGAAAGTGAAAACTGTGGGATCCTGGCACTCAGTTTGCGTACGTGTGCACCACCAGTGCAGCATTTTGCCCAAATGTCCATTTTAAGCAATTTGAGAGTGTGCAGTTTCTGTTAAATGTGGGTAAATCAGAAAGTGCCTTTCTACATTATTTTGCGAACACATTGCTAACATAAGCATGCCAATTTATCCCATCATAATGATGGTTCTCAACTGCAACCCTACACTCAAAAAAGTGGGACTGAGCTCAATTAATATTTACAAAATAAATATTAGTAACCTTTACTTAAAAAAAATTCTGTGTGCAGTTTGGTATATTATTATGTTGATTTAATACATTTTGAATTATGTATCAATTGCATTTTACCATTTTACTCATTTATGTTTGAATAATATCAGCTCAAAATCACTGAGTAGAATTTAATCATATTGTATCAGTAAAGTCAACAATGTCGAAAAATTAATAAATTCTACTCAATGGGAACTCTTCAGTTTTAAACGCTGTGCACATCCGCCCAAGTAATTTAACTCTATCAAATGGTTGTACATATGACTACAGAGCCTTAAGGAATGAATGTCAGCAGAGAAAGACCACACAATAAAGAAACCTTCAATCAGAGGGTAGAATTAGTATGAACTATATTTAGAGAACGGAACACTCAATGGGGTGTGAACATCAGTGGCATCAGTAGGCCGGAAATGTGTTTTATTTTGAAAAATAACCGGATACATCCGTCTGTGCATCTGAGCCTCTTACTCTTGACACATGACAAGAGGCTACGTGATACTTTACCACAAACATTAAACTTAAACGTACTTTTCAACTCTGCCGGAGTGCCGGTGTTCTGGATTAAAATCAAAGCAGAATATCCTGAAAGCTCTGAAAACCTGCAAGCACCATCCCAACCACGATGAGTGGGAATACAGCTCGCGATCAGTAGTGTTGCATGCTGGGTGTTGAAATTATGAGCGTGAGTACACATCGCGATCAGTAGTATTGCATGATGGGCGTTGAAACCATGAGTGTGAGTACGCATCGCGATCAGTAGTGTTGCATGCTGGGTGTTGTAACCATGAGTACACATCAAGAGCTTTAGTATAACAATTAATGTATGTAAAGATAAATAATAATTTAAGTTTAAATGTGTTGTATTAAGTAACATTCTTCCAAGTTATGAGTTGATGTAACTTATTTTATTTATTGAATCCAAATCATTCTTATCCAGATATTTAGAAAAACAGCATAATTTCCACCCATAAAATTAGTAAATATAAATCAGCATTATCCAGTTATTTAGTGAATAGAAATCAATTTCAGCCACATAATTGGTAAATCTAAATCACTTTAATTTGAATACCTAGTCAATATTAATCATTTCCCCTGTATAATTGATTTGGATTTACTCAACATTTGCCCTATTATTGGTAAATCCAAAATATTAGTATTTCATATTTTGTTTAAATTTGCTTAAATAAATCAATGGTTTTTAATCAAAGTTGAAGTAGTAAAATCTATTCAATTATATTAATTGTCACTTCATTGCCATAATTTTATTGAGTAGATACTGGTCAAAATTTTCTGAGAGTAGACATAGGGCTAAAATAATCCTTTGACATTTAGTTTCAGTCCTTTGTTGTATGTTGAGGCACCGGTGTTGGAGTGGATGGTGGAGAAGACAATAGGAAAGAACAGTGGATGTACGATAAACCCACCCCAAGGTTACAGCCACAGTGATTCAATAACGTCCAAGAGCTGCCATTAGAATGGAAATAAAACATGGTTCTGGCATCAAAGTTTTCAGGCTTAATTCTACATCGCTTGATCTTTGATTTTACTAAGTATTGATCCCTTTTGTAATGTATTCCTGTGGTGCTGAGTGGAGTTAATGGAAGAGAAAAGCCCGCCTGCTGAGGTGCGTACTATGAACCAGATTGTTGTATTTTTTTATCTTTTTGAACGTGTGTGTGTGTGTGTACATCTCTAAAACGAAATATTGGAGTCAGACTTTTTTTTTATCTTTTTGAGCTATAATATTGCAGTTAAAATCTTCCTGACTGAGCAGATTGCCACTCAGGTTTAAACCCTGCCATGGTGAGGATGAAACTCAATGAAAGATGGTTATTCTAAACAGGCCATTGATTCCAGAAAGAGACAAACCTTCCCTGCAGAGAGTGCTGTTTGTCTAAGTGTTTCTCCAGCCAGAGGATATTAAACCACCAGTGAGTCTGAATGCAGAGTTGCATACAACAAGAGACAACTGTCTCCATCTGAAAAGCAGAATACTGGAGCAACATGATGTTCTTTGGCTGAAGGAAGAGCCACATTCCCAGACTTACGACTTACTCCTTTGCAGACACACATCCATTCAACCAAATAAAAGACATTATAGAAAGCGTCTTTTTATGAGTTGAAATAGAAAGTATCACCAGTAATATTAGAGTGAAAATTAGATTTAAACATGCTGCACAGAAGCACACTGAGGGATTTATTGGGTACAGAGGTAGGGTTTTTTACTTTGAAGGGCACTTTGAAAGCCGCTAATGTCAGAGCTAAAACTGAAACACAGCCTCTGGTAAAACATGCCCCCAGACTGCCTGTGAGATGCACACACCCACGCACACCCCCGCACACCCCCAAACGCGCACACACACACACACACACACACACACACACACACACACACACACACAGTTTCACTCTTTATTGCAAACACACACCTGTTTGAGGCCCATGGCCTTGTCTCATCTAGCCTTAACACACCTGCTCTGTATTTGGCCAACTTTAAGCTGAATGCATCACGTTTGGCCTCCTGGGTTGTTTAAAGTTTAAGAATTCGTTAAACAATTGACCAATTGGAAGTGACCTCTACTGTGTAATGGTAAAACAATCTGTTTCAGAGAAACAGACAGAGTTATCTTCAAATGTTGCAATAGTAGCTACTGCCTCCATTCATACTCGGAGACAGAAAAACAGAAGTGAGCGAGGAACAGACCAACATTCCTTCAGAGCAAATCTGGACTGCGACAGATCTGTCGAAGCTGAAAATATGACTTCTTAGAAACCGTCTGGTTAAACAGAGAGGAGAGTTAAGGTGAACATATTACTTCTTAGAAACCGCCTGGTTAAAGAGTAAGGAGAGTTGACGTGAAAGGCAGTGGGAGCAAGGAGGCAATAAAGCCTGGCAGAAAGAATGGAGAAGAAAGGAAAAAAGGGAACAGGGAATGAGAAAAGGCAGCAAGGTGGGAGATGAAAGACGGCCGCTCTCCTCTCCCAGTGTTCTGCGGCGGAGGTAACAGGAGGAGGAGAAGGACAGGGTGGAGAGCGACTGAGGGTACCTTAACATCAAAGAAGAATATGAGTTTGACCTCTGCAGTAGAGGACAACTGGGTTTGACCCCTGACATCTGTAAAGATACAGTTACTTCAAAACATCTATGATAAAGCCATGGCACATCGAGTGGAACAAACACAGTCATTATCTGTTGTTTTCTCTTTTCGTTCTCTTCTCTTTCTGCTCTGCATGGCTTACTCTGTGTCGTTATCTCTCCTCTGTCTCACCCAAACACATACATCCACTCAGCCTGTATGGTAAATAAAATAAAAGCTCGCCGACTTTGTCTTGTCACCCTGAAACATACGCGCACACAAAGTCAGAGATAAACACGGGTGTGCTATGAATAACATTTAAATATTGCAGAGATTTAGAACGACTCTACCAGACAATAACACACTTGTCTCTGATGCCGGAACCACAGAGCAGAGCTCCGCCAGAGACAAGTGTCACCTTCTCTCTAATTGAGATACTGCAGATTCCCCCTGTTTGTTTAGATTATCAGCATTCTGCTGCTGAGCATGAGCACTGGTAGGAAGTCATATCAGCATCACCATCCAAACTGAGGAGCAGAATACAAAATTAACAAAGCCATATTCAGACAGGCTGGGAGGGCAGGGGCGGAGGGGATTCTCATTTCCTGCTGCCACCAAGATAGAAGATATTAAAATAAATATTCCTTTAATTATGACAGTGGTGCTCTACCCTTCATGTTTAAACCAAATTGCCTTGGGAGAGATTTCTTGCCCATGAGTTTTGCTCTGATTGCATATTCTGCATTATGTATAATATAGGTGATCAGTGCGTTGCCCAACCGATCACGGACCCCATCGACTGACGACGACAGACACACCTTCAGGGGGAGGGGCTATATTTCCATGCTACTTGTCGAGAACCGATACCATGTGGTATTGCGCATGTGCCGAGTCAATATTCCGATTTTATTTTTACACGCCCATAATGTTTTGCCACCCTGTCGATGCACGTCTGATAACGGGGAGTGACGTCCTCAAAATCCTGATTATTTCCCTAGTTAAAAGTACATTCAGCATGTATATTGTACAGGTAGTAATAATATGTAGTAATGACATGTAGATTAATGAGTGATAAGCAGTTGCTATTTCTTTTGTCAACAAATTATTGTAAACATGTGTTTGTTCACATTATCATAATAAAACACTGGTTTATTATTAGGGTATTTAGTGTTGAAGATAAACACTTTAACAGTAAAAAGTGAAACATTGAACTTTGAAAGAAAAGCATATTTTGATAGTACAATAACATCCTATCAGATAGGGTAGCATGAATCGATACACACCTATCAGTTTATGCAGCGGGTAGCAAATTTTTACAAGGCAGCAAAAAATGACAGAACACCGGTATAGCTAGCAGAATTCCGAGTCAACACTTTCCTTTTTAAATGCGCTGCTTATTGTTTACAGTCCGATCAGCAATTTAGAGTAGCCTAGTTTACGAGATAATTTTATGAACCAATAAAAATCTAAATCTTCAGGGGCCGGTATTCCAAAATGATCCACCAGGATTAATCCTCCTGGATTGGATTAAATCCTGATCAGATCCCAAAAACGGGTATTTCAAAGCAAATCTGATCCTGAAGATTCAGATTCGGATTTGATAATCCAATCCTGCCTTTTATCCGGATTCAACACTGCTGTTGAGTATTTCACAACTTTAGTGGGAAAACCGGATCAGTTTGATCCTAAAAATCAGGATTACCCTGATCCCACCTCAGAGGTGGATTTGAGGAAGATTACATGAAAAGGTTAGGCCAGCCGAAGTGTAACTGCTCCAAAAGTTCATTGTTTGATACAGATATAGATAGACTGCTGTTTGATAAATGTTTATTTTCTTTGCACGTTCCTTTCTTTTTCAGAAAACAGTGAAAAATGTAAGTAAAAAAAAAAATACAACGTATTCGTTGAAAGTCAGTCAAATATATTTATTAACATGCATTCAGCACTCACTTAATTTTTATAGCCAAAGCTCAAAAGAGTATGGCATTTGAAGCAGCTCTGTGTTAACTGGCTGGAACATGTACCCGGGCTGAGACTGATGACGTTTCACGAGTCCACGAGGACACAAGTAGAGGAAAGGACACAAGTAGAGGAAAGGACGCACAAGTTTGCATATTGAGAAACGGCCCATGTTCCAATTCAAAGTTTGCTTCTCTCAAAGCACGGTCAAAATGCCCGGATGTGACTTGATCCTCCCACTTTCCGGAGGATGCATCACAGGAGACTTGTGCGTACTCTGGCCAGCATATATCCCACAATGCATTTCACCAGCAACCGGAAACAATAGCGGAGGAGAAAATAAACAACTGACAGATGACTTTTTATAAATACTACTGTTGTTGAGTCACGGAATGTCATTTTAGGTTGTTTTGTTTATTCAACTGTAAAAAATAGTTTACACTGAATAATTAGAATAAACTCAGGAGCAAGAACAGCTGACATGGTGACGTCATCAAATAAGTAGCCGTTCCAATCGTAGAAAGACCGTCCTCCCGTTGTCCCGTCCTCCCGTCCTCCGGAGTCTGGGCTCCCGAGACCAGACTCCAAAAGAACACAAGTCTGCATTCGTGTACTTTGAATTGAGAAACGGCCAATGTCAGCAATACTCCAGCATCTAGTACAGGAAGCTGAGGGCTGAGGAAACTTTGCATCATCACAAATTTAAATGGTCAAACTGTTAAATTATAACACATTTAAAGTGTGTAGAATAGTTGGAGAAGTAGCGCGCACTCACACACACATCCAGGTGGTTATCATTCCTTCCCAGCTGTAAATCTACTCACCTGAGTTACATCACAGCACAGAAAAACACCTGGCTGTACTTTATACAACACATACACACTCAAACAGAAGAAACACACACACTCGTGCACATGGACCAAGAAATTGATTTACGTGTGCGCACAGTTACAAGGTGCACATTCCATCCACGCCAGTGTAGACGGCTTTGCAGAGGTCGGGAGCAGGCTAGATAAAATTCGGAATAGATGAGACTCGGTGGACTGCGGCTTTGCATCTGTCGAGTGAATCAGCACTCAGACAGCACAGTACCTGGCCGGCTGGCTAGTGACTCTGTTTGTCTCATCTGTCTCTACATGACCAGACTGCATAAGCACAGCCATTTGTCTCAAAGAGTCCTGTCAGAAAAATCACTGAGGCCAGAGGTGCTCCGCATCGTGTATGGGTAATGAGCTAATGCTGTGTGAGGTGCCAAAAACAACTCCCGTGAGAATTAAGTAGCAGTACTGCAACAGGAAGAAAAGGTTCAACATTGTTGGTTCACAACATTCAGTTCCAGGTAGGGAAAATGTGATTTTTCTGAAAACCAGGCCTGTTATTATATATATATATATATATATATATATATACAGGACTGTCTCTATATATATATATGTAATTTATGTATATATTATATATACAGTATATTATTCTAATGCTAATACTATAAAATTATATAAATACACTCAGTGTGAGCTATTATAAGTATATGCTGTAAGTATCAAAGCCTAATCGAGAATACAGAATTTGAACATTTCAAAATTATCCAAATCAATGCATCACTTGGCTGAGGAGAGGGATGGCTGTAGCATTCTACACTAACTGGCAGGAGTTGACATGCATTTGTTTGTTTGTACAGAACAGCACCTCAGGGTGCTCTGTAGCGATTATAAGGCAGACATTGATTTGATGGTTCACGCTCCAATTTGATAAACATTCACAACAAAAATGCTTGTAGTAGATACTTAGACAACAACTGGCTGTACAGACAACCTACAGGTTTTATTGTGTGCTCTGCAGGAAGTGATCTGCTAACCAGCAAACAACAATTTACTAAATGTTGCCTCAGTTGTTGACTGTAAAAACATTAAAACCCGACCCATCATGTCCAGTAAAGTCAAGTATAGTCAATTCATGTAGTCAAAGCAAACAAGACGGACCGACTTGGCAAACCTAACACAAACACGAGATGAGAAGACACGGGTAAACCCACCTGATGAAGCTCTTCAGGGAAAAGGGTGGAAGCTTGTCGAGGTAGTCACACGCCATGGCTGAGGCAGCGAAATGTGGCAGGATAACAGCAAATGAGCAAGAGCACAGACAACGACAATTATGTGTTCTCTGCGTTCATTTATTACACCTCGTAATTTAGCTCATTTTAATATAGCAAACACAGTGAAACTGTATAAATGAGTCCCAATGGGAATACGGAGATTGGCTTCATCCTTGAAACGTAGAGAACGTGGCCTTCAAGTATCACATGGGAGGTCACAAACAGCACCAATTAGATTGCCTTGTATTTTATTTGGGGAAAGATTGTGGTTTAGTGTAAAGCAGCTGCATGAAAACTTGAATTTATCCAGAAAAAAGAAAACAGAAATAACTTTAGTTTTCTGCTTGCTAAGGAGGAAAAAACTGTTTGGCTGCAAGGTGTTAGATGATCTGATTTTATCTTTGTAGAATCACAGATAGCTCACACCCTGGTAATGGGCCTGCAGTGTGTGTGTGCGGGGGTGGGGGGTGGGGGGCATGTGTGTGTGTGTTTGTGTGTGTGTGTGTGTGTGTGTGTGTGTGTATGTGCGCGTGTGCGTGTGTTTGATAAGAGAGTTTTTGCAGTAAGGAAAGTAAATATCAAACTTCCTTCCTGTCTGAATGATATCCCAGGCCAACAGACTCACACAGACTGTATTTTCATCTGTCTATCTCTCACTCTGTCTCTACTTGAGTGCACACAGATCAGGAAATGTCCATGGAAATGGCACACACACACACACACGCACACACACACACACACACACACACACACACACACACACTCACTCTCCTCCACCCCTCTTTAAGGAAAGATAGAGTGACAGTAATTATGTGATATACAGTTTTTAACCATCAACTATATGTGTAGTACACATTTTTATAATTTGATCCATCTGTAAAAAATGTTACCAGCAGATGCTTCACAAAACAATGTTTTACCCACTCTGAAAGAAATACTGAAAACAGAGGAATATGCTCAACTGGACTTAAATGTCTAGTACGATTCTCCTTGGGGGAGTACGCTTTAAAGAGACAGTTCACATATATGGTTGTTGTGAACTACAATAAACAAAAATAGCCAATTTGGGTGAAATGTTGCCCTAAAGTTAATCCATAGGGCATTGTCTCCTGCTGTTAATTATCAGTAACAATGCTGACCTCAGCTGGACCAAGTGTGTCACTGCCGTTGTTTACGCTCCTTTGTTGAAAGCAGTGAGCATCTGAGAAAGCTGAATTATGGAGCAGAGATACTGGATGATGGAGCAAACAACCAGACGGACAGAAAGATAAAAGGGTCTTTGAAAAGGAAAGTCAGAAAGACAGACGTAGCAGACGTATAAGCATAGCAATAGAGAGGTGAGCGAGAGAGAGAGACATGGTCAAAAACACAAGAAAAAGTGAGACAGAAAACCAATAAACAGACTAAAGCATCCCACTTGTAATTTAATTTGACAGCAAAAATACTGCAGGGCTCTCGTCTTGGCTGCTTGAAAGATATTTAGGCATGTTACATCCCCACAATAATACACCCACACTCAAAAACCAAGACACGTGCAAAAGCAAGCACGTATGCACACACAACAAAAGAACCTTGTATCACAGCTTTTCACAGCTTTTAAGAGGAGGAGAGAGACTAGAAAACAGGGATGAAAAACAAGAAGGCAAGTAAATGAGTTAAGCAAAAGAAAATGGAGAGTGAGGGTTAGGAGGAGGAGGAGGGGGGATGTGGAAAGACAATTGTGGAAAATTGAGAGGAGAGGAGCAGAGATGGAGTGAAGATGAGATGAGCGAAGATGAGACCCGATGAGGTAAAGATAGATGTTAGGAGAGAAGGCGAGAAATATAGTGTGAAAAGCAAAGAAATTGAGGGATGCAGAGAGAGACAGTCTGGAGGAGAAAGGACAAGAAGGAGGAGGCGGAGGAGGGTAGATTAGATGGAAGAAAGAGAGCCCAAAAGAAAATAAGCGTTGAGGTGCAGAACGGAGTGGAACAAGCCGCGCATGCGGATGAGAAAAGAGGAGAAAGAGATGCTGGAGAGTCTGTGACCTCACATTCTCGGCTGCAATGATGCTTTGGAGATCATCTCAAGGTTGTCAGATAAGAGGGATCCCATCCGAGGGGTGGGGGGGCGGGGCGGGGGGAGGGTAGCTGACCAAATCTGATGAGAGCCAGGAGTAAGACAAAGAAGCAAAGAACTGAGGAGAGGAAGGCAAGAGGGAGGCGAGAAGAACTATGAAGAGATAAGACAGGGATAGTGTAGCCATGAGAAAATGACGCATCAGTGAATGACTCAAGATGCTATGAGGCAAGGAGCAGTGCGTGTGTGTGTGTGTGTGTGTGTGTGTGTGTGTGTGTGTGTGTGTGTGTGTATAAATGCATTGTCAGGCAAAATGTGCACAGTGTGTGCGCATTAGAGCAATGTGGTATTCAAAGGTGTGGAAGTAAGCATTTGCATATGTGTCTGTATGTGTGTGTGTGTGTGTGTGGGGGGGGGGGGGCTTGGCAGGAGTGATTAAGTACAATGAGCCTGGCAGCCTGTAAGCAACAAGGCACTGTTCCATTACTTAATGAGTTCCCCTTATCTGTTAACGTCCTCGCCTCCTTCCGTGCATCCTTTATATTTACTCTCCTTTATTTCACCAGCTTTAGAAATGACGATGCCGGTTGACCCCCCTGGCCAAGTAGCTGCAAAACAAGGTAAACACGCTGAACATTGCTATGTTAACATATTTACATTGAAAATGAGCATTTACCTCAAAACCGCCGTGCCGAAACTAGTTCAGTCTTGATTAAACCAAGCAGGTAAAACATCCCACTCACTCGGTGCCTCAGACGGTTTCTGCTTAAAGCTCATGTGCCCTCGCTCAGCGACATGTCGGCTACAGGACAAGGCTCAACAAAGATTTCATCGACTCAATGACCAGGTTTTTGTTTACAGCAAGTGATGTGGACCAAGATGATTTTTCACCAAACAATAGAAACTTGAGATTTAGCAATTATCCAACACCACCAAATAGTACCTCAAAATGGTCTCAATATGCTTTCTCATTCAGTTTTTAAATATTAGTCAGGGTCTGTGAAAATGTTCCAATCTCCACCATCTGGAAACATCTTTTGTCCACACTTCATTTCTGAGCTGCACTTAGCAGATGGACTTATACAGTTAAACATAATAACCACCATTGTGAAATAACCACAATTATAGTGCAACCAGTCAAGAGAGAATGGTACATATTAGTATATGTTCAATTAAACTGGTAGAAAATGTGTTTCTTTGCCCAAGTGACTTTTGATATTGTAAAAGTTGTCCCAACATGTAGGCCGGGGTTCTAGAAATGTTAAATTAAAATGTTAATGTTGACTGATTTTCCAGGTCAGTTCAGTTCAGCTTCCTCTGGCTCCTTCCTCCCTTTCTGCACGCGCTGACATCAAACAAAGAAACACCTGGTCACAACTTGAACTTGTGCTTTCTAATGTGTTGCTGGCCATAAATCGAATTAACTGCAGTCATATCTAGTTAATGGGATTAGAGCGGGGACACACTGTAGGAGACATCAATCTGGTCTGGAAGTCAGCCATTAATTTGGTTATTTCACATCTCACAGGGTCTCCTTGGCCAGCTGGCAGGGGCTTCTAGTCCCAATGATTTACAGAAAAATCTCTCTATTTTGCTGCAGTAAGGACTTAAGTAATTGCACAACATATGCTCTACATAGAAAAGCTAAAGATAATCCATCTGGAATTATTTTAACATTGCTTTTAAATCTTAAGGAATAGTTTGACATTTCATTTCACTTTCTTGCTTGGAGTTAGAAGACAAGATTGAGAGCGCTCGTGTTTGTACACTAAACATGAATCACAGGCGGTAAGCTTAGTTTAATAAATAATGAAATATGTGGGAAAAGGTTAGCTTGGCTCAGTTTAAAGAACAAAAAAGTCTGCCGACAGCAACTCTGAGGGTCCAATAAAATGTTTTTGTTTTATCAAAGTGTACAATTCTTGGTTTTACAGGGAATATGGACTAAAACTATTTAATTCTCAAAATCAGTGACTTCCTGGGGGTCTTGTTTTAGTGGAGTCAATAATCCCAGCCGAGAATATTTCACAATTTCTTTTAATTAAGTGGTTAGCTTTAATTGTGCTGGTTATTGTGTTACCTTTCAACAGAGCCAGGCTCACTACTTCCCCTCTATCTTAATGCTGACATTTTCAGGATCTGTGTAAATTCTACCATATTTGTTGAAAATATAATTTTGGGATAACCAAAACTCAAATACCCATTTAAAACAAAAGAACAATTGTTAATTCACACGTCTACTGTGCATCACTGGCCAAATTATGTGGTCAGGAATCACCAGAAATGTAAAAAAACAGAGGATGCAATAAGCAACGCCCCCACCCCCAGATTTCCTCTAAATTCCAGTGAACAGTAACATAAATCTTCTAAATTAAGACATACAAGACATTTAAAATGCTCATAAATTGTAAAATACTGATATTTTTATTTTTCAAAAATGCAGCAAAAAATGTTTTATGCTTGACACAATCCAGCCATCCGCTGAGTCAATAAACCCATATGAAAAAAATATGCAGTCAATCAAACATACATTAAATGTTATTTTTATATCATTTTGTAAAAGTTTCTTTGCTTGTCATCCACAAATTGTTCGGCTTTCACTGTTCATGTATTCTGTTGACAATTAACTAAAATCTCTCATGAAGAAGTTACTTAGGATGAGAGGAGGTTAAATAGGCCACACTGTGACAAAGCTGCATGTCGTCGCACAGATGAGGCTGGGGGATGGTGGAGGGGGGGGTGGGGGAGGGGGGGCTATCAGGAAAAGAGGATAAAACAGGGAAGTTACAATATCAAGGTTAGGGCCTTTGGTTAGGCTACTGGTTAGGATCAGGGTTTGGGAGTCGGGGTTTGTACCTTCACTTTAGTAACCTACAGAGACACAGTTTCACCATTTGTTGTTTCGTAATGGCAGCCATGGCAGTTCTACATCTCTGGCACATGAATTGTCAATAAGAATTGGTTGAAATACATTTTCTGAATGCTTCAAATCTCGTTCTAATGACGCAACGCAGTAGCAACCACCGCCCTCAAGCGCTCACTGCTGGTTACTGCTTTGCGTCAAGTCAGCAGGAAAACCTTTGACTTCTTTCTCAAATAAAATCTGTAATTATTTGCATAAGATGTTGGTGGTGGCTTTTTAATAATTCATTTCACTTCTTCTAAAGCATGTGGCAATTTGAAAAAAATAATAGCTACAGAAGATATTAAGAAGAGGAAAAAAGCGGTAAGTTTGGAGTTGTGTTTGCCTTCAATGTCAAGTCAAACTATCAAGCAACGCCACGCTGATCCTCAGCTCCACCCAGACTGCTGCTGATTAATCAACTGTGGCTCAGAATAATTAAACAGACAGTAAACAAACTCTAGACTTTAAAATATGGGTTCGACAGATTATTGGACACTGTGGAGGAATGTCAAGCTTTAAATTCTCACTTTAACAAGGTTTCAATCAGCGTTAGGTAGTTCAAGGAGGGGCTCTTCTAGAATTACCAGGGCCCCTGGTAAGATGTGACTTGGAACCTCCTGAATCATCACCACCTGTCTGCCTTGACTGCAGAGGCTGCACCTATTACGGTCGGGCGTATTAGGAATTAAAGATAAGGCATTGAAGAAACATTTTAGGAGCAAGGGGAAAGGACAATGGGAAGGGATTATCGGGTCGTGGTTTTTGGCTGGTGCTCAATCAAACCAAGCTTGCATTATCTACACAGTACTAGCTCGTCATCAGATGGAGAAACAAATAGACAGTAGATGGCGTGAAAATGGCCTACACTTCAACTACTAAACAAGTATAGAGATGTTTACACAGTTAAGAATTATAGAAATGACTGCATAGCAAATATAGCCATTAAATAAAAGTACTGTGTACATACTACAGTGGGTGAGATAGAAAGACAACCAGCCCTGCTTCAGGACACCTATACAATAATATAGTAATATCTGAAATGAAAGCATTTATGTGGTTAAATAAGTCATGTTTTAATGCAACAGCAGGTAAATGCTATAAATCATAATATATCATCTGTAACTTTCCCTTCTATTTACAAGAGTTTAACACGTAGCTGGTTAGAGTGATTCTTCACTAAATCTGACAACTCTTTAGAGGCCCTTTCATCTTCTGAAGCTAATTTCTGTCTCTTGGCACACTTTGCATTCCTGTGTTTTCCATATCACCCTATCTCTCTGTATCTGTCTCACTCTCACAGATGTTAAATCCCTCTTAATAAAATCTTCTGAAGAACTGTTCCTTCAGCTAACGTTGTTTTTTTTCCCAATCCCCTTTTCCTCTCTGTCTTTCTTTACATCCATCTCTTCCTAAAATGTGTTATTTTCTATTCAGCTTAGTTTGATCCTTGGCAGATAGGGCCTTTGATCTTTTAATGGAAAAAAAATGCTACATTCACATTTCACAGGTTGTTCAAGTTGACATCAGCAGTCTGTGTGTGGTACTTCTTAGCTGTGTTCTGCATCTGCATCTGCATCTGCACCTGCATGTGCTCTGATCAGTCTCTGCACTGCTTCACCGTGCAGCACAGGTACAGTAGGAGATGTAAACTGATCCATAACTGACCCTTTTGCCACAGCGATCCTCCTCTTCCTCCTCAGGTGTAGAAAAAGCAGGAGATTTAATATCCAAAGCAGGTTTTGAGACATTTGATGGATGCCTTGGCTCATCGCGTTCAAGGTTACGAGCAAATGATGCATAGAACTGCATCTCCCGGGATCCAGTTTGTCTTTAGTTCCCGACGTGCAACACACAGCTGTCTGTCTTTTCTTCCTGTTACTGAAAATGTCTTTCTGTCACTCCATCTGAAACAATCCTGCAGGGTAATTAGTAGAGGTATTTAAGTCTTTTGTTATGTGTGTGTAGGTGTGTGTCTGTGTGTGTTTGTGTGTCTGTGTGTGTGTGTGTGCACAGGTGTGTGTGGTTGTGCGTGCGTTAGTGTGTGTGGGTGTCAGTGTGTCGTAATTATTTCCTTGTGTGTGCAAGTATCTTGCTGCAGTTATACACGTGTGGTGGAGTGTGTGTGTGTGGAGATGTGTGTGTGTGGCAAGTGCGTATTACTATACGGGCTATGGTGTGTGTATCCCTGGTGCGGATGCCCCATCCTCATCCCCACCACGGATCCGGGCGTCATGGGGGTCATGGGCGTCGCCGGGGTCACAGGGTGTGACCCAGGAGTCACAGGCAGTGATCCTGGGGTCAGAGAGGTCATGAGGGGGACGTCATCAGGTGAGCGGCGCAAGGTCAGGGTATAATCGGGCGGGCAGGTGAGGCGCACGGTGTCCAGAGTACTGTAGATGTCCTGGGTGTCCAAGCCGTCCAGGGCGTCCAGCGTGTCCAGAATGTGATGGTGATGAGTGTTGTTCCTCTCGTCTGCTGACGCAGCATCACACTCCAGCTGCTTCACCTGAGATGTTGAATGGGGAAGAAATGTCAGGAGATAAAAGCAATGGTGACACAAAGAATATTAAAAGGAAAGAAACAGAATAATTGCATAATCAATCATGGCTGTCACTACAAAGTATGTTCATCGTCCATGAATCTACCAATTAATTTCTTCAATTAGTCAATTATTTGTTACTATTTTATAACATACAATATCTTCAGCATTTCCCAAAGTCCAAGATAACATATTTAAATTGCATGATTTGTTAAAATCCCAAATATGTTCAATTAACAGTTATGTAAAACAAAGAAAATCCTCACAATTGAGAAGCTGGAACCTCAGAATGTTCTGGTAACAAATCAGAATAGTTCCTGATTTATATTTGATGAATCAACTCTTAATTTCAGCTGTAATCAAGTTCCATGTTATTATGCTTGGGCTATAAGGCAATGTTTGCTCATTGTTTTTAGGCAATATATATCATTGTATGGTGAATGTATGAATAATCAGTTATCAAATCAAATTAACTGTGTTCCATTGTTCTGTGTAAAACACCAACTTCTGACTCATCTTTTAATATAATTTACAAGAACTCATACAACAACATGAAATCTACCAAAGATCTTTATCTAATAATGCTTACTTATCGCCTAGCTTTACATGCAATGTGATAATTAAGAATATATATATATATATATATATATATATATATAATGTAATCTTCAGGTAAAAATGTAAAGGGCAGTAACTGGCAAACACTAATTGGCTTGGAGATCTGTCAATCAAGCAAATACATCTCCAAGCATACAGTTTGAAAATCACCACTATGACCCATAAAAATGTGTGAGTAAATTTATGGTTTATTCCAGTCAGATTAGTTTTAGATCCATCACAGTCAAACTGTGTCCCTGCTATTCGTCATAATCATTAAACCACGTCTGACTTATTTAAAATAATTTCCAGTGGATTTAGCAAACCAGATAACAATAAGATTTTTTTAAAGATCACATTTTTCCTCATCACGTCAGGTCTACTGTTGGTGCCCAAAAAGCTAAAAACACCACACAACCATATTTTAAATAATCTAATACAATCATAAAAGCAGCTGCAATGTCAACTTCCATTGATGTGGTTCAATTTAACAGTATGTGCCTGCTTTATCTTTTAGAGATCTGACATCACGGTCTAACTGTGGGAGATTTAAAAGCCATTGACTGAGCTCAAAAGAGGCCAAATGGATGAATTGGAGGCAATTGGAAGCAATTCTGGAAATTGCACACAGCTCTCACACGCACATGCATCAAAACACACTGACACATACACACACAAACACACACTGACACATACACACCCAAACACACACATCCTTGCACTGAGAATGTCAGGAGATGACAGGCTGTGTTTTGCAGAAGAGCTCCACTGGCAGCTTCTCCACTGGCAAGAAAGTAGTTTATTCAGTCCCAACCTCAAATGGCTTGATGCTACTTAAAATGTATATTATCATAATAACGTGTGCAATTATTTACAATCAGCAGGATTTGTTCCCCTTCCACAAATTATATGTAGCTCCAGAAGAACACATACACTCCACGTTGTGGCTTTATAGTAAAAAGAAATGCAAACACAAGCACAATGAATGCAGGAATAGACGACTCACCTGTAGTGACAGAAGTCCCTCCCCTTGCAGGTGGGCCGCCACATCTGCGGGCGTGATGTCTCGTCTGGGGGGAGGAAGTGGACGCGGCCGACGATGCTCCAGACGCCTCTTGTCCTTCTTGTACAACAGTGCTGCGAACGCCAGGATGTTAAGAAACAACAGGGAAGCTCCCACCGCTATGGTCACTGAGAGCTCGGTGGAGTAGTCCTCGGTGGGCACGCGGACCCCGTCTTCCTCTCCCCCTTGGCCTAAAGCGGACTCTGGCGGCTGCGGAGTACCTGCTTGCGGACCCGGATGACGTGTACTACTAGGCGGCCAACCTTTGGCTAGACGCTTGGTGTAAGAGTAAGGGGTGTCATCCTGTGGAGAGGGACTGTGGGTAAAGGAGGACACCGATTGGAGGAGCTCGTTGACATGATGCAAGTGAGGGACCAGCTGGAGCCAGAAGGAGATCTTGGTGGCACGGTAGTGGTCTCTGACACGGGGCTTCAGGCCAATATGGAGATACAGCTGCTCTTTAGGGGTGTATTTAGACCAAGCCACTTCTTCAAACCGGTTAGGTTTAGTGTGGATGAACTTAGTGTCTTGAGGAACCGGCTGGTTTGGGTCACTAGAAAGAAGGAAACATAAATAGTTCATTAACAAGTTATTTAATCATCTGGATGAGTTGGTGGTAATGTACCTTTTTGGTTATGTTTTAATATATATGTATGTAGAGAGAGAGAGAAAGAACAGTTTCCACCCAATTAGTTGCCGTCAAATGTCGTATTAAAATATATAATTTCACCAGTGCTGGCTCTCATCTTTCTAAATCAATATCAAACTAACAAGACCCCAAACTGCGGCAAGAAATATTTGCTCAGAGCAAAACAGGTTTCATTTCTCTTTAAACGTATAGTAGCTCAAAGGGGATTCAGTTGCAGATCATTGATTTTTGTCCACTTAATAAGTCCGTTACAAAACATTTCAGTTACATAACGCACAGTTGAAACGCCTGCGGTTGTGTGTGGATAGTTGCCCCTCTAAAGATGTGTGTGTTGCATTGTGAAGATATCTGGAAAAATCACCTCCCTGACGCATACGGACAGGCTTTTATTTGACAATTTACAACGTGTTTGTTTGAGCAGTAAAAAAAGACGTAAATGAAAGAGCACACTATGTGCTCGCTTGTCAATCAACGCCTTATGAAAGGCGCCAAAAGAAGGCATCTAGCGTAAAGACCTCCTAGCAAACAAACACGCAAGCTGAGGATTTATACACAGCGACTTACAAAGTGAGGAGCATCATATCCTCTTCTTTAAATGTAGCTGTCAGAGTGCCATCCCCATGCAAAGTCCTCTCAACCAGGTGAAATCTTTCTCCAGAGAACATTCTCCACTGATAATTGAGGTGCGCACTGAAATCCTAACAGCCCTCCATCGTGATTTTGCTCCGCAATCACAGCAAAGGCTTCAGGCGAGAGACAGCTAACTGGATGCAACGTGACGGCTTTCATGCACCTGCATTAAAGACTTTGCATCTTTTATTTAAATACCAGAGTCAAAATGTGTACAAGTGCATTCCTCATTGTGTATGTTGTGAGAGAGCAAGGCTCTGTGGTGATTTAGATCAAGGTCTAGACTCCAGATGTCTCTGTAAATCTGAAGAAGCCTCAGAGGAGGGAGCCTCGATTGGATTAATTAGTGGTAATTACTCTCACTTCAAGGGCGGCAGAAAGAGGGTGCATCCTCAACAATTACTTTTATCTTGTATATCATGTCAGAGTGGAGAGATAAAAGGTACTCTTATCAGAGTGGACTGTCGGGATCTTAAAGTTTTAATGTGGATATTTTCTACAACTGTAGTATTTTGAGCAGATCAGTTCACTTTCAATTTAACAAATTGGATATGTAGACACTTTTTCTTTTGCCAGAGACAGATCATTTTAATTTTGATTTAATGTATTTAATGAGCTTTCCGTAACACTGCACCGGTTGTGATCATGACTGAATGAGGATGTCGAAAGAGGGATGAGAAGAGGAGAGGAGAGGAGAGGAGAGGAGAGGAGAGACTGAGATGCTCTTCCTCCTAAAATCTGACTAAAATAAAAATATCAGATGGGAATACTTGAAGAAATTTGATGTGTTTATCCCAAACTTCACATAACTAGATGAGAGTGAAAAACAACACATTCTATTAGGACAGAAAGATGTGATTTGGCTGCTCAATGCTTTGTGTGTGATGTGTGAATATATGATCGATGTCTATTCACCGTAGTTCTTGTAAGGTGCTTTTGTACAAAATATTGTTTTAATGTGCATGACCGTAAAACCCTTGAATTGGCTTTAATGAAATAAAATGTAATGTAATTTAATTTCATTCAAATGGAATTGAGATCAGAACAGAATAGAAGATTATTAATGAGTAGCCCATCAGTCCTTGTTTAAGGACGTGACTTTGGTTTTCCTCAAGCCAACGCCAAAAGAAAAAAGGGAACATCCAGATTTTGACACGACAGAGAATCTGCCAACATTAGTGTGCAGTGGTGCTTTCCTAACTGTATTTAAAGTTTAAAGTACTGTCTCCTCGACAGACCTCAGAGACCATTTGAAAGAAAATACGTTATCCTTTGCCTGTCAGCTCATTATTTTTGTTTTCCTCACATCATTAAATCACAGCTTCACTCTGTTTTTAATTCCATTTCAAATTAAATCCAGTATTTAATATTTGTGTATATGCAATTCAAATGTGACTTATATTGATGGAGAGAAGAATATAGAGAAATGGATTGAGGCTGATCTTGCACATATTCCTACTAATTGCCGCCAATGCATTTCCCCATGCATCATTTGTGGGAAAGACATTTACTAAATGCAAATGGAAAGCTGTTATCATCGCCTCGCTGCTGTGCGTTTTCGACTGACCTCTTTTTGTGTGAACCCTGCCAGATAACTACACTCCATGCCCATGGCCATGTTAACTATCAATCAGTCCACCAAATTACACATAAAGAGAATGTATGAGCAAGGCACTACGCTGTTCATCTTGATGACGCCACAGACTTGAGACTTGGCTGACTTTTTTCGACCCTGGAGGAGATTTGTTCCTGTAAAATCGAGAGTGAGCTGTCCACCGTTACCGCAACAACCGTCTGCGTTGCCAAAGCCGTGTCTCTGCGGCGCGTCCAAGATGGAGGATAATGTCTTTCTGACAACCGTGCGTTTCCTTTCATTTTTTAAAATGTGATTAATTAGCCTGCCTTTCATTCATTATCATGAGACATGTTCTACATGTGGGTGGGGATAAGATAATGGTAGCCAAAATTAGAAGCGCTTTTCTGTGTCTAAGGAGGCAGAAATGAAGAGAACTGAGTCATGCTGAAGCTGTGCTTTGTTTGCTCTTGTTCTCTTGATTGTCTTTAGACAGTATAGTCAGGCGAAGGGGGAAAAACTCTTTTCAGCAGGATTTCGTGAAACAAACGTCTCACTTCAGTGAACATTTTATTAGCTCACCCAGTCTTGGCAAAGTTGGTCCAGTAAGTCATGACAACAGCACTCAGCATCACATCGTTCTTGGAGAAGTTACAGTTGAACAGATCAGTGGGTCCCACCATGGGCACGCCAAACACGTAGGGCACCTACGTGGACACACACACACACATATTGTAGAGTAGCGTACAGTAGGAGCCAAAAGTTTACATTCATTCTCATCACTGAATCATGACATTCAAACCTCATCCTAGTAAAGATAAATACTGTTTATGTGTAACTGTAGTGAACCTAAAGTCACTAAATCCATATTCAGTTTGATAGGTTATCCCCAATAATCTATAGTGACATCACCCTCAGAAACACAAAATGCATGCACATAAACATATGCAGTGCGCTGAACATAAGTGTACAAAAACAATATTGAAATCAAGAGTGTTTGTGTAAGATAACATGTCTTGTAATGTGTGCTGACAACATAGAGAGGGAAGTGTGTGTCAAGCCGTACACCCCGGCCCGTTCACTCCGCTCGGCAACAACCAATCGACTTGCGACTCCCGCACTTCGAGCTAATCACCCGACAAAATTAAGACTGTTTGCTGTCCTGCTCCTCAGCGGTGGAACGAGGGCAGCAGAAAGTCTCTACAGCTTCCGCCGGAAATTAAAAACATCATCTTTTCTGACTATATCTGGATTAAAACACAGATTAGCACTTCAGTGGCTCTGAAATGGCTCCTACTTATAAGATAACATAAGATATTCATGTATTAGTCCCACAGTGGGGAAATTCAAGGATCACAGCAGTGGGTGTACATAGAGCATTAATACAAATAAAAGATACAAATAAAAACACCAAACACAATACTAAATACTAAAATACTAAATACTAATACTACTAATAAAATACAAATACTAAATACTAATAGTAAATTACTAATACTAAATACTAATACTAAAATACTAAATACTAAAAATACTAAAAGGGGAAAACAATGTAAAGTATGGTATTAGTTATGGTATTACGTATGATATTACTTATGGTATTAGTTATAGTATTACTTATGGTATTACTTATGGTATTACTTATGGTACTTTTGTAGTTTGACTTTCTTGAAGAAATGTTACTTTCTGTATTCTTGTTGTTCTTAGTTTGTACTCTTGGTTGAAATGCACTTATTGTAAGTCGCTGAAGCGTCTGCTAAGTGACATGTGATGTAATGTAATGTAAACTATAATCGTCACAGCGGTAAATATACAAGAGCTCTCAAATCAGACCTGCGGCAAAAAAACATTCATTGAACATTTCAACTATTTTGTGCTGTGGAGGATTGCTTGATTCCACTTATGAAGCACTTTGAAGAAAATCAATATGAAGCAGCATTTCATGGTTAATCTAAACCGAGAGCTCCAGATTCATTGCATTAAGATTTCCAAAATCATTGGGACATTAGTCACTTTCATTTTTGCCTCGGTCTGAAGTACCCAAACTAAAAAGTCCTATCTTTACTCGTCTCCTTGATTTCTAATATCATGTTTTGTGCCACCACTGTCCCTAACGTCATCTCTGGAAAGCTAATACAGCACTTTCCAGGGTTCTTACACATGTTGACCGATGGATTTCCATGACTTTTCCATGACTTTTCCAGGACTTTAAACCAAATTTCCATGACCAAATTGAATTCTCGGTGTATACATGAACATTTTTGAAAATGTAGTATTCAAAGAATGAGAATTACAAAGCATACAATACACCTTAAATGAAACAAATGACATTATCCCGACCGCTTCCTGAGCTACTGTTGCTATGGCCAGCGAACTTTCCAGTTAAGGTGCTTTCACTTGCAACGGGAAAAGAAAAAATTGCACCGATAGTATGAGAGCGTATGCTGGTGTTTTGTAATTTTTTGCTGCCTTGTAAAAATTTGCTACCCGCTGCATAAACTGATAGGTGTGTATCGATTCATGCTACCCTATCTGATAGGATGTTATTGTACTATCAAAATATGCTTTTCTTTCAAAGTTCAATGTTTCACTTTTCACTGTTAAAGTGTTTATCTTCAACACTAAATACCCTAATAATAAACCAGTGCTTTATTATGATAATTTGAACAAACTCATGTTTACAATAATTTGTTGACACAAAAGAAATAGCAACTGCTTATCACTCATTAATCTACATGTCATTACTACATATTATTACTACCTGTACAATATACATGCTGAATGTACTTTTAACTAGGGAAACAATCGGGATTTTGATGATGTCACTCCCCGTTATCAGACGTGCATCGACAGGGTGGCAAAACATTATGGGCGTGTCAAACAAACTCGGAAAATCGACTCGGCGCATGCGCAATACCACATGGTATCGGTTCTCGACAAGTAGCATGAAATGACAGAACACCGGCTTAGATTTTGAGTGTCTTCCTTTCAAAAACATATGAATTATTTTAAACTCGGCATAAATTAACATGTGATTATAACACATTTCCATGACTTTTTCAAAACTTTTATGATTTAAGTTTTTTCCATGACTTTTCCAGGCCTGGAAATGACTATTTTAAAATTCCATGACTTTTCCAGGTTTTCCATGACCGTACGAACCCTGACTTTCACATCAACGTACCTCATCACCGTGGGCAGAATCAGCCCAGGGCGGCGTGGCGTCACTCTGGCAGTGGTGGTAAAAGGAGTAGAAGTAGGTGGGGGATCCATACTGAGCGTGGAGGTCAGCTGTGGCGATAGCTGGCGCCACCCACTGGTGGTCCGTGAATAGCGCCACGAGAGTCTTCCGCCGGGTTTCTGCATTGTCGCGGTCGGCCCAGTCCGTGTACATGAACCTTTAGTGTACACATTTTGAATTAGCTATTAACAAATACTTCATTGTTGCTAAAGTTAATACATCTATTCTTTTTAACATCCATTTGAAGGAATCTTTTTGACAAATATAATTATAGGCTTTCTTGCCAAGAGTTAGATGAAATGGTCCAACAACATAACCTCATGAAATAACACAAATTGTCATTTCCACACTGTGGCTTGTGTACCGAAAGTAATGAGTGATAACACTGTAATCAGTATACTGGGTATCGAGATACTTAGTTACCTTGGGACAGAGACAGGCTCGCGATTATCTGTCGTATTAGCCAACTATCTCTTTACTATCGCTTCATATTTACCAAACATTCATTAGAGTGGTAGAATTGTTCTGGGCAAAATGTAAACAAAAAAATATATATTTCTTGAAAGTGTTTCTTAAATACATTCAGAAATGTACAGACTCACTCACCGTATGCTCTCCCTCAGCGTATCTCGGCCTTCTGGGTATCCATACAAACTATCCACAAAGTCTGATACGGCGAAGTCGAAGTCCTCCGCCGTGACGCCGTCCTCTGAGTCCACGATGCCCTCCACGAACTTCACGCCCTCGCCCTGGTTAACCCCCAGCATCACGTCGTAGTTCAGAAACTCTCCCTGCTCCATCAGAATCTGAGGGTCATCCGGTATAACGTCGCCATCAATCACTGGGGCGAAAGCCGTGTGATATTTGGCCGGCGTGATGCTCTGCTCTACAAGTTCGCGGTAACTCCGGCCCTGGAGGCAGGCGACCAGTTGGGTGCTGTCGTCGATGCCGCAGCCCACCCTCTCACCAAGCTGCCGGGCGTACTTGCTTGGCTGGTAGTTAACTGCCCAACTGGCTAAAGCGCTGCCGCTCTGGATGATGGCTCTGTGAAACAGGTCTGAGACACACATGAACACACATAAAAACAAATATGAGCATAGGAAGCGTGTACACTAAGACACACACATGTATACGTTCATGGATGCACATGCACACACATGCATGAATGCATCCATTGCACGTTTGCATAAACAGATGCAGAACTATTCCCACGGCAGGAAAACACTGGAGTCAGTGCATTATTCAAAAGGAAGAGGGTTCATGGTTAGAGCATCTGGTTCAAGTAGGTATGGGTTAACAGTGTAAAATAATACAGCTGTTAGCTATATGAGTCACGGGTAGGCTGTTGTAGTGGCACTCCGTCTAGTTCTGGGGTCTTATGTACCACTCGTTTGAGATCAGTCCTTTTAGAAAGCTATTAATTAAAACGCGAGTGACACAAGTGGTTTGTTCATAAAAAATTGTGTTTACTAAAACAAAAACGTAAAGTTACAGGTACACAGGTCACACGGTCAAAGAACTATATCGCTTCCATCTCTCTGAACTCAAAAACGTGACGTCATCTGATTGGACGCTTAGATTCTAACAAATTATTAAGCTTTTAAATACAATACTAAATTATAAATATGAACATAAACATTCTTTCAAATCATAATAAAAACATTTAAAATTAAATCAGGCATTTGGCTCTTACAGCTGTATTATTCAGAGAATTCAAAGGTGTATTCAGGCATTTCTACCAGTAAATGAAAGCTGTCTTAATCTACTGGAAACCATGAAAGGTTTCATAACCATGAGAGTCTCAGCTTCTAGAATCTGGAGCACCCACCTGATTGCCAACGATAAAAGGTTCCCAACTGTCTCTCCCTTTCCACATCCGTGCCGTATAAGTTCAAATGACTCACAAGGTCAGCGGGCTTTTTGTGCGTTGGTTCTTCCTTACCCTCAGAGTAGTGAGACAAGGTGAGCAGGCTGACGCACGAGGCCCCGGCCCCCGATCCGAACACAGTGACTCTGCCCGGGTCTCCTCCGAAGGCCGCAATGTTCTCTTTCACCCAGCGCAGGGCCTGGATCTGATCCAGCAGGCCGTAGTTCCCTTTTGCTGCCTGGTCACCTGTACTGAGAAATCCTTCAGACACAACACATTCTAATTAAGTCCAATGACTTGTGAAATAATAAAAACAATGAGAATTGATTAAACGGTATATAAATAGTAAGTCGATCAAAAAAAGGTTTGTCCTGCTGACTTTATGGAAAGTCATCTTCCAATACAAACACATAGGGAGGTGGTTCCCACTGTTAAGATAAATTAATGTATGATTAAAAATGCTTTTTGTAAAGCATGTTATCACCATAGAAGAGATGTTAATGAAAAATAATGCACGACTATGGGTCAATGGGGAGCAGGTCCGTCTTTCAATCACGGGGTTGGAGGTTTAATCCCCGCCCTAGTCGATGTGTCCTTGAGCAAGACTCTTAACCCTGAGTTGCTCCCTGTAGCTGTGTCTACGATGTACGAATGTAACAGGATTGTAAGTCGCTTTGGATAAAAGCGTCAGCTAAATTACATGTAATGC